>SJXQ01004403.1:227604-274563 GCA_006408695.1 Aepyceros melampus | reverse complement strand
AAAGGAGTATGTCAAGGCTGTATATTGTCAGCCTGCTAATTTAACTTCTATGCAGAGTACATCATGAGAAATGCTGGGCTGGAAGAAGCACAAGCTGGAATCAAGATTGCTGGGAGAGATATCAATCACGTCAGATATGCATATGACACCACCCTTATGGCAGAAAGTGAAGAGGAACTCAAAAGCCTCTTGATGAAAGTGAAAGAGGAGAGTGAAAAAGTTGGCTTAAAGCTCAACATTCAGAAAATGAAGATCATGGTAACTGGTCCCATCACTTCATGGCAAATAGATGCAGAAACAGTGGAAACAGTGGCTGACTTTATTTTTTGGTGCTCCAAAATCACTGCAGATGGTGCCTGCAGCCATGAAATTAAAAGATGTTTACTCCTTGGAAGGAAAGTTATGACCAACCTAGATAGCATATTCAAAAGCAGAGATATTACCTTGCCAACAAAGATCCATCTAGTTTAGGCCATGGTTTTCCTGTGGTCATGTATGGATGTGAGAGTTAGATTGTGAAGAAAGCTGAGCGCGAAAGAATTGATGCTTTTGAACTGTGGTGTTGGAGAAGACTCTTGAGAGTCCCTTGGACTGCAATGAGATCTAACCAGTCCATTTTAAAGGAGATCAGCCCTGGGATTTCTTTGGAAGGAATGATGCTAAAGCTGAAACTCCAATACTCTGGTTACCTCATGCAAAGAGTTGACTCATTGGAAAGACCCTGATGCTGGGAGGGATAGGGGGCAAGAGGAGAAGGGGACAATAGAAGATGAGATGGCTGGATGGCATCACTGACTCGATGGACATGAGTTTTAGTGAACTCCGGGAGTTGGTGATGGACAGGGAGGCCTGCCGCCTTCGATTCATGGGGTCACAAAGAGTCGGACATGACTGAGCTACTGAACTGAACTGAAACTGTCCAAGTCAAGTTGATTGGTGGCTGCTGGAAATGGTGGGTCCTGCTCCCAGTTAACCCCTTCTGCAAAGCCTATGACCAGCTCCCATTTACAAAAACCTTCTCTTCATTGAGCTCAGCAGCCCTGTAGGTTTGGCAGGGTGAGGCAGAGATTCTTCTTTCATGGAAGATGAAACTGTGACTCAGAGAGGTACGAGACTTATACAGTTACCCAGCAGATAAGAGCCCAGGAAAGGAGCAAGAATCCAGGTCTTCTGAATGCCTAAAGCAATTTCCACTCTACCTTATTGCCTCTCAAAAACCTTTCCATTAATGAAACATACTCTTTGAAATGAAATATATTCATAATGAAATATACCCTTTTCTCCAAGTTAGTTGTGAAGAGCAAGCATTAAGACTATATCATATACTGAGAGTGCACTTCTTAGAAAAATAAATTTAATTGCAGCCTCTTGATTCAAATCAAACCCATTTTGTTTTAAACTTTCTATTACGGTAACATAGAGCTGCAGAGAATGTGCTTTCCATCCTAATTTGAGACTCAGATGGCAGCTCCTTTCGTACTTCTATCTTTAAAAACCTACCTCCCCCATCCCCCGGCTTGTTATCTTCTCTTCCACTCGCCAAACAAATCTTCTCCAAAAAAAAAAAAAAAAAAAGAACTGATTAAATGCCTAAGGGAAAGAAAGGGAAGAGCTCAAAATTAGTAGAATCTGTTCCCACATGTTCAGGCTAATTTAACTTTTTTCACATGACAGATTAGAAAGGAAAAGAAAAATTTGCATAGAAGGACAATTAAGAATAAACAAGAGGTGTCTTCTGTCTCAAATTAGGACAGGATTCCATCATTTGTTTTTACATGGGTGACACGTGGGAACTAATGGATGGACGCTTTGTTCTCCAGCATGATCCAGCAAGAAGGAGCTTAATCACAAAGTGAGAATCAGCTCACAGTGAAATGTGCCTCCGGCCTTCCACTCAGCAAGCTGAGCTAACTACCCTAACTCTCATCTCACATGCTGTCGAGCTTATGGAGAAAGTGAAAATGCCCAGGGCCCATGAAAGTGTGCCCAAGTCTAGTGATTGATAGACAGACTGCTGCTGCTGCTAAGTCGCCTCAGTCGTGTCTGACTCTGCGCGATCCCAAAGACGGCAGCCCACCAGGCTCTCCCGTCCCTGGGATTCTCCAGGCAAGAACACTGGAGTGGGTTGCCATTTCCTTCTCCAGTGCATGAAAGTGAAAAGTGAAAGGGAAGTCGCTCAGCTCTGTCCGACTAGTAGCGATCCCATGGACTGCAGCCCACCAGGCTCCTCCGTCCATGGGATTTTCCAGGCAAGAGTACTGGAGTGGGGTGCCATTGCCTTCTCCATGATAGACAGACAGGTAGATATAAATAGACAGATGATAAATATAATAGGTAGATAGATAGATGATAGATAATAGATATATAGGTGATAGATAGATAGATAGGTGGTAGATAATAGATAGATGAATCAATGAAGCAATGAGAGTCTCTTCACCAGAGGGATTTATCTGAATATGAAACACCATGGCTCCCAGCCTATCTTTGAGCTCACCAACCCCAGTAATTTCTAGTGACTCTCCTTCCTCAAAGCTCTAAGAATATTCAGAAGACCTGCTCTGCAAGGGTAATTATGGGGTAGATTTTTAATGTGCAAGACTCGGTACACAGTAGCCACTTATTACTCCAGCTGCCACAGGAAATTTCACTCCTTGGCAAAGCAAAGATGCCTACACGTAGAGAGTCCTAGCTGCTGACAGCCTTAAATTAGCTGGAGATTTGCCTCTCAAAATGAGCTTTACAAGATCTCAAAGGTCAATTAACCCCAAATAAGAGCTGGCACGGTCCCCACCCACTTCCTGGTGAACCAGAGAAAGAGAGAAGAGACACAGCGGAGTCTGAAGTTTTCAGCATCTGATTGTAATATCAACTATAATATAATATTTTTTTAATAATAGATAATAGAAATTGACTCTGGCTAATTTAATTAAAATAAAATGCTAGCATTTATTGAAAGGATTTATGTCAGCCTAGAGATTCCCAGGAAAAGCTAAACATAACTTCATCAAGAGTAGAAGCCCCAGTAGCTCCGGGAATCTGGGGACCAGGAGTCTAGTAGCTCTGGAAAATGAGTAATGCATCAAAGAACTGCCTTGGAGAAAGGCCTTTTCAAATTATTTTCCCATCAGTTTCCTCCACCTGGTTCAAATTGTTCGGTAAGAACATTTGATTAACCCAACCTTGACGCAGGGGACACATAGGACACAAGGACAAAGCCTGCCTGTGTATAGTGTCATAGGAGTTATTCCCCCAAGGCCAGCCACTATTATTTTTAAAAGGCCAAAGAGATGTGGACAAGCAAAAGCAACAGGAATTCATTATGCTGTTTCTGTCTGTAACCCAAAGAAAAATATATGTCAAACCTTCCAAAGATTTCAGGCCCAGTGCATGAAACACCCTGTGTTCTATTTCCAGAAAGTAAAGACCGTACACAGGAACAAACTTCCTCCATCCCTACCTTACATATCAGCACCTTGGAAGGAGATAAAGGGTAGGGGCTACAGTTAGTGAGCTGCTAAGCGCTGTGCAGTAAGGGTCACGAGAGGGAAGTGAGAGGGACATAGCAGGGGTGCCTCACCTGACCAGGACTTAGGGAAGCGAAGGAGGAGTCGAGGGACCGGGAAGGGTTGGGAGTCTATAGAGCGTGGGATGTAGCCTGAGGGCAGGAGGAGGAGCAGGTGGTGCCTTGGAAGGGTGCTGAAAGTGGTTCGGTTGGTCCAGAGGATAGGGGTTTAGAGTAAATTGAACTCTTGGCCCCAGTGCTTCACTCTCTGCAGGCTCAACCTAGTCCCGGGCAGGATGAAGGGTACCTGTTTCTGGTTGACTTTGACTTGGCCGTGAAATTGGTAGACGTGTCAGTGTGTCGATCTTAAGAGGCCTCTTAAGAGCCTAGGTTTTAGGCATTCAGTGCTCCATTCACCTCCATGGATTTCTGCCACTTCCATAAGAAGAACTTGCCCCAGCTTCTTTGCTGGTCTAGGGAGGATGAAAGACACATGGAGCAGGGCCTTCAGGCCAGTCCACAGAACTGTGTCTAGAGGTGGAGGGGTTCAACCAAGCCCAGTCTAGATCACCCAACCTAAGTGCCACAGCCTGAAGCAGAACTGCTCCAGCTGACCTTCGGATCCATGTGTATAAAGGATGGCTGGTTTATGTCACTGAATTTGGGGGTGGTTGTGTGGATCACAATCAACTGTGGAAAATTCTGAAAGAGATGGGAATACCAGACCACCTGACCTGCCTCTTGAGAAATCTGTATGCAGGTCAGGAAGCAACAGTTAGAACTGGACATGGAACAACAGACTGGTTCCAAATAGGAAAAGGAGTACGTCAAGGCTGTATATTGTCACCCTGCTTATTTAACTTATATGCAGAGTACATCATGAGAAATGCTGGACTGGAAGAAACACAAGCTGGAATCAAGATTGCTGGGAGAAATATCAATAATCTCAGATATGCAGATGACACCACCCTTATGGCAGAAAGTGAGGAGGAGCTAAAAAGCCTCTTGTTGAAAGTGAAAGAGGAGAGTGGAAAAGTTGGCTTAAAGCTCAACATTCAGAAAACGAAGATCATGGCATCTGGCCCCATCACTTCATGGGAAATAGATGGGGAAACAGTAGAAACAGTGTCAGACTTTATTTTTTTGGGCTCCAAAATCACTGCAGATGGTGACTGCAGCCATGAAATTAAAAGGCGCTTACTCCTTGGAAGAAAAGTTATGACCAACCTAGATAGTATATTCAAAAGCAGAGACATTACTTTGCCGACTAAGGTCCGTCTAGTCAAGGCTATGGTTTTTCCTGTGGTCATGTATGGATGTGAGAGTTGGACTGTGAAGAAGGCTGAGCGCCGAAGAATTGATGCTTTTGAACTGTGGTGTTGGAGAAGACTCTTGAGAGTCCCTTGGACTGCAAGGAGATCCAACCAGTCCATTCTGAAGGAGATCAGCCCTGGGATTTCTTTGGAAGGAATGATGCTAAAGCTGAAACTCCAGTACTTTGGCCACCTCATGCGAAGAGTTGACTCATTGGAAAAGACTCTGATGCTGGGAGGGATTGGGGGCAGGAGGAGAAGGGGACGACAGAGGATGAGATGGCTGGATGGCATCACGGACTCAATGGACGTGAGTCTGAGTGAACTCCGGGAGTTGGTGATGGACAGGGAGGCCTGGCGTGCAGTGATTCATGGGGTCGCAAAGAGTCGGACACGACTGCGCAACTGAACTGAACTGAACTGAGCAACTGAACTGAACTTGTTATACAGTATGCCTGGGGCAAGGGCTGAGGAATATAGGGGTGACAGTAAAGAAGCCTGAGAAGGGGCGGAAGAGGTAAGCGGAGGCCTCATCATTAAGGACTCTCTAAGCCTATTAAGTTGAACTTTAATCTTAAAGGCAATGGAGTCTACTGAAATGTGTTAAGGAAGGATGTTTCACAGCCAGATTTCCTTCTTAAAAAGCTTACTCTAGGGGCCTATAAGGTAGATAGGATTAGAGGGGCTTCTGAGGTCCAGGAGAGGTTTCCTAAAGTCCTCAAACTAATACTTTTCCAAAGAGCACCATTTTACACACTTTTCTTCCAGTGTATGGATTTCCTATTGACTTTTTAAATGGTATCTTTAATTTTTATAAGATCCAGTTTATTACATTTTTCTTTAATGGCTAGTGCTTTCTGTGTCTGTTCTAAAAAAATCATTGCCTTTCTCAAATTAGGAACAATATTCTCCTTTTTTTTTTTTTTTTTCCCCTAGAAGCTTTATAGTCTGGCTTTTAAATTTAGGCCTATGATCTACAATGAATTAATTTGGGGGTATGTTGCAAGGTACTGTTGATTTATTTTTTTTCCCCATATAAAAACCCAGTTACTTTGGCACCTTAAAAAGAAATTTTTTTTCTTTCTCTATTGAGCAGTCTTAGCTCAAATATAAAAACTTAATTGGCCATATATGTTTGGATCTATTTCTAGATTCCTTAACCTCGTCCATTGATTTATTTTTCTATTCTTATACCACATTTTCTTGATTACTATAGCTTTATAAAGGATTTGAAATCAGATGATGTAAGTCATTCAACCACGTACTTTTTGAAGATTACTTGACTATTCTAGGACCTTCCCATTTCCACATAAATTTATTCCAAATAAATCAGCTTGTCAATTTATACCCTCCTCCCAAAAAGGACTACTGGGATGGTTAATTGTAATACTTCTAAAGATTAATCCTGGGGAACTGATGTCTTAAAATGTTGAATCTTCCCATTCTTGAACATAAAATATCTATTTATTCAAATCTTTAATATTTCTCAACAGGATTTTGTACCTTCCTACATAAAAATCTTTAAAATCTTTCATTATCTTTGTCCCTAAGTTTTGATTTTTTTTTTTTAATGCTAAGGTAAGTGATATTGAGCTTTTCATTTTCTTTTCCAACTGTTTGTTGTTCTTTTACATAAATGCAGTTGATTTTTATATATTGGCCTAGAATCTTGCACTCTTTCTAATGTTAAACAAATCTTATACATAGCTGAGATAAACTCTACTTGGTAATGATGTATTATATCCTTTTAAAGTGTGACAAGGCTCCCCTGGTAGCTCAGACGGTAAAGTGTGACATTTCTTTAATGTAGCTAAGAAATTTTTCACATAGGCATAGGAATTGTATGTCTTCTTAATGAATTGACTTTCTCGTTGTTATGTAATATTCCCCTTTATCCCTTGTAATTGTTCTTGACTTGGTCTGATACTATGGCTACTCCTGTGTTTTCACAGTTAGTCATTGTTTGGTTGTCCTTTTCTATTCTTTTTCTTTTAGTCGTATTTGTCCTCATAAACACTGTATAACTAGACCTCATTTCTGCAATCCAGTCTGGCAGTATTGCTCATTTCATTAGACTGTCTATTCTGTTTAGGTGTAATGTAATCAGCGATTTGGTTGCATCTAATTCTACCACCTTGCCATTTGTTTTCTCTTTGCCACATTCATGCTTTCTTATTTCCCTCTTTTCCTTCCTTTTTTTTTGGATTAATTACATGTTTTCTAGTATTTTCTAGTTTTCTTCTTTTTTGTCTTTTTAGCTATACCTCTTTAATTTTTAGTGGTTGCTATGGAGATTAAAAGAAGCATATTTTGGTTATCAGTCTACCTGTGATAATGAAGTAACTTTATTTCCACATATAATGGAAAAGAAGTCCTCACAGAGTATACTTTTATCTGTCGCTTCTTATCTCTTATGATACTGTTGTTTTCCACCCTGCTTCTACATAATTGTACACTTCACAATACTTTGCTACTCTCTCTGGTTTAAGCAAATGTCTTTTCAAGAAATTTTAAGAATGTCATTTATATTTGTACCCAACATATTTTCTGTTTCTTTTACTCTTTTTCTATAGGATCTGATATCTTATGGAATCATTTTCCTTTTGCCTAAGAACTTCCTTTAATATTTTGTAGAGTACACATATGTTAGTGAATAATCCACCTTATCTGAAAATGTCTTTATTTGCCTCTGTTTTTTAAAAGATTGTTTTTGCCAGAGACAGAATTTTAGGTTGACTGGGAACTTTAGTTTTTATTTATTTTTTATTTTAGAACTTTAAAGATGTCACTTCATACCTTCTGTCTGGTTTTATGACTGATATGATGAGAAATCAGCGGTATTCTTATTGTTATTCCTTTGTAACCTTTTTTTCCTCTGGCTATTTTTAAAATGTTCTTTATCTTTGATTTTCAGCTATTTGCTCCTGAAATGACTAGGTGTGGTTTTCTTTGTGCTTATCTTGAATAAGTTCCATTGAGGTTTTGTGTTTTTTTTTTCAATCTGAGTGTTGACAGTTTGTCACCTAATTGGGGAAATATTGGTCATTAATTCTTTCATTTCTTTTCTTCTTTTTTCTCCTCTCTTCTCCTATTGGAACTCCGCTTACACTCATACTGCTTGATATTTGCCCACAAGTCACAAGTCTGTACATTTTTTAAAATGAACTGTTTAGATAACTTAGATACTTCAAATAATTTTTGTTGATCTGTATTCAAGTTCACTAATCTTTTCTTCAATGTTCACTGGACATGGAACGACAGACTGGTTCCAAATAGGAAAAGGAGTATGAAAAGGCTGTATATTGTCACTCTGCTTATTTCACTTCTATGCAGAAAACATCATGAGAAACGCTGGCCTGGATGAAGCACAAGCTGGAATCAAGATTTTCAGGAGAAATATCAATCACCTCAGATATGCAAATGACACCACCCTTATGACAGAAAGTGAAGAAGAACTAAAGAGCCTCTTATGAGAATGAAAAAGTTGGCTTAAAGCTCAACATTCAGAAAACTAAGATCATGGCATCTGGTCCCATCAGTTCATGGCAAATAGATGGGGAAACAGTGGGAAAAGTGCCTGACTTTATTTTGAGGGGCTCCAAAAATAACTGCAGATGGTGACTGCAGCCATGAGATTAAAAGACGTTTACTCCTTGGAAGAAAAGCTATGAACAACCTAGACAGCATATTAAAAAGCAGAGACATTACTTTGCCAACAAAGTTCCATCTAGTCAAAGCTATGGCTTTTCCAGTAGTCATGTATGGATGTGAGAGTTGGACTGTAAAGAAAGCTGAGCACCGAAGAATTGATGCTTTGAACTGTGGTGTTGGAGAAGACTCTTGAGAGTCCTTTGGACTGCAAGGAGATCCAACCAGTCCATCCTAAAGGAGATCAGTCCTGCATATTCATTGGAAGGACTGATGCTGAAGCTGAAACTCCAACACTTTGGCCACCTGATTTGAAGAACTGACTCATTGGAAAAGACCCTGATGCTGGGACAGATTGAAGCTGGGAGGAGAAGGGGAGGACAGAGGATGAGATAGTTGGATGGTATTACCGACTCAAAGGACATGAGATTGAGTAAACTCTGGGAGTTGGTGATGGACAGGGAAGCCTGGTGTGCTGCAGTCCATGGGATCACAAAGAGTCGGACACAACTGAGCAACGGAACTGAACTGAATCTTTTCTTATGCATTGTGCAGCTAATGAAGTTTTTCATTTTATAAATTGTGTTTTTCAGTTCTGTACTTTTCATTTGTTTCTTTTTAAAGTCTCTCTCCATTAAGATTCCTATAGCAAGATGTCCATCTTTTCCTTTACATTCTTTTTTTTTTAATATTTTTTTATTTGGCTGTACCAGGTCTTAGTTGTGGCATGTGGGATCTCGTTCCCAGATCAAGGATCAAACCCAGGTCCCCTTCATTGGGAGTGTGGAGTCTGAGTCTTTGAACTCCCAGGGAAGTTTCTCCTTTAAATTCTTGAACTTATTTTAATGGCTATTCTATAATCACTGTCCACTACTGACTACATCTGTGTCATCCCTGGGTCTGCTCCTAATGACTTTATTCTCCTGGTTATGGGTTACATTTTCTTGCTACTTTGGATGTCTAGTAACTTTTTGGAATACTGAACATTACGAATGCTGCTATGCTGAGTCTGGATTATGTCCTTTCCCTTTAAAGAATGTTGATTATTGAGTGTTGAGTATTGTTTTGGCAAGCATTTAATTCATTTGCTTTGATCCTGTTGAGGCTTGTTTTTCAGCTTTGTTAATGTGGGTCAAGAATAGTCCATGTGCTCGGCTCCAGTACTCCAGTTCCTTGGACTGGCCACTCATGGGTCTCGGCTAAATGCCCAGAGTGTTCAGTAACACAGTTACCCTGAGATTGACCAGAAGCCCAATAACCCCATCACTGTGTAAACTCAAGAATATCCATAAATTCATCATCTCTCAGTAGCTATTCTCTGCCTAGCCAGGCAGGGTCTTGCCCACACATGTACAGCTTTGTATTTGGCCAAAACCTAAAGGGGATGTGAATGTAGATCTCTGGGGCAACTTCTCTGTTCATTTATTTCTTCTTTAGTACCTATTCCATCAGTTCCGGTCACCTCAGCAGCTGCAGCTCTGTTGCCTTCAGCCAATGAGACCATGGCTGTCTTTTAACTTCTACTTTCTCATGACACTATTTGGAACACGTCCCATAGCAGAAAGCAAGAATGAATGTGGGGCTCACTTCGTGTGTTTTCTTTGCTTAAGGTTCACTGGCTATGCTTTCAGTAAATTTTTACAAGCATTAAGTAAAGCTCTTAGAACATATTAGGTGCTTAGTAAGATGCTTTTTAAGGACACAGGCATGATTAACTTGGCTCACTTGAGTCCTACTTCTGGAAATACCCACAAGTCTTATCAAATGGCCTATCCAGAGAATCAAACTCCATCTCCTCCTCCCACTTCCAGTTTCCCCTTAGGGTAATCAACTTTCTCTTCAGAGGCTGGCAAGCAGGTTTTTTGTGTTTTTTTTTCTTTTTGCACATTTGGGTTACTCCGTTTGTAAAGCTTTGAGCATTCAGAGAATGATCAGAATTACATTCAGCCACAATTAAAATGCACACTGTTCTCTGGGGGATTTGATATACATCTTCCAAATCAGCTAAATGCTCTCTGGGAGAATTATTGCTGGGGAGCGGGAGGTTGTGAATGACCTAGTGTAAATCATCATTTGGAATGTATCCTTAAAGCCCTGCATGTAGTTTCTCATATTACTAAAGAAAGAGCTTCTGAGGTCATTCAAAGATCAACGCTGAAGAGGGGAAGAAGGCGGCTCCAAGGGAACCTCCTGGGAAGGGAAGACCAGATGTAGGAGGCTCTTGGGTAAAAGAAATCCCTAGCAAATGCCTCCTGGCTCTTTCCATTCACCTCAAATGCCCAGTTCTGCCTCATCTTCCCGGGGCACATTTTCCAGACCAGTGAACCAAATGAAAAACAGGCTCTTTTCTTTTGTTTTCATCTTGACTAAGAAGAACAGGTCTCCAAAGGGAGGATTATTTCAAGACTGCTTTGGAGATTACATTTGGATATTTCACATTTCACCATTATCTATCATTCTGCACCCCGCCCACCCCCACCCCACATACACACTATATAACCAACACCACCCTCCTTTCTGCAAAACATGTGTCATTTGGCTTTGGGGCTTAATGACTCCATTCTTGCCTTAGAGACCATGAATGGACAATTTGAGTTCGAAATTCCTATAGTTTGACTAGTGGAACCAATGCGCTAATTAAGATTTCCTGTTCAGCAACAAGCACCATTCTCCCCAGGCCTGCATTTTGGTTCAAAAGCACAAGACAAACAAAGGATGGAAAAGACTAAATGTGTGAGAGTTTTCATTTTCCTCCAGGGGGAAAAAAAACAACAAGCTATGATTTTCCTCCAAGCAAACAAACTGTTTTCCATATGTTTCCAAGAAAAAACTGCTTTTCTGCCATTCTGCACGTTCCATGGATGATTCCAGTGGGGAGATCCTAGGAGCAGCACGTTTTCTCTTGTTGCTGGGAAAATGTGTTTGCCAACTCATGGTCTCTACGCTCTAGTAATTGGGCTTGGGGCGCCCACTGCAACTCCACTTCTGAAAGGAAGCCAGAGAACAAGGAGGAGCAGGGTTAGGTTTCTATAAGCTGTGAGGGCAGCTGGACAGGAGCCCAGTGAGGCTGGCCTCATGGCCTGAGGACGCTGCTGTTCCATACTCTTGTCCCTGCCCCCGGAGTAGATGTGGGGAGGATGCTGGGCCTTCTGCAGAAAGATGATCTAAAATAACTTCTATAATGTAACTGCTGGCTCCTGGGATGCCTGTGGTTCCCACACTCAAACCACAGGGCATAGGTTAAGGGCAGCCCTTCTAATCCTTGCTGCTACTGCTGCTAAGTCGCGTCAGTCGTCTCCGACTCTGTGCGACCCCATAGACGGCAGCCCACCTGACCTCATCTTTCCCTTATTTCAATACCTTCAATAGTTCTCCCATTGGTTTTAGGATAAAGTCCATTCTCCCCAGACTTTCTTACGGGGTAAGTTCTCACCAACCTAGTTCTACTGTATCTTTACTCTCATCTCTCTTTACTCCCTCCACAATTCTCTCTCCACTCCTCTCCCCAGCCCCCACCACTTTCTCCGCTCTAGCACACAAAAGTGTTTGCAGCCCCTTAAATGCACAAGACTCTCTCTTTTGGGGGATGCTGTTCCTACAGACAGCAACAATCCACGCATGCTCTACCTTGCTGACTCCTAGTCATACTCCAAATCTCAATGCTGGCTTACTTCCTCCAGGAAGACTTCCTTCCAGCCTGGGGTAGGAAGTGACCTCCTATTTGCTGCCATAGTGTACCATGCTTGCCACATCTCTGTGAGTCATTGGCAAGTATTACTGAATATGTCTATGGAGCAAACCCTGGGGATACAGTGGAAAGAAAACAGTAATAAACAAGTAAAAGAAGCAAATAAGTGGGTAAATACCGTCTGTACTAAGAACTGGGAAGGAAGAGGATATAAGGAGTGAGGAAAGACTATCTATATGATTTAACTCTGATGTCCTCTTTACCTCTCTTTCCATTAGACATCAGGTCTTCTAGAGCAGAGATTCATATTAATTATCTCTTTATTTCAAACTCACAACATAGGACGTGGCATATAGAAGGCACTCGATAAGAGTTTGTGGTTTGAATCACAGCCATTTTCTGTTCCAATTCCAGGCTTATTTTCAGCTCTGCTGGAAATTGGAAATGTCAAATCTTTTTCCAGGAGGGGTAAACTGGGTAATCAAAGGGACCAAGAACAAAGACACTGGCTCATTTGGGATTCAACCCCCAAAGTTGCCATGCACCTATCGTTATTCCTATGATAGGAGAGTGTTTTAAAATATGTCCCCGGAGAGAGTAGCCAAGATGATGGAGTAGAAAGTCCCTGAGCTCACCGCCTCTCATGAGCACCCCAAAATCACAGCTGTCTGCAGAACAACCACTGATGGAAAAGACTAAAATACATCCCCAAGTTCTTTGACAGCACTCCCTCAAAAGATAAAGCCCAGCTCTTCTCCCCTTGAGAGTGTGCTGTTCTTGGTGACTGGTTTCTAATAAATGGGATACTGCAGAAATGATCATGTGCTCTTGTGGAGGCTAGAAAGAGAGACACTGCAGCTTCCATCCATCTCTCTTACCTGGCTCTGTGGGAAGCCAGTGCCACATTTTAAGATGAACCCGCAGCTTCTAGAGAGACCCACGTGGCAAGGAATTGAGGCCTCCTGCCAACAGCCAAATGAATGACTATCTTAGGAATTGACCCATTAGTCCCAGTCAAGCCTTCAGATGACTGTGGCTCTGGCCAGAACCTTGGCTACCTAATATGAGACCTTAAACCACAGCCATTTAACTAAACTGCTCCCACATTCCTGACCCCCAGAAACCTACAGATAATAAATGCCTGTTTAAAACTACTCTATTTGGGGGCATTTTATTATTCAGTAATAGAGAGTTTTAAAAAATTGTCTACACACTTGAGTGTATGCAGAAAGACAAAGAAGTTGCTGGGCCTCCTTCTTTCACTCCAGAGAGGAAAGGAGGGTTTGTCTGCAGAACCAGAAGGGTAGTTACTTTATTCTTAAGGGGGACTGGGCCTATCTTGGGATCTCTGGTTTCCAACTTTCTCCTTAGCGTCTCCCACAGAAGCTGTAAATACAATGTAGGCAAACTTTGACTGTGTGGATCACAATAAACTGTGGAAAATTCTGAGAGAGATGGGAATACCAGACCACCTAACCTGCCTCTTGAGAAATCTGTATGCAGGTCAGGAAGCAACAGTTAGAACTGGACATGGAACAACAGACTGGTTCCAAATAGGAAAAGGAGTACGTCAAGGCTGTATATTGTCACCCTGCTTATTTAACTTCTATGCAGAGTACATCATGAGAAATGCTGGATTGGAAGAAACACAAGCTGGAATCAATATTGTCAGGAGAAATATCAATAACTTCAATATGCAGATGACACCACCCTTATGGCAGAAAGTGAAGAGGAGCTAAAAAGCCTCTTGTTGAAAGTGAAAGAGGAGAGTGAAAAAGTTGGCTTAAAGCTCAACATTCAGAAAACGAAGATCATGGCATCTGGTCCCATCACTTCATGGGAAATAGATGGGGAAACAGTAGAAACAGTGAAGGCTGTATATTGTCACCCTGCTTATTTAACTTCTATGCAGAATACATCATGAGAAATGCTGGATTGGAAGAAACACAAGCTGGAATCAAGATTGCTGGGAGAAATATCAGTAACCTCAAATATGCATATGACACCACCCTTATGGCAGAAACTGAAGAGGAGCTAAAAAGCCTCTTGTTGAAAATGAAAGAGGAGAGTGAAAATTTTGGCTTAAAGCTCAACATTCAGAAAACAAAGATCATGGCATCCGGTCCCATCACTTCATGGGAAATAGATGGGGAAACAGTGTCAGACTTTATTTTTTGGGTTCCAAAATCACCGCAGATGGTTACTGCAGCCATGAAGTTAAAAGACGCTTGCTCCTTAGAAGAAAAGTATGACCAACCTAGATAGCATATTCAAAAGCAGTGATAGTACTTTGCCGACTAAGGTCCATCTAGTCAAGGCTATGGTTTTTCCAGTAGTCATGTATGGATGTGAGAGTTGGACTGTAAAGAAGGCTGAGGGCCGAAGAATTGATGGTTTTGAACTGTGGTGTTGGAGAAGACTCTTGAGAGTCCCTTGGAGTGCAAGGAGATCCAACCAGTCCATTCTGAAGATTAGCCCTGGGATTTCTTTGGAAGGAATGATGCTAAAGCTGAAACTCCAATACTTTGGCCACCTCATGTGAAGAGTTGACTCATTGGAAAAGACTCTGATGCTGGGAGGGATTGGGGGCAGGAGGAGAAGGGGACGACCGAGGATGAGATGGATGGATGGCATCACTGACTTGATGGACGAGAGTCTGAGTGAACTCTGAGAGTTGGTGATGGACAGGCAGGCCTGGCGTGCTGCGATTCATGGGGTCGCAAAGGGTCGGACATGACTGAGCAACTGAACTGAATATATTGGTTTATTTTTTTTATAGTGTATAGAAATGCAACATATTTCTGTATGTTAATTTTGTATTCTACAATTTATAGAATTCATTGATAAATTCCAGTAGTTTTCTGGTGGCATCTTAAGGATTTTCTGGGTAAAGATCATGTCATCTGCAGTGACAGTTTTACTTTTTCCTTCCCAGTTTGGATTCATTTTATTTCTTTTTCTTCTGTGCTATGGCTAGGACTTCGAAATCTATATTGAGTAAATGTGGCAAGAGTGGACATACTTGTCTTGTTCTTGATCTTAGAGGAAATGCTTTCAGCTTTTCAGCATTGAGTATAATAGTAGCTGTGGGTTTGTCATATATGGTCTTTGTTATGTTGAGATATCTTCCCTCTCTGCTTGCTTTCTGGAGCATTTTTCTCATACATGTTGAATTTTCTAAAGCTGTTTCTGCATCTGTTGAGAGAGTCATAAGGTTTTTATTCTTCAGTTTACTAATGTGCTGTATCACACTGACTGTTTTGTGGAGATTGAAAATTCCCTGCATCCCTGGCATAAATTCCACTTGATCATGGTGTATAAGCCTCTTAATGTATTGTTTTAGTCAGTTTACTAGTATTTTATTGAGAATTGTTGCATATGTGGTCATTAGTGATACCAGCCTGTTTTTTTTTTGTGTGTGTGTGTGTGTGTGTGTGTGGTATCTTTGGTTTTGGTATCAAGACGATGGTGTCTTCATGGAATGAGTTTGGAAGTGTTCTTCTTCTGAAATTTATGGAGTAGTTTTAGAAGAATAGGTGTTAATTCTATGTTTGTTAGAATTTGCCTGTGAAACCATCAGGTCCTGGAGTGTGTGTTTATTCAGAGTTTTTAATCACAGGTTAAATTATGGTACTTGTCGTTGGTCTGCTCATGCTTTCTTTTACTTCCTGGTTCAGTCTTGAAGACTTTCTATGTTTTCAAAGTAGCAGGTTTTAGTTTCCTTTTTCTTTTCTATTTTCTTGGTCTCTATTTTCACTTATTTCTGCTCTGATGTTTATGATTTCTTGCCTTGTGCTAACTTTGAATTTTGTTTGTTCTTTATCTAGTTGCTTTAGGTATAAAGTTAGGTTTTTTAATTGAGATTTTTCCTGTTTCCTGAGGTAAGCTTCTATTGCTATAAACTTCCCTCACATGCTGCTTGTGCTGCTTCCCATAGGTTTTGGATTGTTGTTTTTTCATTTGTCTTTAGGTATATTTAAAATTTCCTCTTTTACTTCTTCAGTGATCCATTGATTGTTTAGTAACATATTGATTAACCCATGTATTTGTGGGTTTTGCAGTTGTTTTTAGTGGGTTTCTGACCTTATAGCTTTGTGGATGGAAGAGATGCTTGATACAATTTCAGTTTTCTTAAATTTGCAGGGGCCTGCTTTGTGGTCCAACATGTGATCTATTCTGGAGAATGTTCTATGTGCATTTAAAAAGAATGTGTTATCCTGTCGCTTTTTGATTGAATTCTGTCTATATAATCAGTTAAGTAGATGCAGTATAGTCTGTCCTTTAAGTCCAGGGTTTCCATTTTGATTTTCTATCTGGATAATCTGTAGGGTTGTTAAAATCCCGACTATTATTGTGTTACTGTTGTCTCCTTTTTCATCTTTTAAGATTTACCTTATATGTTTAGTTGCTCTTCTCTTGGGTACACATATATTTACAGTTGTTTTATCTTCTTGGCTTGATCCTTTGATCAGTATGTAATGTCCTTTTCTGTTTTTTGTAGCAATCTTTTTTTAAAATTGATTTTAATTGGAAGTTCATTACTTTATACTATTGTGGTTTTTGCCATACATTCACATGAATCGGCCATGGGTGTACATGTGTTCCCCATCCTGAACCCCCCTCCCACCTCCCTCCCCATCACATCCCCCAGGGTCATCCCAGTGCATTAGCCCTGAGCACTCTGTCTCATGCATTGAACCTGGACTGGTGATCTATTTCACATATGATAATATTCATGTTTCAGTGCTATTCTGCCAAATCATCTCACCCTTGCCTTCTCCCACAAATTCCAAAAGTCTGTTCTTTACATCTGTGTCTCTTTTGCTGTCTCGCATATAGGGTCATCATTACCATCTTTCTAAATTCCATATATATGTGTTAATATACTATATTGGTGTTTTTCTTGCTCACTTACTTCACTCTGTATAATAGGCTCCGTTTCATCCACCTCATCAGAACTGCTTCAAATGTATTCTTTTTAATGGCTGAGTAATACTCCATTGTGTATATGTACCACAGCTTTCTTATCCATTCGTCTGCTGATGGACATCTAGGTTGCTTCCATGTCCTGGCTATTATAAACAGTGCTGTGATGAACATTGGGGTACACGTGTCTCTTTCAATTCTGGTTTCCTCGGTGTGTATGCCCAGCAGTGGGATTGCTGGGTCATAAGGCAGTTCTATTTCCAGTTTTTAAAGGAATCTCCACACTGTTCTCCATAGTGGTGTACTAGTTTGTAGCAATCTTTAAAGTATTTCATGTGATACAAATATACCTAATTAAGCTTTCTTTTGATTTCTGTTTACATGAAATACCTTTATTCATCATCTCTCAGTGTGTGTGTCTCTAGATCTGAAGTGAGTCTTGTGTAGTGGGTCTTGTTTCTGTATCCATTCAGCCACTCTGTCTCTCTCAGTTGGAGTGTTTAGTCCACTTATATGTAACTTAATTATTGATATGTATGTTCTTACTGTCATTTTGTTAGCAGTTTTGTATTTGTTGTTGTAGGTTTTCTCCCTTTCTCCCACCCCACCCTGCCCAAACCTGCCCCCTGCCACCTTTGTTCTCCTGTGATTTGATGAGTATCTTTTGTGTTATGTTTGGGATTCCTTTTCTCTTTTGTGTGTATATCTATTATAGATTTTGATTTGTGGTCACAGTGATGTTTTTGTGTATAGCAGTCTATGCAAAACATAAAAGCCCAAACATCCCTACATGAAAAAGGAAATACTTTTAAGTCCAGGAAGTGCAGAGTCCTGTGCATGATAAACCCAAGGAGGAACTGACAGAGACATACATTAATCAAATTGACAAAAATTAAAAGACAATGAGAAAATACTATTTTGTGTGTATATCTATTATAGATTTTGATTTGTGGTCACAGTGATGTTTTTGTGTATAGCAGTCTATGCAAAACATAAAAGCCCAAACATCCCTACATGAAAAAGGAAATACTTTTAAGTCCAGGAAGTGCAGAGTCCTGTGCATGATAAACCCAAGGAGGAACTGACAGAGACATACATTAATCAAATTGACAAAAATTAAAAGACAATGAGAAAATACTAAAAGCAACAAGGGAGAAAAAACGCACATAACATACAAGGGAATCTCTATAAGGTTATCCCCTGATTTTTAGGAGAAACTCTGCAGGCTAGAAGAGAATGGCACAATATATTCAAATATTCAATATATTCATATATTTAAATGATAAAATCTACCTTCAAGAATACTGTACCCAGCAAGGCTCTCCTTGAGATTTAATGGAGAGATCAAAAGTTTCAGTTCAGTTCAGTTCAGTCGCTCAGTCGTGTCCGACTCTTTGCGACACCATGAATCGCAGCACGCCAGACCTCCCTGTCCATCACCAACTCCCGGAGTTCACTCAGACTCACGCCCATTGAGTCAGTGATGCCATCCAGCCATCTCATCCTCTGTCATCCCCTTCTCCTCCTGCCCCGAATCCCTCCCGGCATCAGAGTCTTTTCCAATGAGTCAACTCTTCACATGAGGTGGCCAAAGTACTGGAGTTTCAGCTTTAGCATCATTCCTTCCAAAGAACACCCAGGGCTGATCTCCTTCAGAATGGACTGGTTGGATCTCCTTGCAGTCCAAGGGACTCTCAAGAGTCTTCTCCAACACCACAGTTCAAATGCATCAATTCTTCGGCTCTCAGGTTTCTTCACAGTCCAACTCTTAACATCCATACATGACCACTGGAAAAGCCATAGCTTGACTAGACGGACCTTTGTTGGCAAAGTAATGTCTCTGCTTTTGAATATGCTATCTAGGTTGGTCATAACTTTCTTTCCAAGGAGTAAGTGTCTTTTAATTTCATGGCTGCAGTCAGTCACCATCTGCAGTGATTTTGGAGCCCCAAAAAATAAAGTCTAACACTGTTTCTTCTGTTTCCTGTCTATTTCCCATGAAGTGATGGGACCAGATGCCATGATCTTCATTATCTGAATGTTGAGCTTTAAGCCAACTTTTTCACTCTCCTCTTTCACTTTCATCAAGAGGCTTTTGAGTTCCTCTTCACTTTTCTGCCGTAAGGGTGGTGTCATCCGCATATCTGAGGTTATTGATATTTCTCTTGGCAATCTTGATTCCAGCTTGTGCTTCCTCCAGCCTAGCGTTTCTCATGATGTAGTCTGCATGTAAGTTAAATAAGCAGGGTGACAATATGCAGCCTTGACGTACTCCTTTTCCTTTCTGGAACCAGTCTTTTGTTCCACGTCCAGTTCTAACTGTTGTTTCCTGACCTGCATATAGGTTTCTCAAGAGGCAGATCAGGTGGTCTGGTATTCCCATCTCTTTCAGAATTTTCTACTGTTTATTGTGATCCAGTTACTCATATTCAAATTACTGCGTAAAAGCGAGGGCATTCATTTTTTGTAGCAGAATTAAAACAGAGCAAGAAACGACAACACTCAGCATCTCTAATAAGAAATCCATATTAATCTCACATGGATGAATTAAAAATCTTTTCAGTGGCTCATTGCAAATATACTTAAGTGCAGTCATTTTTTCCAGTAATTTCTTACATCATGCTATGTTGGTAGATTCATATTATTTGTAAAATTTTGATGAAAATGTATCTATTTTCCTTGAGCTACAGGTGTATAGGTCAGAACTTATAATAAATGATGTTTGCTCAGACAAAGAATCTTAGACTAAGTTGAAGAATGAAGGGGAGCCAACAATTATAGTTGGATTCTGTTTCTATTTACATTTTGATAACTGTTTTCCTTAATAGGACATTTAGGAATGAAGTATACGTACCTTATTAAAATAAAGTTTATTTGAATATTTCACCTTGTTAAAATAAAGTTTACTTGAATATTTCACTTTTAGTTTTTTATTCTTTTTTTTTTTTTTTTTTTTTAGGAGCTGTGGCCCTGAAAAATCTTGAAATTAAAGAAAATGCCCTGGTATGTTTTGACAATAAACACTTTCTTATGTTAGGTTCCATGAACAGATTACATTTAGATACGTGAACATCTTCCTGATTTGTCACCTTAAATTATTTAAGTTTAAGAAAACTTCTTAAGATAATTTTTATAAACTGAATTTTGCAAAATGGACTTTCAGTCTCCATAGAAGTACAACCTGACTGTAATTTCCCCCATTAAAAATATTTCTAAAATTTCTCTCTTCCTATATGCTTTCATTTTAGATTTTTAAGTTACCTCTCCGGTCATCTTCAGTTTTTTTTTTTTTTTCTGGTACCATTTTAATCATATATATATTTTTTGCCATAGAATACAGTAGCATTAACAGTGTTGTGCAGCCATCATCAGTATGTATTTCTGAAACATTTTTATTACACTAAGGAAAGCTTTATCACCAGTAAGAAATAACATAATTCCCCATTCCCTTTCCCCATTCACCCTGGTAACTTCTGCTTCTCTTAATTTTCCTATTCCAAGTACCTCACATAAATGGAATCGTGCTATGTTTGTCATTTTTTATCTAGTTTACTTAGCGTAACTCCTTTAAGGTTCATCCGTGTTGTAGCAGTTATCAGGAAATCACTCCGTTTTATGAAGGCTGAATGGTATTGTATGTATAAACTGCATTTTGGTCACTTAACTGTTGTACACTTGGGTTGTTTTTGCCTCTGTCTCTTGTGGATAACGCTGCTATGAATATTAGTATGCACATTAACCTCTGTTCAAATCCTGAGTTTCATTTCCTGTGGGTAAATACTTAGGAGTGAAATTGATGGATTATTTGGTAATAATTTGGTATGTTTAGCCTTTTTAGGACCTCCCACGCTAACTAAGTCCGTAAAGAATTCACCTGCAGTGCAGGAGGCCTGGGTTTGATTCCTGGGTTGGAAAGATACCCCTGGAGAAGGAAATGGCAATACACTCCAGTACTATTGTTTGGGAGGCTCAGGGACGGAGGAGCCTAGTGGGCTCCAGTTCATGGGGCTGCAAGGGTCAGCCCGGCTGCGCCATTGAACCGCCGCCACCCTGTTCCCATAGCAATTGAGCCACGTTATGCAGGCCACCTTGGAGATTTTGTAGGCTTGTTTCCAGCCCACTACAGTGAAGTGAATACTGTCACAATAAAGCAAGTCACAGAAGTGTTTGGTTTCCCAGGGTATTTAAAAATTATGTTTACACTGTGTGTGTATATGCTCAGTTGCTCAGTCATGTGTGTCTCTTTGCAGCCTGACGGACTGTAGCCCACCAGGCTCTTTGTCCATGGAATTTTCTAGGCAAGAACACTGGAATGGGTTGCCATTTTCTACTCCAGGGAATCTTCCCAACCCGAAGATCAAACTCACGTCTCTTGCATCTCCTGCATTTGGCAGGCAGATTCTTTACCACTGTACCACCTAGTCTAAGAAATCAGTGTACGTACATCAGTTAACAACTAATGCTGTTGGGAAAGTGGCACTGATAGATTTCCTTGGTGAAGGATTGCCACAAACCTTCAATTTGATTAAAAAAAAAAAAGATAAAACCAAAAAAAACCCCAGTATCTGGTAAAGTGCAACAAAGTAAAGCACAATAAAATGAAGTATACCTGAATTCCCACCAGCAGTACATGAATTCCAATTTTCCATATCCTTGACAACATTTACTTTCTTTTTTTTTTTTTTTTTGATAATAACTATCCTAATGAGTATGAAGTGGTAAATCTTATTGGTTTTCCTTAGTTCTTCTCTAATGATTAGTGAGGTTGAACATCTTTACATGTGCTTGTTGACCATTTTTATATGTTCTTTGGAGAAATGTCTATTGAAAAGCATTGCTGATATTTTAAAATCATGGTTTTTTTTGGGGAGGTGGTGCACTTTGTTTCTTTACATATTTTGGATATTTCCCCTTGTCAGAAGATATGATTTGCAAATACTTCCTCACATTTTGAGGGTTGTCTTCTGCTTCTGTTAACAGTGTTATATACAGACATTTTTTATGTAAAAATTTTTGATGAAATTGAATGTATCTTTTTTTAAAAATTGTTGTTGCCTGTGCTTTTCATGTGATATCCAAGAAATCACATGATTTTGTTTTCTTAATGTTTATAGTTTTAGTTCTTACGTTAGACCTTTGGTGCATTCCAAGCTAATTTTCATATATGGTATAAGATAAGGGTCAACTACATTCTTTTTGCAAGTGGATATCCAGTTATCCTAGTACCATTTATTGAAAAGGTTGTCTTTTCTCTCATTGTATGAGGAGAAATTTATTTGAGGATATTTTTTGCACTAGTGGTTTAGTTTCCCTTCAAATACACACTGACAGTGAAATTTCCCACTTTCTTTTCTTTTTCAAACAGTGTGAAAGCTGTAGTGATTCTGATATGAGTAACTTTGATGGTCAGTATTTCTGTAGAATCTTTCGCTATTTAAGGTGGTCAGGCTTTGAATTTTATGGATTTGAAGATAATTGCAGTTATGTATTTAGAAACTTAAATAAGTATTGAAGGTAAAGAGAAGGTGTAAGTTAACTTAAATCCCTTACGTAATTTTGGGAAGAAAAAATTAGTCATGTGTTTTGCAAACTGGGTATGTACTAAGATTTTACATATTTTTTTTTTGTAGAGTCAACTGGATGTACCATTTAAAATTAAAGTTGGCCATATAGGTAAGCTGTCTTTATTATTTGTATGTCTTCCTGTTAGACATGTAACCAGAATAATATGTCTAGTATCTCTATAATGTGACCTTTATAATGTTTCTGAGTATAAATTAAAAGAATCGTGTGTTTTCACCTATATAAAACTTTGTTGTATAACTTAATATGTGTTGTGATCCATATATCCCTTGTTGAATAGCTGTGAAATACTTTTAAAAATATTTATTTTTAGCTGTGCTGGGGCTTCCTTGTTGCAGGTGAGCTTTCCCTAGTTGTAGTGAATGGGAGCTACTCTCTAGTTGTGCTGTGAGGGCTTCTCATTGCAGCAGTTTCTTTTGTTGTGGAGTACAGGCTCTAGGACACGTGGGCTTCAGTAGTTGTAACATGGGCTTAATAGTTAGAACCTGTGGGCTCCAGAGTGCAGTGTGGGCTCAGTAGTTTTGGCACACATGCCCAGTTGCCCGGGGCATGTAGTGTCTTCCTGGACCAGGGATCGAACCAGTGTCCCTTGCATTGCAATGTGGATTCTTAACCCCTGCCCCCAGGGAAGCCCCAATACTTGTGAAATTATACATCTTGTTAAGTGTTGAAATGAGTTGAGATCCAAAGCATTAAAACTAATGGAGAGAATGACTGTCTCAGTTTCTTAAGTTTCTTACTAGTTATCCTTGCTGTATTCTGATTGGTCATGGATAAATGGTATAAGGAATTGGGTCTGGATCCTCCAGGCAGTTTGGTCAGGAACCAGTCAAAAACCTGGTTTCCATTCTGTTTGCTAGTTTTCTAGGAAACACTATGCTAATTTTCTTGTATTACATTTCCAGTTTTTGTAGTTTACACATATTGGTTGAGCAGAATATACTGGCTGAATATACTAGTTGAGCAGAAATTGATTCAAATGTGTTTAATAAAGACATATATGTTTCATTTCTTAAATTATTTCGGTTTATTGTTTTAACTTTATTGTTTAAACTTTATTGGTTTACATATTGTGCAAGATGATAGCATTATTATTTGTGACTTAAAAGTAGTATTATGCAGATAATTTGTGTAGAAGAATTTATATAATGTTATTGTAATGTATTGGTGTCACTTGGAGAACAAGCAAAAGAGACACAGATGTATAGAACAGCCTTTTGGACTCTGTGGGAGAGGGAGAGGGTGGGATGGGTTGGCAGAGTGGCAGTGTAACATGTATGATATCATAAGTGAAACGAATCGCCAGTCCAGGTTTGATGCAGGATGCAGGATGCTTGGGACTGATGCACGGGGATAATCCAGAGAGAAGGTGTGGGGCGGGAGGGGGGAAGGGGGGTCGGGATTGGGAGTTCATGTACACTCGTGGCTGATTCATGTCAATGTATAGCAAAATGAATACAGTATTGTAAAGCAAAACAAACTAAAAAATAAAAATTAATTAAAAAAAAAAAGAAAGCTTATTACCTGATGAAAATCTCCAAAATTTTTTGCTCTTATAGTTGGTTTTAACCATATGCCAAAGAAACTTTTTTTCATTTACATTGCTAGGACTCTAATTTGGTTTCTCTTCTTCCTTTTGCCCCCATAAAATTATACACTACTTAGTATAAATAAAATGGGGAAAATGTCACCCATTACTTTTCCACCTAATATATTTATTTTTGCAAATTTTTATATGGTTTTTTTACATATGAACATTTTGACTTGTCATGGTGTATGTAGGATTTTATATGTTTTAAAATTATCATTAATAAAGATTCCTCATAATCCATATTGATTTGATTTCTCAATATTGCATATTACAAAATTTGAACAGTGTAATCTTATTTCTGCTGCTGCTGCTAAGTCGCTTCAGTCATGTCCGACTCTGTGCAACCCCATAGACGGCAGCCCACCAGGCTCCCCCATCCCTGGGATTCTCTAGGCAAGAATACTGGAGTGGGTTGCCATTTCCTTCTCCAATGTATGAAAATGAAAAGTCAAAGTGAAATCACTCAGTCGTGTCCGACTCTTAGCGACCCCATGGACTGCAGCCTACTAAGCTCCTCCATCCCTGGGATTTTCCAGGCAAGAGTACTGGAGTGGGGTGCCACTGCCTTCTCTTGGTCCAAAAATTTACAGTAAATGTTTTCATATACTTTTTGAAAGTATTCTGAAAGTCATTGAATTTTATAACCTATGATCATTGTAAATCAGTGTATATAAATTTAACATCTGTTCTAGAAAAATATATAAGGACAGTAGGTAAACTTGCTTTCATTTAGTGCCTTCATTATTTCTGTTCTCTTTTCTTTTCTGACCATGTTTAAAAATGATGACAGGGTAAATTTTCAGTGTTAATATAAGGTGGTAGAGAGTACACTGAACTGATACCTAATACATAAGATAATCTTGAGACTCATTTAAGATGTCATTTGCATATCTCTATCATAGAAACTGCCATTCTTTAATATCATTATTTTTTCTTCTAGACAGTAAGTTTTTTGAGATGTGTATTTAATTTTAAAATTTTAATTTTATCATATCTTCATTAGCACAATACTTGGCTTATAGTAGGAATACAGTCTGCTAAATGAAGTATAGATTTCCAAATGATTGATGTAGTGGTACAACCAGTTTTATAAGAACGTATTGTCCCCTTGCCATTGTTAATCTTACTGATCTTTCAAAGTTTTCCTCATTTAAGATGCAGAATTACATACATATCAAATATACTTACATACACACTTACAAAGTAATTGTTTTCATGTGGAAGATTTTTAAAGTACCTTCTTACGTATTTTTTCTGATTTTTCTAAATTTTCTGTAAGAAGCCTGCCCTTCATAAGAAAGGAAAAAATGATTTGGTTTAAAACAAATGCTTAGTGGTACAAATGGTATATTGTTAGTATAGAAATTTAAAATGGTCACTATCTTCTCTGATTTTAAAACTTAGAAAGCTGTTCCTCTTTTAGAAGTCAGGTAGTTTATTTTCCTCTAAATTAGTATGAAATCTTTCTCTTGATTTGGCATTTTTTAAACATGGGTTTTTGGAGTTATATAATAAAGTATGTCTAAGTATGTATTATTGTTTTTCAGTCGCTAAGTTGTGTCTGACTCTTTGAGACTCCATGGACTGCAGCACAGGCTTCCCTGTTCTTCACTGTCTCCTGGAGTTGGCTCAGATTTATGTCCACTGAGTCATTGATACCATCTATCCATCTCATCCTCTGCCACCCTCTTCTCCTTTTGCCTTCAATCTTTCCCAGCATCAGGGTCTTTTCCAATAAGTTGACTCTTCACATCAGGTAGCCAGAGTATTAGAGCTTTAGCTTTAGCATCAGTCCTTCCAGTGAATATTCAGGAGTGATTCCTTTAGGATTGACTGGTCTAAGCAGTCCAAGGGACTCTCAAGTCTTCTCCAGCACCATAATTCAAAAGCATCAATTCTTGAGTTCTCAGCCTTCTTTATGGTCCACCTCTCAAATCTATACATGACTACTGGAAAAACCATAGCTTAGATTATACGGACCTTTGTTGGTAAAGTGATGTCTGGTTTTTAATACACTGTCTGATTTGTCATAGTTTTCTTTCTAAGGAGTTAATGCAGCAATAATGTATTCAGTAAATCTTTTCCTTCCCTGATCATGACAACTAATTTTAAATCTAGAGATTCATACTTTCTAAAAAAATTTTTAAATATTAAAAACTACTGTAGAAGTTTTCTACATATACTAAATACATAAAATACATAAAACTAGAATTAATAGTGTAATGAGTCCTTTACATCATATTCTTTAGTTTAAGAAATCTAATGCTTTTAAAATACTTTGCTGTTGGGTTGTAGCAAAATATTTTTATTAGTTGAAATGATTTTCTAATATTGCCCAGGATCCTGGATTATTACCATAGGAATTTATGAGTACATATACTTATGATAATCATACTTATATAAATATTGTATATATACAAATATGTACATATGTGTAAAATCTCTCTATATAAAATATACTTATATAAAGTTTTTAATCTATCTTTTTTTAGTATAAGAAAAATAGTTCTTAGAGATTTTGAGTAAGAATTGCTACAAATCAATCTTATTTTATCAAAGATTGTTGATTAACAGAAGGATAGTACTGAAATGTTTGTGGTACATATCACCACAATAGAAACTTGTAAATATTTAGAATATTTTTTAGTAGATTTTCCAACAATACTAATAGAAATAATTCCAAATCATCACTAAAAAGACTTTTAGTTTATTGTTGTAAAATAGCTTTCTATAAGGTTAATGAGCTCATAAAGTCAAAGACTACTTTGTTATCTCCTTTAGTGCTTGATAGAAAATACGCTGATAGTAAATCTAGATTGAAAGAATAATGTTTTTCTTTTTTTTCTTATAGGTACTCTTAATCTTATAATTCCATGGAAAAACCTTTATACCCAACCAGTTGAAGCTGTATTAGAAGATGTTTATTTACTGATAGTGCCTTCTTCTAGTAAGTCAAATTTTAAACATTGTCATTTCAATTACTCCTTTTTTTAATGTGAAAAAAATCTTTATATTTGATAATCATATTTGTTCAAATAATTTTGTGAATTTTTTGAGCTTTTTAAATATTTAAGTGTGTTATTTGGTAAATATAAAATAAATTGGTTTTTACCCTCAATTTTTGTGAACTTTGAATTGTGATTATTTTACAGGATATTTTTTGGAATGAGTATATTTAAATTTAAGGTAATTAAAGAGTCTTCCTTTTTTATACTTTCTGCAGGAATAAAATATGATCCTATAAAGGAAGAAAAACAACTCTTTGAAGCAAAGCAACAGGAATTGAAAAGAATAGAAGAAGCAAAACGAAAAGTAGCTGATCAAGGTAAAGAAAACAATAAGAATGGTAATAAGAAAAGCAGAAAAGAGCTAAATATCTATTACATTGCTATATTATTTTCTTCTGGAACCACTGAGATTACTTTAAAAATGATAGTCCTATTACAAGAATTTTAATGTGATTTCTATGTTTTATCATGTTTATAGAAATTTTACCTTATAGAAATTTACCTTAGTGCAAATAATATTCCAGACTTATGAAGCGTAAGTGAAGTTGCTCAGTTGTGTCCAACTCTTTGTGACCCCATGGACTGTAGCTTCTCAGGCTCCTCCGTCCATGGGATTTTCCAGGCAAGAGTACTGGAGTGGATTGCCATTTCTTTCTCCAGAGGATCTTCCCGACCCAGGAATCAAACCCAGGTCTCCCGCATTGCAGGCAGACGCTTTACTGTCTGAGCCACCAGGGAAGTCCTATAAAAGTTAGTTTTTAAGTATAGTAGTTAATTTCATTAAGTTTTTTTTTTTTTTTACCTTTCTAGTCTTCTCTTCCTTATTCCACTTTTATCAGTTCTTCACCTTTTGGAGATACTTAGTTTATTGATATATTTCCAAATCTGTTTACCCTCTGGCGTCACATACATTCCTGTTCAGCTTAGACCAAAATGGTCCATTACTTTAGTCTCCTTCTTTTGTTAGTATTAGAGATGTCCTGCAGAAATCTAACCCCTTTCCACTTATTGCTGTTGATGATAATGGAGTAATGGTAGGAGTTCTTTATATAACCATAACATCTACACTCCTGTACTCTGACTCTTAACTTTTCCTTCTAGTGAAGCTTTCTCTTTGACATGTAAATATGCCATAGCCTCTCTTATCTTTAAGCGTCAAGTCATGTTCCTATCCTTGTCCTCTGGTTAGCTTATACTCCTCCATCCTTTGATAGCTAAGCATCTTAGAAGAGTTGTATGTGTACTGCTCAAAATGTCCTTGCCATTAACTTTTTAAATAAAAAAAAGCAGTAATAAACCATTTACTGGTTGACAAACAGGTTAAAAAAGGCATTAAAAAAAGGAGATTTACCACAGTTCCTGGCAATACTTTTTATGTTTTCATTTCTATTGTCTTTCATCCATACCCTCATCCTCTTTAAAAAAAATTTTTTTTATTGTTGTGTTCATATAAAATTTGCCTTCTTAATTACTTTTAAGTAGTTCAGTGGTATTAAATACATTTATTGTATTGCATCCACTATCATCATCTCTCCCCATATCTCTTTTCATCTTGTAAAATTGAAACTTTACACTCGATAGACAATAGCCCACCCATTCTTCTCCCCTTTACCCCAGACCCAGGCAAAGCTGCAATTTTGCTTTTTGTCTGTTTGATTTCGACTCTTCTGAGTAATCATGCAAGTGGAATCATATAGTATTTGTGTTTTCTTCAGTGGTTTATTTCCCCATATGAAGTATTATGTCTTCATAATGTCGGACAGGACTGAGTGACTTTACTTTCACTTTATGTCTTCAAGGTTTATCCATGTTGTAGCATTTGTCACAGTTTCCTTTTTAAGGCTGAATAAGATTCCATTGTGTGTCTGTGTGTAAAAATTAGTATTTTAGCATCTTTTTGTCTGTTTATTGACCATTTGCATATCATGGGAAGTCAGATCTCTAGTGTTGATTGGCAATAGCAGTTGGATGTGAGTCTTAACATTTATTACATAGACCTTTTACTTAGTATGTCCATTTTGGTATGATGGATATCCTTGTACCTGCACATACATAGTCTCAGAGTCTGGAGCCTGTCAGTTTATTGGCTCCAGAATAAACATTTGCTTCTTATGAGAGTGGGGAAAAGGATAGTTGCTTGATCCTGTGGATTGGAAGAGGAAGGATACCTAGAAATCTAACTACTCAATATACAGATTTTAAGCCAATCCTTATATGATCACCTTCTTCCTCCACCTCTTTGCCATTTATATTTTCAGAGGATCCTAGTTCTTGAATCTTCCCAGGGTTCTTTTTTTAACTCATTTTGTATTTTATTGGCATCTTAATTTATGGGCATTTGAGATCAAATTTCTTCTTCTGTCATGTTGTCTAAGGCCATCTGCTTTCCAGCTTCTGAATTTTTTAAGCTTTCTCTTATTCTTCTACACCTTTTCTTTTGGTCTTGGAGATTTATCTATTTTTTCCCTTTACTTTTGCCTTCATGGGGTTTTACTGAGGAAGAGAAAAATAGATGCAAACTCATGTTTAATCAGAAGTGCCTCCTAGTTATACTTAAATCTAAAATATAAATAGCCATGCTTAAGATTCATCCATTATACCTGTTATCAGATAGAATTTTGAACTCTTCAACAAAATACTTTTGTTTCTTTTATGACTTGAATCTTGTCTACCTTTCCAGCCTTTTGCTGACCCCATCCCTTTCCTATCTTCTCTGTTCTTTGTTCAGCCACACTGGCCTATTTGTAGTTTACTGAATGTACCAACTACTCTGTGATCGTATCTTACTTCCTGCATTATTCAATATACTTTTGAGAGTTGTCAGCGTTAGGAAGATAGTTCAGGCTATAAGGTATGGATGAAATTCTCTGCAGCAACAGTATAGAATGAGAAGTGAAACATTTCTAGAACTAAGCCCTAAAGAAAGCCAACATTTAAGGATCATGTAGAGGAGGAAAACAGCAAAAAAAAAAAAAAAAAAACAGACCAAGAAAGAGTGGTTAGGTAAATATTATAGTAGGAAATTTGGAGATTACATTTCGATGGGAAAAGAGTGGTTTAGAAAGTGAAAAATATGTCAGATCCTGCTGATTTATCAGGTAATTGAAGATTAACAAATAATCATTTTATTTATGACATGGAGGTGTTGGTCACCTTAGAAATTGCTATTTCGATTTAGTGATGATTGCAGAGAGGAAGCTTCAGTTTCTTCATAGTTGTAAAGTGTGGCAACCCACTCCAGTACTCTTGCCTGGAAAATCCCATGGACGGAGAAGCCTGGTAGGCTGCAGTCCATGGGGTCACTAAGAGTCAGGCATGACTGAGCGATTTCACTTTCACTTTTCACTTTCATGTACTGGAGAAGGAAATGGCAACCCACTCCAGTATTCTTGCCTGGAGAATCCCAGGGACAGAGGAGCCTGGTGGGCTGCCGTCTACGGGGTTGCAGAGTTGGACATGACTGAAGTGACTTAGCAGTAGCAGCAGAGAGTAAACTTCAATTTCTTCATAGTTGTAAAGTGGTTTGCTAAGAGTAAAAAGAGCAGTGAAAGAATTGGTGGACCTTTGACAAGTACCAAGAGGAATTTTAAGATGGTTACTCTGGAGTGTGAACAAGTTGATTGGAGAGATGTAGTAAGATGGTTGGTTGGTTGAAGTTGGTAATGACTAACTTAAAGTAATTGCAGTCTGTTTTGTAGTAATTTTTCTTCTCCACTACTCACCTGGCAAGGCATACACATGTTTATATAAAAAGTAGAGTTTGGATTTGTGTCAGCTTGGAACTTTATTGACAGAAGAAAAATAAAAAAAAAAGCAGAAGAGTTTAAAGTGTTGGTGAAATAATGTATTAAGGAATCTGAGCTGGGTAAGGAAGTCTGAAAGAAACTAGTTGATAGGGAAAGGAAAATTTAGCATTTAATTGAATGACTAAATTTATAGAGTAGAGGATTTTATTAGGTAGTGGTGGGTTTCAACATTTTAAATAAAAAACTCTCATCTTCAAAGAGTTTTTATTCTACTTCTGTTTATTAATTCTAAAGTCCTGTTCAGTATGTTCATTCACTCATGCTCCCTTTGATGCAAGTACGAGAATATCTTCATCAGCTTTTCTTTATCTGAGACTTCTAGGTCAGCTGAATTAGGAAGTAGTAGGTCATTAGAGGAAAAGATAAATAATAAGTGTATACAGGTGGAATAGGACTAGAAAAAGATCACTTTCATTGAGATTTTTAAGTGGGGGCAAAAGTGTTAGTAATTAGTGGTTATCATCAGCATATTAAAAAAAATTAGGAACCTCGATTTTTTTATTCTTTATATTTTCCTGGAAAGTATTGAAGAAGATTGTTTAATCTCATTTTGAAAAATGAAATGAACATCTTTCATTTTTGCTTAAAAGGGGAGAGGGAGAGAATCTTATATCTTTCTATTTTGTGTTTATTAGAGAAGGAGCATATTCAGCTGTTTTATACTTCTATCCACAGATAACTTATGATAGTACAAATTTTAAGGGAGATTCTTTCTTTGCTACTGTTTCTGACTCTTCTAATATCCTGTTATAATTCTTACCTAATAATCTTACTGTTTTTTATGTCCTTATGTACTCAGGTATACCTGCAGAAATTATAAAATTTGATGCCAATAAATTCTACATGTTAAGCTTTAGATTGGACAAGAAAGTAGGTTTTGAAAACTGTGTGCATTTAGTCACCCAGGAAAGTCTTTTGGTATGTAAGATACTTGGAAAGGAGGCTTAGTATTCTGATTACAGATTTCTTTCTTTAAGAAGGTAGCATTTCTGTTATTTCAATACAGATACTCATAGAATGTTTTTTTCATTCATATTAAAAATGAATATTTGCAATTATAGAAAAACAGCATGTGGAGAAACAGGATACTTTCACAGAAAAATTAATTACCCAGATCATAAAAAATCTTCAAGTGAAAATTTCCAACATCCATATTCGCTATGAAGATGATGTAAGTATTTTAATAGGTGATAACTTTTTTAATATTTATTTTGCTATTTATTGACACTTGCTCTGTAGTGGTCAACATATGAGACGCTGGCAAGTGGAAGGATATAGAGCTGAACATGACAGGATCTTTATTTTTTATAATTAGTTGTAATTTGCAGTCCTTAGTGCCTGATTACACTTTTCTAAAATGTTCAAGCATCAGATAATGAAAGAAAATTTCTTTCTTATAATCACCTTTGGTAGATTTAGCAGTTACATGTTTTTAAAATACTTTATACTGTGTTTACTTCCTGGAGAAAGCAATGGTTTAGGAATCATCAGTTAAACTTAACTAATTGTTTGATTTCAAATAGATCATATATTGTCTCTCAAACACATCATTGTTGGCTTCTCACAGTTCTGTTGTGAGGGTCAATCTCATTTTTTCTTTTTTTGTAGAATGAAAAAGTATTTTTTTGTTGAGTTGCTAAGTCATGTCTCTTTGTGATCCCATGGACTGCAGCAGCATTATATTGGTATATTATTATTGTACCACACTAAAACATTGGTACTTTATATTTAGTTAGGAAAAATGTAGAAATAAAAATTATTCCAGAAACTAGGAAAATGTTTTTGAATATTTGAAATAGCTTACTTGCCAGAAATTGAACTTTTTCTACAATATAAACTCTGTCCATCTACTAAATATCTGAGTAAAATTTACTCTCCTTCCTCTTTAGGTCACAAATCGAGAAAACCCTCTGTCATTTGGTATTTCTCTTCAGAATCTCAGCATGCAGGTACTTTGTTTAAAAAAATTTAACCATATTTAATTTTGTAGTATAGTTATTTAAATTACTAATAACTACTTAATGTATGCCAGCATCAGGAGTAGGTATCTATATAGAATTCATACAGGAAGTACATAGGCTGGATTGAAACTGGGGGTAGGTAGTTTCATATTTAAAAAATAGTTGATAGTCAAATTTAGTTTCATATGTGAGAGTCTATTTGACAATTATGATATTTCATACTTATTTTACTTTAAAAAATCCATTCTGAATTTTAAATGCATAAGTACAAAATAAAAGTAATGTTCATTTCAAAATCTTTGATTAGTTGTGGAAAGTATACAGAATCAAATCATTTCATCATCACTATTACTAGTAATCGTGGCATACTTTCTTCCTGTTTAGTTTTTTAATTAAGAAATTTAAAACTGTAGGAGAACATAAGAATTATGAGACGCTTGTATCCAGAATGGATGATAGTTAAGTTTGTCATTTAGTTTAAATTTTAAATACTTTTAAAGAATAAGCTGTTATGAATAAAGTTTAAATTCCTTTTGTATTCTGCTCCACTCTTCTCTCCCACCCAAGAGGTAAACATTTTTAAACTTTACACTGTATATCCATTAAAAATGTGTAGTATTTGGTAAATTTTTAAAAGTTCATGTAAATGTTACATGATTCTTCTCTCAGTTTCCTTTTTTGCTACACATTGTTTGTGACGTGTTTATTGCCACATGTAGTTTAATGGATTCAGTTCAACTGCTGTATAGTATTTCATTATATGCTTTTGTTTTTTATGTTCATTCAGTTTTTGTGTATGGTTTTTAAAATTTGGATCTACCTCAAACAGGAAAAGAGAAAAGTCAAGTGAAAAGTTATTCAATAAAGTTGGGTGAGGTAAACTGTCAAATGCTATTGTAACAGTGAAAAATAAGGTTGGAAAATTAGCCATTGAATTTGGCATTGTGAAGGTGCTTGGTAACAGTGTCAGCAGTGGTTTTCACCACTGGTTTTGGAGGTATTTGGAAACTTGTCCCCTAACCGAGCCATACTCAATTGCAAACTCAGGCTGAGACCCAGCTATTTTGTTTAAAAAACCCTCCAGATCATCCTAATTGTTTGATAAAATTTGAGCCACCACTGTTCGAGTCCATTTAGTTCTCTAGAAAAAATGAAAACCATCTTTTAAATAGAAGCATTTGATATCAATTTATTTCCCTCAGTGACTTTTCATTGCTTTTAAAGTCTATAATTTTGTCAAAATGGTTTATAATCCCTGTGTAATCTGACCCTAGGTAGGACACCTGATTTTATCTCTTTTCCCTGTTTTGAATATGTTCTTGGGCCGTATTGGGCTACTTCAGTTCTTTGAACATACCATACATTCAGGTATCTTCCTTCCATGAATCATATTCCCTAAAAATTTAGAATTGATAATTTCTATAATGTGTCACTTAGTAGGTTAGGTATCACTTTCGCCGTCACATACCTGAAATTGAGGCTCCTACTGTGGAGTCTCTAGTTATGGACTTTATTCTCCCAGAATACTGCGTATTTAACTTCCATAATGGCACTTAACCGGTTTGTAATTTGCTTTCTAGTTTGTTTTTCATCAGGCAATGAGATTGTTGAATACAGAATATTCAGTTAATATTCTTTGACTAAATGTTATGTTTTTCAAGTACATTTTAATGGAAGATTGGTCTAGGGCAGGATAGATTTTGTTTATCACTCACTCTGCCATTTCACGTGCAAGTGACAGTTTTTACTGCTTCTTTTTTTCCTTTTCAGACAACTGATCAATACTGGATTCCATGTTTACATGATGAAACTGAGAAACTATTTCGTAAGGTAAAATAAACAAATACTGTGTTTTGTCAGTCCATGGGCTTGACAAAAGATACTTTTAAGACAAGTGATAATACACAGATAAGGATTTTTGTGAATTGTGTTGATTTAAGTGTGATATGACCAATTATTTGAGACTTCTGAAAAAGCATATGCTAAAGAATCTTCATTGAAGATGAGGCTTATAATAAATTTGATTTATTTTCAGTTAGTCCGATTGGATAATCTTTTTGCCTATTGGAATGTGAAGTCTCAGCTGTTTTATCTTAGTAATTATGATGACTCATTGGTAAGTAAATTTTTTTGGTACATGCATATATATCTTTGGTATCATATTTTGCGTAGTTTTATTCTTTGTCATTTATCTAACGTACTGTAGATAATATGTTAGTCAGTGGTCCTTTTTTCCTAGGCAAAAATCCATTAACATTTCCAGCAGTAGGTGAATATATATGTTTGTACATAGACATATATAAACATACCTTTTTGGTATAACTGATATGAAACATTTGTTAGTTATGTGTGCAACATAATGTTTTGATATTTAATATATTGCAAAATGATCAACACAATAAGTCTAGTTAATATCCATCACCATATGTAATTATACAGTTGTTTTCTTGTGATGAGAACTTGCAAGATTTGCTCATAACAACTTTCAAATATGCAATACAGTATTATTAATGATAGTTACCATGCTGTATATTACATCTCCATGAGTTAATAAATAGTTATTTTATAACTGAAAGTTTGGACTTTTTGACTCTGTCAATTTTTTTCCCATCCTATCAGTACCTCCCTCCCTACTTCCTGCAACCACTGATCTGTTCTATTTTTTTGTCTTCTAAATTCCACATAAAAGCGAGATAGTACAGTGTTTGTTTTTCTCTCTTTGAGCTATTTCAGTTAGCATGATGCCCTCAAGGTCCATTTGTGTTGTCCCACTGGCAAGATTTCACTCTTTTTTTATGGCTGAGGCATAGTATGTCTGTGTGTGTATATATAAAACATTTTCTTCATTCACTCTTGATGGATATTTATGTTGTTTCCATATCTTGGCTATTATAAATAATGCTGCAGTGAACATGGAGTGCAGATATGCTTTCAATTTAGTATGTTTATTTTCTTCTCAGAAGTGGAGCTGTTGGGTTATATGATAGTTCTGTTTTTAATTGTTTGAGGTCCTCAAACAATTAAAAGCTGTTAATTTGATGTAATCAGTTTGTTTATTTTTGCTTTTGTTGCTTTTGCTGTCAAATCTAAAAACTCATTGCTAAAACTGATGTCAGGGAGCTTACCGCCTATTTTCTTCTGGAGTTTTTATGGTTTCAAGCCTTATGTTCAAGTCTTTAATCCATTTTGAGTTATTTTCATTTACCATGTAAGGTAGTCAGATTTCATTCTTTCTCAAATAGCTGTCAAGTTTTCTCAAACCATTTGTTGAAGAGACTGGCCTTTTCCCATTGTATGTTCTTGACTCCTTGGTCATAAGTTATAACTGACCATGTATGTTGTTGTTCAGTTGCTAAGTTGTGTCTGACTCTTTGCAACCCCATGTACTGCAGTATGTCAGGCTTTCTTGTCCTTTATTATATCTCAGACTTTGCTCAAACTCATGTCAGTTGAATTGGTGATGCCACCAACCATCTTATCATCTCTCACTCACTCCTCCTCCTGCGCTCAGTCTTTCCCAGCATCAGGATCTTTTCTAATGAGTCAGCTCATCACATCAGGTGACCAAAGTATCAAAGCTTCAACTTCAGCATCAGTCCTTCCAATGAATATTCAGGGTTGATTTCCTTTAGGATTGACTGGTTTGATCTCCTTGCTGTCCAAGGGACGCTCAGGAGTCTTTTCCAGCACCACAGTTAGAAACCATCAATTCTTTAGCTCTCAGCCTTCCTTATGGTCCACCTCTCACAACTGTACATTGTGTACAACTGGGAAAACCATAGCTTTGATTATATGAATCTTTGTTGGCAAAGTGAGGTCTCTGCTTTTTAATATGCTGTCTAGGTTTGTCATGACTTTTCTTCCAAGGAGCAAGCGTCTTTTAATTTCATGGCTGCAGTCACCCTCTGCAGTGATTTTTGGACCATATATGCATGGGTTTATTTCTGAGTTTTCTCTTCTGGTCTGTTGATCTGTGTGTCTGTTTGTGTGACAGATACTAAAACTGTTAGCTTTGTAATATAGTTAGATATCAGGGAAGATGACAACTCCAGCTTTGTTCTTTCTCAGGATTGCTTTGGCTATTTGGGTTCTTTTGTGGTTCTATACGAATTTTAATATTGTTTTTTCTATTTCTGTGAGAAATGCCGTTGATATGTTGATGGAGATTGCAACATATCTGCAGATTGCTTTTGGGTAATATGAATTTTTAAACAATATTACTTATTCTAATTCACGAGCATGGAATATCTTTCCATTAGTTAGTATCCTTTTTATTTTTGTTTCTCAGTGCCTTATCGTTTTCAGGGTACAAGTCTTTTACCTCCATGGTGATGTGTATTCTTACATTTTAATGCAATTGTAAATGGAATTGTTATTTTTTTCTTTCTGATAGTTTGTTGTTAGTGTACAGAAATACCACAGATTTCTGTATATTGATTTTTGTATCCTGCAGCTTTAACTCATTTATTATTAGTTTGAGCAGTTTTGGTGGAGACTTCAGGGTTTTCTATATATTATTATGTCATCTGGAAATAGTGAAAATTTCACTTCTTCCTTTCCAACTTGTATGCTTTATTTCTTTTTCTTACCTAATTTCTCTGGCTAGGACTTCTAATATTGTGTTGAATAAAAGTGGTGAAAGTGAGCATCTTTGTCTTGTTCCTGATCTTAGAAGAGAAGCCTTCAGCTTTTCACCCTTGAGTATGATAGCTGTGGGCTTGTCGTCTATGACTGGAGTATGATAGCTGTGGGCTTGTCGTCTATGACCTTCATTATATTGAGATATGTTACTTTTGTATCCACTTTGTTTTGTCTTAAAGAGATGGTGAATTTTATGACATTTTGTGTATGTACTTGTATACAAATATATATAAATACATTCCTATCTTAATAATTTCTAGAGCCTTCTTACATAATAGTTTGATGAACTAGTGTTTAGTCACTTTATTATTTTCTTAGCTATACTCTGTTATTTTTAAAAATTGCTTTTAAACATTGTTGCATATATTAGTATTAGCACGAATATAAGTAATATCAATTTGACTTTTAATAGAGAAGCCTGAGGAATGGCATTGTTGATGAAAATATTGTTCCAGAAGGTTATGATTTTGGTAAGTAAATTTCATAAGATAAATGTACAATTAAAATGATCAGTATAAATTTGAAATGAATATTGTTGATGTCACTGTGGTATTTCATATTAATTTTCTCATAAAATTAAATGTATTTCTAATATATGCACAAAAGCAAAATACTTTGCTGTATCATGTGTGTTGATGATTCTCAAATCTATCAGTTTAATTTTGAGTTATTTCTCCTTTACCCTACTGTCATTTCTGGCTGTTTCATTCAGAGTCTGATGAAGAGACAGGAAGCACATAGTAATTTGAGAAGGGAAAGTATTTATGAAGAATTACTAAATATAAGGGGATTAGGGTAACAAGGGATTGGCTAACAAAATGTAAAGAGAATGCTAAGGAATGCAAGAATAGTATAGGGTTGGCCAAAACTTGGTTTGAATTTTTCTGTAGCATCTTACAGAAAGATCTGAGTGAACTTTTTGGCCATCTCAATAGCTAGAAGAAACAGCCTTTACCCTAGGACTTAGGTGGAGTGCCCAAAGAAGTGCGTCTGTCTCCTTCAACACTGAGATCTAGAACTTGTTGGAGAGGGGATTGCAGAACTTGTTGGAAAGGGGATCTCTGTGAGTCACTGACTGGCAGGAAATTCCTTCATGCCCTATCGGTAAAACTTGTAAATTACCCTGAAGGAACTTTTGGGAAATTGACCCACTAGGAAGTCTTGTGGAGAGTTGTCTCCAGAAGGCACTCCACTCTAAAACCTCCTGAGCAATGAGTTGAGAGAATTTGCTGGCTCTTGGGTGGTGCTGTGTGCTGCGGGAGTCTAATGATGAAGATATCTGTTGTGCTGCAGGAGTCTAGTGATGAAGATATCTGTTGTGCTGCAGGACCTGGACAATGGAGAAGCCATTTTCTTTAAGAGCTGTGTATAGGAGAACCATGGCACAGCAAGAGTCTGCTGAATGAGCACAGTAGTACCACAAAGCAAAACTCCTCCCCCCCTGCAGTATCTCTCCCATGTCCTCTCAGTTCATTTCAGTCGCTCAGCTGTGTCCGACTCTTTGTGACCCCATGAATCACAGCACGCCAGGCCTCCCTGTCCATCATCAACTCTCGGAGTTCATCCAAACTTGTATCCATCGAGTCGGTGATGCCATCCAGCCATCTCATCCTCCGTCCCCTTCTCCTCCTGCCCCCAATCCCTCCCAGCATCAGACTCTTTTCCAATGAATCAACTCTTTGCATGAGGTGGCCAAAGTATTGGAGTTTCAGCTTTAGCATCAGTCTCTTCCAAAGAAATCCCAGGGTTGATCTCCCTCAGAATGGACTGGTTGGATCTCCTTGCAGTCCAAGGGACTCTCAAGAGTCTTCTCCAACACCACAGTTCAAAAGCATCAATTCTTCGGCCCTCAGCTTTCTTNTAGCATCATTCCTTCCAAAGAAATCCCAGGGCTGATCTCCTTCAGAATGGACTGGTTGGATCTCCTTGCAGTCCAAGGGACTCTCAAGAGTCTTCTCCAACACCACAGTTCAAAAGCATCAATTCTTCGGCACTCAGCTTTCTTCACAGTCCAACTCTCACATCCATACATGACCACTGGAAAAACCATAGCCTTGACTAGATGGACCTTTGTTGGCAAAGTAATGTCTCTGCTTTTCAATATTCCATTGTAGAAAGGCTAAAATGTGAAATAATAGGTCTCAGCACTGCAGTCTTTTGCCAGATATATGTGGTTGCAAATGGGGTGTTTCTGCTACAGAAATATGCTTTCTTCAAATAGTGCTTTCTGCAAAATCAGACACCAAAAATAAGAAAAGCTTATGGAGAAAATAGAATAGGGTTGATTTCTCAAACTCTACTGCAACTCAGTAAACAGAGCACTAGCAAAGTCAGTAACAATCCCAATGAAAACTATTAATACAATTTAGTCAATGTTATGTTCCTAGTAAAAAATACTAGAGTAAATAAAATACTTTGTCTTTAAAATTTTCTGTGAATTGACAGAAAAGTACAGAGGGTTGAGGACACTGAATAATAAAGACAAGGCAAAAGGTACAGTCAATAATTTTAAGATAAAGTACAAGTTCAAATTGAGAAGAGAGGCCAAATTGAGGTGAACAGACATCATACACAGTAAAACAAAAGCAACATTCAGCTATGTTTGTATATTCTTTGTTTACTTGCTACTACTTGATGATACACAAGATTGGCTAAAGAAAATGAAATAAGAACCAATGTAACTTAGCCGTTCAGTTGACATCATTCTCCTACCTACTTACCTGCATTATTGAAACAAATGTTGCAAAACAGAATCTTCTCTCACTGTGATTTCACCTTTTTTTTTTAAATAAACAGTGCTTTGATGATAGAAGTTTTTCATTTTAATGTAGTCAAATTTATCAATTGTTTCCTTAGAGCTAATGGTTTTGTGTTCTGCTTTCGAAATCCTTTCCAAGGCCATGGGGGTATTTCTACATTCTTTTTTAAAAAGCATTACAGCTTTGCCTTTCACGCCTAGTGCTTTAATGTACTAGAGCTTTTTGTTTTTTTTGGTTTGATGGGATGTAGTAGCCCAATTTCTTTTTGCAAAATGCTTATTCAACAAGATTTATTGAAAAAAATCAGTATTTTCTCCTCTAATTGGCCATGGCACTCCTGTCACAGGAATCCTATACAGAAAGGCCCATATGAGACTGAGTGTCGACATCCCATTTACCTACTGACCATTCCTGCACCTTTATCACAGTGTTGTAATTATTATACTGCTGTGATAAATCTTGAGATATAGCAGAAAAAGTTTACTTGTTTATTTTTCTATTCATAGCCTTTCTATATAAATTCTAGAATCAGGCTAAAAATGCTGAAATTTTTATTGAATTAGATTGAATCTATTAATCAATTTGAGGAGAACTGAAATCTTTACCATATTGAGTGTTTACTCCATGAACAAGAAATCTCTGTCAAAATATTTAGATCTTTCTTAATGTTCACTAATTTCACCTTATAGAGATCTTTACCCTTTATACTTAGAGATGAATTAGGTATTTCAACTCTTTTTATGCTATTTTTATGCTATACATGGTATTTTTCTACAAATTTTCATTTTTTAATTGTTGACAGTATGAAACAATAAAATTATGGGTGCTGATTTGGTCACTTTATGTAATTTATCTATAATAAAATTGATTCTAATGGCATAATTTGCCTATAATACAGTTCACTGATTCTTGTGATAGATTCTATGGATTTTGGGAAACATCACCACCAAAACTCTCCCTGTGCCCTTTTGCAGTCTCCCACCCTGTGACAGCCACTGACCTGCTGTCACTATAGTTCTGCCTTTAATAGATGCTCACATAAATGAAATCACACATTAATTTGATTTCAGTAGTGGTTTGTGTCTGGCTTCTTTCACTTTGCATGATGCTTTTGAGATCATCCAGTTTGTTGTTCAATATCCTTTTATTACTGAGGGGTATTCCAACTCCACTGTATAGATATACCAAAATTTGATTATGCATTCACTACTGGTGGACTCAGGCTGTTTCCAGATTTTAGATACTATATAAAAAGCTGTTGTACAAGTCTTTGTGTAGATTTATATTTAAATTTATGTTGGGTTAATGCCTGAGAGTAGAGTTGCTGGGTCATATGATAAGTGTATGCTTAACTTTCTAAGAAAAAGTCCAAAGTAGACATGCTACTTTGCATTCCCACAAACAATATATAAGAGCTATAGCTGTTTTACATTATTGTTTCCACATAGGAATTCCTTTCTGGAGCTTCCTGACAGATTTGCTTTTTCTAAATCCCAAGAAAAATGAGTTGAAAGGGAAAATGAAGAGGAAAAAATATATACTTCTACTGTGAGAATTAAAGCTTAATAATTTAACATAGAGATGCTAGTGGTTTGAAAGAATCTATTGATGTCAATTGAAAGCAAGAGCAGGAAACACTGAAAGCAGAATGAAATGTTAATGCTGATATTTCCAGGGACTAGGACAAAAGCACAGGGGAGAGCAGCAGTCACAATCTACCCATCAGTCTTAACCTGCAGCTCTTCCCATGCTGCAAGTGTGTGGCCAGGGCTCTGATGATAACAGTGGGTTGTTCTTACAAATATAATACTGAAGGCCAGATAAGACCCTAAGTTGGCAGCTTCAGCATGATTCTGTGTAATGTTTTGAACATTGGTCAGGGCACCTGAATGTTACCTGAACACTATTCAACAATGTTCTCTGATATTTTCCTCCATCTGATATTTGCTACAAGTTGCAGAGCTTTGTAAATAAGAGAAGTACAAGAAGTGAATGCTGTTGTAGAACACTTCAGCCTGAAATCAGAAACTAGTCTACAACCTGAAGTAAAAAGCAACATAGACTTCAGTGGAAAAAACAACCAGGGCAAGAAAACAAGTACTTTCAGCATTAAAAAAGGAAACAAGCTTATATGAATGACAGTGCAAAATGAAACATTTTTTCCTATGTCTAAATATTTGTTACCAAAGATGAAGGCGATCAGATAATGCAACTGATACTTTATGTGCTTCAAATTTTCATTTCAGGAGTGCAAAATTCAAATATTAAATATGTGTAGTATTATCTTTCAAACTTTTAGATGATTATTTGGCATTTATTTTGTGTCAGTGTTCATTCTTTTAAGACTTTTTTTGTTAGCAAATGCCTGTGTCAGGCTGAGATCATTTAAAAATGTTATCAAAATCTTGTTATATTAATTTTTAATAATATTAAACCATTTGATTTTATGCTGTCATTTTCTCTCTTTAAGCACTTGGTACACTCAGGAGAAGCCATCCCACACCTCAGTGTTCAGAGCCATTATTACTGCTCTAATGGTCAAGTGTAGCAGTCATTAGGGTTTGCAAGCTATTTGGCTCAACTGGTACTTCGTCACAATCAGCCACAGGTTATACTAAGACTAAATGATGATATCAGTTGTCACAAATTATCAGCAACCTGCTTCCCGCTGGAAGGAATTTGTCTCTGTGCTCAAGCCCAAGTACACATCCAAAAGCAATCTTAAAACCCCTTCTTGGAGCATCTGTCTCCTGGGACTGCTACCGGTACCAATCCTGTAACAGCCAGGGTCCAAGCAGGAGGAAGAAACTAGATGGTAACTTGAACAAGGACAACCTAACGTAAAGAATTAACAACTATTTATAAAGACTTAACTAAGGCGAATGAGAGAGAATTCTAAAGAGAATACCAGACCACCTGACCTGCCTCTTGAGAAATCTGTATGCAGGTCAGGAAGCAACAGTTAGAACTGGACATGGAACAACAGACTGGTTCCAAATAGGAAAAGGAGTACGTCAAGGCTGTATATTGTCACCCTGCTTATTTAACTTATATGCAGAGTACATCATGAGAAATGCTGGACTGGAAGAAACACAAGCTGGAATCAAGATTGCTGGGAGAAATATCAATAATCTCAGATATGCAGATGACACCACCCTTATGCAGAAAGTGAGGAGGAGCTAAAAAGCCTCTTGTTGAAAGTGAAAGAGGAGAGTGGAAAAGTTGGCTTAAAGCTCAACATTCAGAAAACGAAGATCATGGCATCTGGCCCCATCACTTCATGGGAAATAGATGGGGAAACAGTAGAAACAGTGTCAGACTTTGTTTTTTTGGGCTCCAAAATCACTGCAGATGGTGACTGCAGCCATGAAATTAAAAGGCGCTTACTCCTTGGAAGAAAAGTTATGACCAACCTAGATAGTATATTCAAAAGCAGAGACATTACTTTGCCGACTAAGGTCCGTCTAGTCAAGGCTATGGTTTTTCCTGTGGTCATGTATGGATGTGAGAGTTGGACTGTGAAGAAGGCTGAGCGCAGAAGAATTGATGCTTTTGAACTGTGGTGTTGGAGAAGACTCTTGAGAGTCCCTTGGACTGCAAGGAGATCCAACCAGTCCATTCTGAGGGAGATCAACCCTGGGATTTCTTTGGAAGGAATGATGCTAAAACTGAAGCTCCAGTACTTTGGCCACCTTAATCGAAGAGTTGACTCATTGGAAAAGACCCTGATGCTGGGAGGGATTCGGGGCAGGAGGAGAAAGGGACGACCGAGGATGAGATGGCTGGATGGCATCATGGACTCAATGGACGTGAGTCTGAGTGAGCTCCGGGAGTTGGTGATGGACAGGGAGGCCTGGCGTACTGCGATTCATGGGGTCGCAAAGAGTCGGACACGACTGCGCCACTGAACTGAACTGATCATCCTAGAGTTGAACAAGAATACCCAAGTAAGGAAAAAGCTTGGAAGAAAGAGACGCTCTCAGAGTCTGAGATTCAGACCTTTCTGGAGAAGGCGCAGAGCAGCCCACTGGATAGCAGGCAAGTCTGCTGGGTCGCCTCAGGACAGAGCTGGCTCACTATCAGTGAGTTTAGGCTGGTGGGCAGGGTCTGCTGGAGCACCAATAAAATTCACCAGCAAACTGCTTTCAGTGGACGGGACATGCAGCGGGGTGCTTTGGACTTATAGAAAATCAGCTGGGAAACTGGCTGGGCTTGCTGGAAACCCATTGGAAAAACATTTGTAAGAGATTTTGCTGAAATCTGGGGAACGTGCTGGGTTCCCCACAGAACTCATCAGGAAACTGAAGAACTCAGCTGGCACACTGGTGGAATTTATGAAGCCACTTATGTGAGCCTGTTCCTGGACTCACTGCTGGGACTCCCCCTACTTCTACCCCTCAACTCCCCTCCCTACCCCACCCATGTGTACCACTGAACTTGCCCCTGGGTTGCTGATTGCTAGAGTGCTGCTGAAACTGAGTATCTTTTTGCAGGCAGAATCAAAAAGAAAAAGGCACACTGAAGCCAGGAAAAGACAAACTTTTTTCCTCCAGTATCCTTCCTACACCTTCTACTGATAAAGCTCAACGTTGTGCCAGATGGTAAGGAGAAAATGTGACAATATCATAAGTAGGCAAAAAGAGTAGATTTGAAGCCAAGAGGCTGTGAGTAATAAACTGGCAGACTAGTTTTCTGAGCGATTACATCATGAACTCAAGTTGAATTTTTGTCAAATGTTTTTTCAGCACCTATGGAGAAGATCATATGGCTTTTCTAGTTGGTTACTATATTAATCTTCACACGTTATACCAACCTTGCATTCCTGGGACAAATCTCACTTGGTCAAAATGTGTTATCCTTTTTCTATATTACCATGTACTGATTTGCTAAAATTAAGGGTTTTGAGCCTATGTTCATGAAAAATTTTGCTCTAGTACTCTTAATGTTTTCATCTGGCTTTAGAACCAGGATAATGCTCAGATCATGGAGTGAGATTGGAAAATGTTCTAATTTTCAGAAGAAGCTGTATAGAATTGGCATTATTTCTTCTTTAAATATTTGGAACAATTTACCAGTACCATCTGGGCCTGAAGTTTTCTCTACGGGAAAATTAAAAACTACCAATTTAATTTCTTTAATAGATACAAGGCTGTTCAGTTCTTCTGTTTCTTCCTGAGTGAGCATTGGTAATTTTTGTCTTCCAAGGATTTATGCATTTCATATGAATTGTTGAGTTTACTGGCATAAGTAGTTTAGAAAATTCCTTATTATCCACTTAACCTCTGTAGGATTTTCAGTGGTACTATCTCTCATTCCCAATAATGTTTATCACTTCTATTAATCTTTAAGAAGCAGCTCTGAATCTCACAGATTTCTCTCTATTGTTTCTCTATTTTCTAGTTTATTGATTTCTGCTTTTTATTATTTCCTTCCTGCTACTTAATTTGGGTTTACTTTGCTCTTAAGGTAGAAATTTAGATCATCGATAGAGATTTTTATTATTTCCTAATGTAATTATTCATTACTATAAATTTCCCTCTAAATACTGCTCTAGCAACACCCCACAAATGGATATACTATAGTGAAATGTGCGGTACTTTGTAATTTTTCCTGTGGCTTCTTCTTTAACTCACAAGTCAGTCAGAAGTGTAGCACTTTAATTTCCAAATATTTGGAGATTTTCTATATATCTTTCAGTAAATGATTTCTAATTTAATTCCATTAGGATCAGAGAACATATTTTACATGACTGAAATCCTCTTAAATGTACTGAATCTTGTTTAATGGTCCAGAATATGATCTATATTTGTATATGTCCCTTGTGCACTAGAGAATGTATATTCCGGTGTTGTTTGATGGCATGCTCTAACAAGTAACAGTTCGGTCACGTTGGCTGAAAGTGTTATTCATGTTATGATCTTGTTGATTTTTTGCTTACTTTTTCTAAAGTAGGTATTGATATCTTGAATGTAATTGTGAAGTTTTCTACTTTCCTTTTAGTTCTCATTCTGATATCATTTCCATTTCATCTGAAGAATTTTCTTTACTATTTTTTATAGTACAAGTCTACTGGAAAAAAATCTTTTTTTGTCTCAAAATTTTATTTTTTTTTTAAGAATATTTTTACTGTAGACAAATCTAGGTTGGCATCTTTTTCCTTCCAGCATTTTGAAGATAACATTTGATTGGCTTCCCAACCTAGATGTCCATCAGCAGATGAATGGATAAGAAAGCTGTGGTACATATACACAATGGAGTATTACTCAGCTATTAAAAAGAATACATTTGAATCAGTTTTAATGAGGTGGATGACGCTGGAGCCGATTATACAGAGTGAAGTAAGCCAGAAAGAAAAACACCAATACAGTATACTTACACATATATATGGAATTTAGAATGATGGTAATGATAAACCTGTACGCAAGACAGCAAAAGAGACACAGTTGTATAGAATGGCCTTTTGGACTCTGTGGGAGAGGGAGAGGGTGGGATGGGTTGGCAGAGTGGCAATGTAACATGTGTGATATCATAAG
>SJXQ01004403.1:7790-226844 GCA_006408695.1 Aepyceros melampus | reverse complement strand
AAAAAAAAAAAGAAAGTGCTGCACTCAATATGCCAACAAATTTGGAAGACTCAGCAGTGGCCACAAGAATGGAAAAGGTCAATTTTCATTCCAATCCCAAAGAAAGGCAATGCCAAAGAATGCTCAAACTACCACACAACGGCACTCATCTCACAAGCTAGTAAAATAATGCTCAAAGTTCTCCAAGACAGTCTTCAGTAATTCGTGAACCATGAAATTCCAGATGTTCAAGCTGGTTTTAGAAAAGTAGAGCAACCAGAGATCAAATTGCCAACATCTGCTGGATCATAGAAAAAGCATGATAGTTCCAGAAAAAACATGTATTTCTGCTTTATTGACTATGCCAAAGCGTTTGACTGTGTGGATCACAATAAACTATGGAAAATTAAAAAAAAAAAAATTGCTTCCAAAAACACTCAATCCAGATACTTGAGGGAAAATACTTATCATGATTCTTTTTCCAAAGAGCAAATACTTATCATGATAAAATTCATACAGTACTCAGTTTCCAGAAAAGCATGGGAAACCTTTCTAAGGCAATTTTATTAAATTAGCCATAGCCTTGACACTAAAACCTAGCAAAACACCCCACCACAGTTGTCTGGAGACCACAGGCGTCTCTTCTATGTTGGGTAAGGATGTCCTCTGTCACCTCGGGATGCTGACTCCCTGCCCTCTCCTGTTTCATCAGGCAGGGTCCCAGCAGGCAATAGATGGTGCACCCAGCTGGGAAGTGGGGAGAGGCCTTCTAACTGAGGTGTGGCGGGGTGAAGGGAACCACACGTGACTCTGAGGCGCATGGGAACTGGCACTATCTGGAAGCACTTACGGCTCATAGGCCTGAGGGGACAAATAAGGAAAAGGTGTTAGAGCTCTTTTGAGAGCTGGGATCACTGAAGAGGGGCTCTTGATGGAAACTCTGATTTTGGAGAATCTTAGTCACTCCCAGCACCACCGAGCAGCCAAGAGAAAATAGAGGAGGGAAACAAGTATACTTGTTTTTCTCTCCCCACTGTCCTCCAAGATTCAGTCAGCTCAAAGAATGATGGAGACATGTCAAAGGACACAGGTGCCAGCTTGAAGAGTCAAAATAACTCATTAGAGTCACAGCTTATAAATTGGATAAAATTAATTTTGAATTGAATAAAAATAAGAATCCATGAGCCCATACCATTGAAAAGAAACCATTAAAAAAATCAATGGGAGAAAAGAAAGCCCTTCCCTACATAGAATGTCAATCAGTAGATACAGAAAACAACAACATCACAGCCTTATCGTGAGCTCCAGGCCAACCTCTTGCAACACTAAAACCTCACTGAATGGGCTAGGTCAGCTTCAGCGCTCAGAAGCTTTTTCCCTTTATCGCCTGACATTTTGGGTGATTTATAGTATTCCATCACAACTGTTTACACAATATGTAAAGTCCATTTGTCAATATATACTTAGGAATAAAAGGAAAAGTTTTCCAAAAAAAAAACAAAAAACAAAAAACATTTGATTGGCTTCCAGCTTGTACTGTTTCTGTTGATAAGTCTGTAGTCAATCTATATTCCCTTGAATGATCTCTTTTTCTGCCTTTCATATTTTCTCTTTATCACTGGTTTTCAGCAATTAGATTACGATGTACACTGACTTTTAATGTTTCTACTGCTTGAGGTTTGTTGATATTCTTAGATCTACTGGTTTATAGTTTTCACTGAACCTGGAATGTATGGATGTGAGAGTTGGACTGTGAAGAAGGCTGAGCACCGAAGAATTGATGCTTTTGAACTGTGGTGTTGGAAAAGACTCTTGAGAGTCCCTTGGACTGCAAGGAGATCCAACCAGTCCATTCTGAAGGAGATCAGCCCTGGGATTTCTTTGGAAGGAATGATGCTAAAACTGAAACTCCAGTACTTTGGCTACCTCATGCAAAAAGTTGACTCATTGAAAAAGACTCTGATGTTGGGAGGGATTAGGGGCAGGAAGAAAAGGGGACGACAGAGGATGAGATGGCTGGATGGCATCACGGACTCAATGGACGTGAGTTTGAGTGAACTCTGGGAGATGGTGATAGACAAGGAGGCCTGGCGTGCTGCAATTCATGGGGTCGCAAAGAGTCGGACACGACTGAGCGGCTGAACTGAACTGAACTGAACCTGGAAACATTTCAGCCACTATTTTTTCAAGTATTTGTTCTGCTTCCCCCACTTTGGCTTGACAGCATGCCATAGGTTGATATGAAGAGATCAGTCACAGTCCTGTTCTGTCTGTAATCCAAGGTCTGAAAACAAATGTTATAGATATCTTGCCCAATTATTTAAGATAGAGGGTAAACCCAGTATGAGCAACTGCTTTGTGGCAAAAGTAGAACTGTCCCTGTCTCTCTCACTGTTTGTTTTTTAAAAGTTCACTTTTGTATTCTGTTTCCTCTCCAAGTTTTTGTTTGATTAATTTATATTGTTAGGTCTTCCAGTTCACCAATCTTTTCTGTTGCAGTTTCTAATCTGCTAGGTTAAACTCATCCAGTGAGTTTTTGAAGTTCCATATAGTTCCTTTAAAAAATATGTATCTTATTTTCTCTTCATGCTGTTCATTTGTCCTTTAAATCCTTGAGCATATTTATGAGATAACTTTAAAATTTTTGGTATGGTCATTATCTGTGTCATTTCTGTGTTGTTTTTTTTTTTTCTCTTTAATCAGCTCACTTTTCTTTTAATTATGGGTCACTTTTTTTGTTTTTATGCCTATAATTTTTTATTAGACACTAGACATTATGAATATGATGCTATTCAGTGTCTAGATTTTTTTGTCTTCCTTTAAAGAGTTCTTTTTTTCCCCCCTTTCCCTCCCTCTCTTCCTCTATTTTTGCTAACTAGATAAGTTACATGCATATTCACTTGATCCTTTTGGGACTTTTTAAATTAAACTTTGTTAAAGTGGGTCTAAATCTACGGCCTCTTTTAACACTGCCAGTAAGCCATGACCCTTATGGGGTCTCTCCACTCAGGTTGGTTAGAACTCAAATTACTCCTGGCCCTGTGTAAGCTCTGGGAATCGTTAACCTTACAGCTCAGAGAGAGTTCTTTGCCTGCTTTGTGAAGTCATGCTCTCAGCTGAGTTAGTATTCAGCAATAAATCGAAGAAGGCACCTATGCAGTTTGCCTGAGCTTCCTTTATACCTCTTCCTCTCTGATACCCAGCCCTGCAAATTCCTAACATCTCAGAATTCTTGAAGACATATCTGTACCCTTAACTCAGAGTCTGCTAAACTCAGCCTAGGCTCTTCCTCCATGTGTTACAGCCTCAAAAGTGCCTCCAAGCAGAAAGCTGATGAAATTACAGGATTCTTTTGTGTGCAATCTCCTTCCTATTCCCTTAGGGATCACAGTTGTGCTCTGTGAAATGCCTGACAACAGAAGAAGTCTCTCTCATTAATTTTGCTGTTTAAATTGTCTCAGGTTTCCTCAGTGGGCACCCCTACTAGGTGGCTTTTTTCCTAAATGTTCCTCTAATATGTTCCCCAAAATTTTAAAACATACTTTCCAGTACAACTGGATGTTCCAACCTCACCTTGCACTTTCCTTACTCTAGGCTAGGAATCAGAATTTTCTCCAGAAAGATCTGGTATCTTTTAGTAAAGAATCACATTTAGAGACCAGACGTGACCATTCAATTTGCTAACTGCTACTGATGCATAAGGGCTTCTAGATTCTTGGAAGGGTTTTAGACAGTTCAATTTGTAAGTCAGAAGTTCCTATTAGGATCTGAATGACTGTAGCTGTTTGGAACTTATGAATTAAAACAAATAAAGTAGAGCTCCTTTCAAGGGCAAAATCTCACACTGGGGAGAAACTGCAGAACTAGGACAATAAATGTAAGTTAAAAAGAAGATTCAAGTAAAAGTGTCAGAGGGCAGCAGAAAGTACAAGTACATATTTTTATTAACTTGCTTTAACAAGGAAAGAGGAAGCTCTAGAGCTATGAAACTAAAAATGCTACCCTGAGAAACCCCATGCGGGCAAAATACCAAGTTACTTATAAGGGAATAAAGCTCAGATTGTGTTCAGATTTTTTTTTTTAAGAGCAATGCTTTATGCCAAAAGACAATTAGATAATTAGGACAGGGCAAGAAGTTATGAGCCAAAAATCTCATATCCATCCACACAAACTTTTAAAGTATAAAGATCACAGACAATTGATATAATGATTCTGTGAACGCTTCATGGAAATCTGGTAGAGAACAAGCTTCAGACAACCAGAATTATTGAAAAAATGACAAGATAGGGTTGGTAGTTTGGTTAAACATGTATCTAAGCATAGAATGGAGAATAAAGGATTATAAAGGGGAGAGTGCAGTACATAATGGTTGCTTGCATTACCAATATAGATACAGATCCAGGATCAAAAAACAGGGAGGATGTGGAAAGAATATGCAAAGGAGAGTAAGCTTGCTGATTACCTTATATTTGTGGGAATAAAAGATAGTATCCCAGGTCAGATGATGGGAGAGGGAGAAGGAAGGATGAAGAAATGACTGTATAATTTTAGTATTGCTCATAGTAGGACCAAATAAAAGGGGGGAGGAACAGAGTACTATATAAAGGTAGCCATTAGAATAAAGATATAACTCTTCCTAAAAAGAGAGATCAAATGAAATAGATTACACAGTGAAGGGGTTTTTTGTATAAAAGACTTGTATATAGGTAAAATGGGGATTCCCAGGTGGTGCTACTGGTGAAGAACCTGCCTGGCAGTGCAAGAGACCCCTGGATCAGGAAGCTCCCCTAGAAGGGGCATGGCCACCCACTCCAGTATTCATGCCTTGAGAATCCCATGGATTGAGAAGCCTGGCAGTCTACACTCCGTGGGGTCACAAAGAGTTGGATATGACTAAAGTGACATAGCACGCACCCACGCATATAAGTAAAACAGAAAGCATGACAAAACTCGGGCTAAAGATATCACATCAATAAATATAAAGTTTCACACGGGCTACAAAATACAAAAACATGACAAAACTGAGATGAAAAGTATTGATCAAGTCAATAAACATGAAGCTTTACACTGGGTACAAAGTTCAACACTATTTATAAAACACAGATTCAGAAAGATAAAAGAATAGGAAGATTTATTCTTTTTGGCAGCTTCTTTACCATCTGAGCCACCAGGGAAGCAGAGTGAGATTCAGAAAGATAAAAGAATAAAAAGATTTATCAGGCAAATGCAAAAAAGGCAGGACTTGCAATTCTGAAATCTGGTAAGGTAGATTTATAGGAGGATAGCATAGATAAGGGGTCATATTTTAAAACAAAAAATTTTATACCATGTTAAAAAGTCTAGACTTTTTTAAAGTAAGACTAGTAAATAGGACCCTCTGAAGGATAAACTACAGATGTGCAAGAATCAGATGTGCCCTAGGCATGAGTCACTATGGTTCAGTTTGTTTCTTTGTTACATGTGTTTGCAAATAATTTCATTTTATATACTTCTATATATCTTATAAACCTCATAATACAATAGTGTTATTAACTTTAACCAGAAAAATGATCAAAAGTTTGAAATTAAAGTTTAAAAACCAAAAAAATCAGACGTATGCTTTAAAGATGGACTAGACTGAGGTGACATGGGAGGCAGGGGATACAGTCAGAACGGGGCAAGGGGACAAACACTGCTTGAGTATCTATTTAAGATCAAGTGGTTTGCAATTATACTCAAACTTTAATTCTAACAGCTATACAAAGCAAGCCTTATGATTTCATATTTTATACACGGAGATTCTGAAACCTTAGGAAGTTTAAGTAATCTGCCTAAATAACCAACTAGTATAATGCTAGAATCAAGATTTTTAAGTCAGTTTTACTTAGTTCTTTGCAACTACATAATGGATGTGAGAGTTGGACTGTGAAGAAGGCTGAGTGCCAAAGAATTGATGCTCTTGAACTGTGGTGTTGGAGAAGACTCTTGAGAATCCCTTGGACTGCAAGGAGATCCAACCAGTCCATTCTGAAGGAGATCAGCCCTGGGATGTCTTTGGAAGGAATGATGCTAAAGCTGAAACTCCAGTACTTTGGCCACCTCATGTGAAGAGTTGACTCACTGGAGAAGACCCTGATGCTGGGAGGGATTGGGGGCAAGAGGAGAAGGGGACGACAGAGGATGAGATGGCTGGATGGCATCATGGACTCAATGGACGTGAGTGTGAGTGAACTCCAGGAGATGGTGATGGACTGGAGGCCTGGCATGCTGTGATTCATGAGGTTGCAAAGAGTCGGACACGACTGAGCGACTGAACTGAACTCAACTGAACTGAAAGGCAAATTTTTGCTGTTGTTGTTTAAAGTCTAAGTAAGAAAGAGGGAGAGTCTATGATAGTGCAGAGAGATAGGTATTTCAGAAGCATATTTAGGAAGACTTGGTGATGAACTGGACATTGTGTAAGATTAAATAACAAGATAAAGATATAAAGAATTCCAGAGACGGTATAAAAGCTACTATCCACAAGGAGTTACAAATATACTGAGAAGTAAAACAAATCAAAATGTCCTTAGGCACTTTTATTGTTTACTGCTTTTCTTCTTCCCCAGACCTACACTAATTAAACCAAGTTTACATGATTTATTATGTGCTTAAAAAAAAAAAAGCCAAAAACACAATTACAACAACAATCAGCTCCTATGAAAACTATTAAAACTGGAAGGGATACACCAACATCTAGGTAAAAATTCGAAGGCGGCAGGCACTGCACGCTTCCTCCTGTTTTCCTTTGGAGAAAGGGCAGATTTTAAAATCAGTAATATCCTAATAATTAATATAAAATGTTTGTTCTCAGTACACAGCATGGAGAGCAAAAAAGTCTTAACTGCTTTAGACTTTAGGTTTTAGAAATTGATTTATAGGGAAAAAATCTAGTTAGCAACATGTACATTTATAACATTAAATTCTAATGATTTTTTTTAAGTCACAATATAGAATCTGCTTGTTTTTCTATTTTTAAAAACCAAACCCTTGAAAGTCCTCTGAAAAATTTTCTCTTTATCCAATTTTTGTTTCATTCCTGTGCCCCAACTTAATCTTCACAATTTCATATGAGATTCTCTAGAGAATCATTTCTAGGTATTTGATTAAATAAAGATATCTTGGCCACATTTCTTTGATATTATCTTATACTTACATGGAATGGTTCTCAAGTAGAGATTATCTCTGATCACTTGCTGCAGTTTATGGTCAATTGATCCTTTCTGAAACTGAAGACTCAGGTAATGTCGCAAATCTTTATTAATGACTTTGCCTATAACAACAACAAAAAAACACAAGACAAAATAAATAATTGTTAGGTCTCCAGTTAAATATCAATGCTAGTTAATGATTACTCTTAAACCATTTAGCCATAAATAGGATAAAAGAAATCAGAGTATTTTATTCAAAATAACATAACTATACCAAACTATTATAGGTACTATACTTAAAATACACACCTGTAATATACAATGTGGGCATAATTTTACATGGCAAGAGAGGGAGGAGGTATAGGTCAGAGAGTATGACAAATATCCAAGGTGATTTCATTCAATTCCATGACTTTAAGCACAATCCATAAACAGTTCAGTTCAGTTACTCAGTTGGGTCCGATCCATAAACAGGTAAGTTTCAAATTCTTATCACGTCTCTATCCCTGATCTAACTCCACCAGACTCCAAATGCATCAAACTCCTTCATCTATATTGCAGATAAATAAGTACCTCAAATTTCAGATGACCAAAACAGAACTCTTAATTCTGTCCCCTCCCATTACATTTCTCTCCTCTAATCTTAGAAAATCACCTCCTCTGTCTTAGAAAATTACCACAATCCTGCTGAGCTGAAGCTCCAATGCTTTGGCCACCTCATGCAAACAGCTGATTAACTGGAAAAGACTCTGATGCTAGGAAAGATTGAAGGCAGAAGGAGGAGAGAGTGACAGAGGATGAGATGGCTGGATGGCATCACTGATTCAATGGACATGAACTGGGGCTAACTCTGGGAGATGGTGAGGGACAGGGAAGCCTGGCATGCTGCAGTCCACTGATCAAGAACAACAATCCAATAGAATAAGCCCCAAACCTAGAAGTCAGCCTCAATTTCTTCTTTTTACTTCTGTCCCTCAATGCAATTAATTAGCAATTTCTGTCAGTTCTCTCTTCAACACATATCCCATAACTGCCTACTTCTTTCTATTTCCATTGCTACCACCCTGAGCTAATCCCACCATGATTTCTCACCTGGAATTCTGCAGAAGCCTTCTAACCCATTCCCCTGCACCCATTTTTGGTTCCTTCCTGCTTCCACCATTCCCAAAGAAGCCAGAATGAGATTTTAAACCGTAAGCCAGATAATCGCCACTCTGTTTCGAGCCACCTAATGACCTCTTGCTACTCTTGGAATATAATTCAAACTTCTAAACAGGGCCTAGCAAGCCCTACATGTTCCAGCTCTGACCATCTCAAACCCAAACTCACCCACCCTTGTCCCTCTCAAACTATGTTCCGCCCACAAGTCCATCTTTCTCATTTCTAATAGGCCAAATGGGTTCTATTCAGAACCTTCTGCCTGTCACTAGATGCAACAGGCATTCTCTGTCCATCTGTCTGACTCCTAGATACCATGTAAATGAGTAAGAATGAGAGGTTTCTTCCTTATTTGTGGGGAAAATGGGAGATTAAAAAGAATAATATTAGGAGTATCAAAGAAATATTAGCAGAAAAATAGGGAGCTGCAGAAAACTGGTAGCAGTGAATTTGTAATAATGAACTTAAAATATTATCAAAGCAATACAAACACTTTTCATTAGATAAAATTTCAGTAACTCAAAAAGAGCAATGCTAAAACAAAACAGATCATGTACTGAATAAGAAATGACTGGTTGATTAAAATATACACTTTACTTCAAACAATATAGTCATGGCCAAATTAGATAATTCAAAAGGTTACTACAGATCGGTTCATTCTTTCAACTGTTATTTCATAACATAGCATTTCTAATTCTCTCTTTTCTCACATAAATAAATAAACATAACCAGTATGAGAGAGTACTAAAATAAGCAGGAAATCAGAGTGCTTCTAAAGTTTGGAGATAACATTCATGTTCTAAACTAATAAACACAAACCAAAAAGTCCCTGTTTTGCATTGTCAAAAATAGATACTGAGGAAGGGGGAAACCTTGTGATCAAAGAAGAAAACGTGAAGGATGTTTACAAGGATAACACTGAACAATCTGTGCTCTGAGGCTGCTTCTGTCAGGACATTTAGTGGCCCCACCAACCAAAGTCCAATTTAGATGGGTTCATATTATTCATTTTTTTAATTATAGTACTTATTCATTGCTGGGTAGAAGAAAAACCCAATTCATAATCAGTACTGTACAGTCACACTGCTTATTGAACAAAACCATACCCAATTACGAGTTTATTAAATATTTTGAAAACGAGGCAAAAAGTGTTTTGATCGCATTGTGATAATCACTATACAAAAGCTTTGGAGGATTGTTATATAAGTGCTTGAAAGTGTTTAGTGATGTTTGTGGAGGTTTGGCTAGGGTTTTGACTACACAGAGAACGAATCAGTTTTTTCAACCTAAAATAAATTATGTAGACTTCAAAGCCTGCTATCCAACATATTTTCAAAAGAAGATTTAATCTAGATAAAGGATAATGCCTGTTTTATTAAAGAAGACAATCTGAGTAAACACTATTTAAATTCAAGGTTTAAAAAAGTTTTTGAAGCTTTACTAAAAAATATAGCATGACTCAGACAGATAACTATAAAATGCCAAAAACACACATTGAGTTTTAATCTATCAATCTATAAAAACAACAGCCATTGAATTGGATGTAATTAAAGACAAAGCCATAATAAAAATCATGGTCACAAATTACAGCATGAGGGGCTCTCAACAGGGGAAATGAATTCAATTCCTGATTCAAGGGCCCACAAGATCTAAAGACTGAGAGAATCTGTAAAGCAGAAAGAGTTAGAATGACACCTAGATTTATCAGAGTAAGAACTGCTTCCTAATCTTCACCCTCAACTTTTATGGGGACTCTGGACGCAACACTGAGATGAACAGTTGCAAAGAAAAGGGTGAAGTACAATTTCATAAATGGGATATTTTATTTAAAGTATGAAAACTATTCAAAGATGTCATCACATTTCTCTGATGTTGGGAAAAAATATTACAAACATCAATAAAATGTCAATGATAAAAGATTAACAAATTATATAGATTGGCATTCTTTAAAATTAATAATAATTAATAAGAAAATATATTGGATATAGCAGTCATTGTGAATGTCCTTATTTCAAGAAACCAAAAAAACTTTTGTTAAGGGGATGGAATATTACACGTCCCTCTTTGATATAGTTCCAGGAAATTTGTTTTGTTTTGTTTATTTATTTTATTTTATTTATTTTTTGTTTTTTTTTAAAGTACAAATATCCTAAATAGGCAGGTGGCTATGGAATTACCAGAAGGCCAACAGAAATGTTAGCTCACAGAGACAATGGAGAGATTATCTATATTACTGAATTGTATATGAACTTCTGCCTTTTGTTCTAAGAAAATTTCACAGAAACTTGACATTTCAAGAGCATGAAAAACATCTATTTGGGATTAATGCAGTTAAACAAATGAGAAAAAAAGACTGTTCATAATTGCATTTTTACTCAGCCTTTGCTTGAAAGTGCTAGGACTACTCTGACTTTTAAGTGACTTATAAGTCAAATTGATTTATGAAACTTAAAAACAGATCTATAAATCTTACAAATACAGCTTAGGAGAGGAAAAGTCTGTAACTGAACTCTCAATCACATGAATAAATCCATAATCAAAAGAACTCATGACTCAAATTCATACTTTCTGAATGTATGCCATTTAAAATTCACTACCGTACTCTTTAGGAGGCTTCCCTGATAGCTCAGTTGGTAAAGAATCTGCCTGCAATGCAGGAGACCCCAGTTCAGTTCCTGGGTTGGGAAGATCCCCTGGAGAAGAGAAAGGCTACTCACTCCAGTATTCTTGGGCTTCTTCCCTTGTGGCTCAGCTGGTTAAGAATATGCCAACAATGCGGGAGATCTGGGTTTGATCCCTGGGTTGGGAAGATCACCTGGAGAAGGGAAAGGCTACCCACTCCAATATTTTGGCCTGGAGAATTCCATGGACTGTATTGTATTAGTCCATGGGGTCACAAAGAGTCAGACACAACTGAGTGACTTTCACTCTCACTTTCTTCACTCTTTAAGGAATCAGTGTATAGAGTCACTGGTTATTATTTAGGTAAACACTGTGGCATGCTGGCATAGGCCATGCAAGCAGCTATAAACCAATTCAATTGCCAACATCTGTCTTTTCCATAAAGATTGTCTAGGAGACTTTGTCAATCACTTGCCAAAGTCAAGATATGAGAAGTCTTTACTACTATCTAAAAAGACTGATGCTGGGAGGGATTGGGGGCAGGAGGAAAAGGGGATGACAGAGGATGACATGGCTGGATGGCATCACTGACTCGATGGACGTGAGTATGAGTGAACTCCAGGAGTTGGTGATAGACAAGGAGGCCTGGCGTGCTGCGATTCATGGGGTCGCAAAGAGTCGGACACGACTGAGTGACTGAACTGAACTGAATCCAGTAGTAATTATACAATTGAAAAGAAGAAAAAAATGAGGTCAGTTTGGCATGTCTTTTTCTTATATATTTGAGTTGATTCATGGAGATCATCCCATTCTTCTCTAAACACTTCCAATATTTTATTAATTTTATTGTTTACAATCTTTTCAAATGTTGTCAGAGCTTAAAGTCAGGGAAGTGGACTTGCATTTTCACAATCTATGCTTTTTTGGAAACTGGAACATTTGTCTCGCTTCAGTCTCTTGGTACTTCCCACATTCATGGTTTCATAAAGAATACTGACATAACCCTGAGATCACATCTGAGAGTCCCTTTAACTCCTGGGAGGGCAACTCAAATATGTCTTGAAAATTTAGTTTCATTTAAAGTGAATGATAAGCTCATGATCTCTTCATCTTTTTAAAATTTAGTTTTCCTCACTTTTACTGTTGGAAAAGTAATTCTTCCAGTTCAAGACTACAAACACAAAGTAGAATGACATAGAACCGATTTCTGCCTATAAAGAACTTCCAATAATCTCTTCTCACAGTAAGCCTATCTGTTCCTTCTCATTGCTCTTGCTCCAGACACAAAATTAAAAGCTCTTTGAGCTCTCCAAAGTATCTAAACTCCTTTTGAGCTTTGGCAATTCAGGAAATTCTTCAATGTTTCTTGGTCTACTTAGCACTCTACAAATGGGATTATTTGTTCCATCTAATTATTAATCATATACATCTTTTTAAAATCTTGAGCTGCTCAGAACATTCTTTGTACCTATAAGAATTTCATCACATAACTTATCTTTTAGAAATTGCTAGTCTTAGAATCATACCTATAGATGCCATAAACTTAAAAAAAAAATCTGTTTTCCTCAGAGGCAAAGTACTGGCATAACCATGTCCCACTCTTCTTCTTTACTATGATGACTGTAAGATAGCCTGGTGAAATTCTCCAAACAGTTCAGTCCAACTAGCTCAACACAAACGATGTTACTCACTAGACATTTCCCATTAGACTCAGATTCAAGAGAAAAGCATTTCATTGCTTCCTCTACCTCCTAAGCTCTATGAAATCAATGAAAGAGATACACATAAACTTAATTCCAAACTGGCTGCTTGGTTAAAGTCAGGTGTTTTCTAAGACAAAATAAGCCAAACTGCAGTCCACTTGTTTGTGAAACTGTAATCCTCTCTAGACAATCAGTGTCTATACATTTCATAGTAAAACACCTTCTATAGCACAAAAGTTATTTTAAAATATCTTATACAGTTATTAAACATAGAAGTTTGTCAACTATCTTAAGGCAAAGTCATGGTTTTACAGATTTATCCCAAGATCAAGCACATAGAATGTGTGAATCAGCTTAATTTTATTTTTTTTATTGTTTATTTCACACTCTCCACCAAATACATGAAATTTTAGAATACTCAACTAATATTCAATAGTCTATACAAAACTTTATTTCAAACTGTGCTTCTTAAATAATGAAATTAACTTTATTTGGACTCGCTCAAAATGCTAAATTCTTCACTAATACTGCAAACTCCATGTCTTTAAAAGTAAGTTTTAATGATAGTTTTTAATGCCAATTCCTCAAATTATTTTCTTTGTTAGTGTGTTTAAATGTGTTCATAAAATGGTATCTAGCTATCCTGAAATACAAAATGAGGCTAAATTTTTAAAAGTCTACTGTCTTCTAGTTCCACCAGGGATAGCAAGTCTAGAGGTGGGGGAAAAAAACCCAAACACTTTTTCTGCTTTTTCTGAATGGAAGATGTAAGAATGAAAATAAAATGAGAAATAGAGAACAATGATGACTAGGACTGCTATTTTATAATGATAATTATCATATTGTACATATATGCTTCCCTGCTGGCTCAGCTGGAAAAGAATCCACCTGCAATGCAGGAGACCTGGGTTCAATCCCTGGGTTGGGAAGATCCCCTGGAGAAGGGAACAGCTATCCACTTCAGTATTCTGGCCTGGAGAATTCCATGGACTGTATAGACCATGGGTAACAAAGAACTGGATATGACTGAGCAATTTTCACTTTCACATATATGCTATATGTTTTCACTTACATCTCATGAAAATTTTAAGGTAATATTATTATTATTACTATTTTATAGGTAGGCAGCTGAGGTATAGAGAAGTGACTTGGCCAAGGTTATATCACTGGAAGTAGCCGACCTGGGACCTGAACCCAGTTAATCTGGCTCTAGAATCTGAACAATAAGCACTGTGCTAGAATATACCTCTCTCCCTCCCTTTTTTCCATTCATCCACCTACCTACCTATCTTTTCCTGAATTTTTTCTCTTGTATAAAGCTATAAGAATATAAGCTTAGAGACCATCTTTCATAAGAGCTCACTTTTCCTAAAACAGACACACTTATTGTGTAAAAAAAGATTTACTGAGCCCTGAGATTTCCTGAAGCTCTTAGGGGTAAGGCAGTGAATGAAAGTGCACCCAAAGGAACTAAAAGTCTCACAGGGATGATGAACACTGAGAAAGAAATTTCAGACGTGAGAGCATTATGGCTGAGCCACTGTGGGAATCTAGAGCCTAGATCCTAAGTCTAGGGAATCTCCAAAGATGTCACTGAGGAATTGCACTGGGGCTGAAAACCGAAGGATAAATAGGAGACAACTAAATTTGAAAAAAGGAGGGAGGTGTTGGCATAGTGACTGGTTACATGTGAAGGCATTTACTTGAGGTGGGAAAGAACACAGTGCTGACAGGAACTGAGAGAAATCCAGTATAGCTGGTTCTTAGAAAGTAAGGAAGAGTTCACACAAGCTGAGACAAGAGTTCCAAGGGAAAGCAGGTTGAGCAGAACCTTGTAACAATAACTTAAAAGAACTTCAACTAACTCAGGTATGACACCTAGGCCCTTCATAATTGATATAAGCCAACAACTTGCACATCTTACTGGCCACATCTATATTTCATCTGCTGCTAAGTCGCTTCAGTTGTGTCCGACTCTGTGCGACCCCATAGACGGAACCCCACCAGGCTCCTCTGTCCCTGGGATTCTCCAGGCAAGAACACTGGAGTGGGTTGCCACTTCCTTCTCCAATGCATGAAAGTGAAAAGTGAAAGTGAAGTTGCTCAGTCGTGTGCGACTCTTCGTGACCCCATGGACTGCGGCCCACCAGGCTCCTCCATCCATGGGATTTTCCAGGCAAGAGTACTGGAGTGGGGTGCCATTGCCTTCTCCATACTTGTGTCCAAATGCCACCTTGCTATTTCTATTATCTGTAAGAGCATATTCAAAATTATAAACTTGGGTGATCCTTACCAATATAACTGTTTAAGTATGCCACTCTCATTACAGGCAAGTGGAACCTAATGCATTTTTAAAATAATTGTGTAACTAAATTCTTATTCTGTCCCAAATTTGAAAAGCACTAGATCTTCTGGAGTCTCCTGAGCCACTTCAGTGTTTAAAACTGGCCAGTTTTCAGTTCCCTTCTGAGTTACAGTATGAAAAAACACAGGCTGAAGAGATCAGGCAGAATCCTGCTTCCACCTCAATAGTCAGGAAAAAGTCTCCCACTCACAGAGGGCACGTTCTTTTTTTCCTCAGCCTTTTAAGATATCTTTGACATAGATGTAAGTTTAAGGTGTACATGTGACCATCTGATGCATGCATATGGGCACTAAGTCACTTCAGTCATGTCCGACTCTTTTCAACCCTATGGACTGTAGCCCACCAGGCTCCTCTGTCCACGGCCTTCTCCAGGTGAGAATACTGGAGTGGGTTGCCAAGACCTCCTCCAGGGGATCTTCCCAACCCAGGGACAGACCCACGTCTCTTCCATCTTCTGCACTGGCAGGCAGGTTCCTTACCATTAGCACCTCCTGGGAAACCTGATGCGTGTATATATCGCTAGACAATGACCATAACAAGGTTAGTCTGCAACCCCACTTTTTCACATACTTATCATTTAATGAATGCACAGTGATAATATTTAAGATAACAACTTTGACACATGTAATCTGGTATTACAGTCATCACACTGTACATTAAAACCTCAGAACTCAGCCACCTTAGGTCTGTATGTTTGTACCCTTTGACCAACATCTCCCCATTTTCCCTGTATCCAGCCCCTGAAAACCACCATTCTGCTCTTATTTCTATGAGAATATGAGTTTCTGTGTCTACTGCTATTACATTCTACATGTAAATGAGAAGATACAGTTTTGTCTTTGTCTGCTGGAGGTCACATTCTTTGTCTATATTACAAGCCAGGGCAGGAGTACACATTAAAATGGGAATGTCCATTCTCCACTGGTTCCTGGAAGCAGTCGTCATAAACACATTGGTCAGAATTCATCTACTGCCCTGGGTCCTACATCACTGACAGTTTAACATCAAGTTTGCCGCTGACACTTGGTCCTTGCCCAGTACACCCTAGAAAAGTTTTTTCTCCTTCCTTTTCTTTCTTTCCTTTCCTCCCTTCCTTATTATTTTTAATGCATTTACCATCAGAAGAACCGGGAGCACAGCTAAAGAAAGAACTCTTTGGTTTGCTGCTGCTGCTGCTAGGTCACTTCAGTCGTGTCTGACTCTGTGTGACCCCATAGACGGCAGCCCACCAGGCTCCCCTGTCCGTGGGATCCTCCAGGCAAGAACACTGCAGTGTGTTGCCATTTCCTTCTCCAATGCATGGAAGTGAAAAGTGAAGTGAAGTCGCTCAGTCGTGTCCGACTCTTCACGACCCCACGGACAGCAGCCTACCAGGCTCCTCCATCCATGGGATTTTCCAGGCAAGAGTGCTGGAGTGGGGTGCCATCACCTTCTCCGCTCTTTGGTTTAGGTAGTCTATATAGCTGAAAAATCCCTAAACTACACCAAACTAAATATACTCATCCCTAGTTCCTCTGTCCAAGGGGATTCTCCAGGCAAGAATATCAGAGTGGGCTGCCATGCCCTCCCCAAGGGGATCTTCCCAACCCAGGGATCGAATCCAGGTCTCTTGCATTGCAGGTGGATACTTTACCACCTGAGCCACCAGGGAAGCCCAAAAGTCAAACACTATTTACTACTTGTAGAATTCAACATTATACAGCATTGAAATTGCTTCATTATATTCACATTATGTATAAATAAAACCCATTATAATGCTGTATACTTTTCTGAAAAAAAATTTTGTTTTCAGTGTTTTCGCTTAAATTTTTTGCTTAAGTAAAACAAGTATTTCTGTGTAGAATGTATTTCCAAATAACAGTCATTTCTCTAAAAAAATTCTGATGCATGGCCAGGGATCTGAGTTATAAATAACAAGTTGGTGGCCCGGAGGAAAATGCTGTTGTGTCTATATTTCTTCTTACTTCTGAGGCATCATGTCCTACTCTTCTAACCTCCACACCCAACTCTTTCCCCTACTGGTTTCAGTTTTTTATCTGCTCACCAGGAGCCCCACAGCGTTGTGCACATATAAATGCGGTTAGAGCAAAAGGCCCACGCGTTGACCACCTGTTCACCTACTCTTTGAAGCCACACCCAGACAGGGCCCTGAGGTCCACATTAAGGAGCTCTTGTTTTACCATCTCCTCTCTGCTGGTTCTTGCTACAAACAGTGGGGTGCATGTTGGCCTCCCTCGCTGGATCTTAAGCTGTGTCAAGCCAGGAACTATGCTTCGTTCATTTATGTATCTGTCCTCCAAGACACCTGGCACAGCACTGAGTCAACATTCTTTAAACACTCCAGAATGATACTTTTTGAAAATTAAACCTTTTATTTTGTATTGGAGTATGGCCAATTAACAATGCTCTGATAGTTGCAGGTGGACAGCTGAGGGACTCAGCCATCCATATACATGTATCCATTCTCCCCTAAACTCCCCTCCCATCCAGGCTGCCACATAACACTGAGCAGAGTCCCCTGTGCTACACAGTAGGACCTTGTTGGTTATCCAACCAAAAAGACACTTGATAATGTGATTGCTATACTGATAAAGAGTTTTAAATGGAATTCATCCGAGAAAAACATTTTTACTGTAATCCTCACAAAAATCCTTTCATTAAGCAGCACTATTAAAAATAATGTCTTGATTATAACAATGCAGTCAATTGTTCATAAAGTATTTTAAATGAAAAAAGCAGGGCACAAAACAGAACATTCAGTGTGACCCCCCCAAATTGTAACGTATCTGAGAATATGCAATTTTTTTTAATGTAAGGGTCATACATAAACTCATCCTTATGAAACAGTTAGCAACACTTAAATATTATACTTATTAGGTGATTTTTTAAAAAACTTTTATCTTCATGGTTCTGAATTTTCAAATTTTCTACAATGGAAATCTACCACTACAATGAGAAAAACTTTTAAAAACTAGAAACCATACTTTCAAAATCTGTGCCCTTCAAAGATCATTTGTGGGAAAAGAAGCCTGACCTAGTGGAGCAGTGTGACAAAAAACTTGAATGTTCTATGTAAAAGCGGACACTGCTTGTGTAGTTTTCCTTTAGTTCTTTATTGTTAATAAGTATTGATAGTATTTTCCGCATAGTAAGGTTAAATTCCAACCATTTATTTTTAACTAAAATGCTCAACTGATAAGCTATAGAATACTAAAATCTCTATTTGAAAAATAAAATGAAAATCACATTCTAGAAAAAACACAACAAAATGACCAAATTTTCCCTTTAAAAGTCATGTATCAGGAAGAGCACAGTAAAGCGAACCTTTCTAGCAGAAAGGAGAAGAAAAAATAAGAAATTATCAAAAGAGGGTCTTTTTCTTTTCAAAGATTTTATTTGATGGGATCATGTAGATTTAGTACTTAAAGAAAAACAGTATTTCTCAAGTGCTATCCTGAGGCTATTCACAATTTTTTTCTTTGTGGCACTGACATCAGGAATCATTAGCAAACCTGTCATAATGCCAGATAACCAGTGCCTGGATGGCACACTAATATCTGAATCATAGTATTAATGCTTCATCCTTTTGACAAGAGGGTACAAAGCCATCTATTGTGCCCTGTCATTTCCCTGAAAACAGAATAACTGGGTTCAGTGGTCTTTGTAAATCAAAGTTATATGCTTCAGCAGAATGTCTAGGACTTGAGGTAGAAGATTTGTTACTGATGTTTCATTATAACAGCTAATAAAAAGACAGCTGAAAAGGAATACAGATGTGTTTGATTAGAAGTCTAACTGGGAAAAAAAATGACTATTAGAGAATTCAGACTGTATTTCAAGATGCATCATTATGTAAACAATCTCAACCTCCAGGTTCAGGCAGTAGGCTGATAGAATTAACCACTATTAAAGAAGGAATTTAATAGCTTCTATTTGTCTGACAGCCTTTGAAATCATAGATTTATACTAATCCTTAGAAATTTTCTAAAGTAGATAATTTAAAGGTCCTAAAAACTATATTAAACATCAAATGTGATCTGAATCTCTGGAGTCAACATTCACTACAAAATAATCTATTTCCCATTTCATTTCTAATCTCTATGTTTAAATCAGGAACATACTCATAAGGACTTTTAAAATCATCCTTTCAAAAAACGTCAGAATTTCAAGTTTAGAAATAAATGACCATTCTATGCATATCCCCTTTCCCAAATTCCTCCACTCCCTCCAACTCACTTCAACTATAAGGCTGAAAGATGAGGACCTTTCAGAAAATGTCAACATAAATGATATTGTCAGAAGATCTCCAGTCTCCCATTTCCCTTTTAAAGAGTCTTAAAAAAAAAAATCCTAAAGGAAATCAGTCCCGAATGCTCATTGGAAGGACTTATGTTGAAGCTGAAACTCCAATACTTTGCTCACCTGATGTGAACAGCTGACTCACTGGAAAAGACCCTGATGCTGGGAAAGATTGAAGGCAGGAGGAGAAGAAGACGACAGAGGATGAGATGGTTGGATGGCATCACCAACTCAATGGACATGAGTCTGAGTAAGCTCCAGGAGTTGGTGACAGACAGGGAAGCCTGGTGCACTGCAGTCCATGGGGTTGCAAAGAGTCAGATACGACTGAGCGACTGAACTGAACAAACAAAAGAACACCAAAAAATAAGAGGGGGTAGGGTGGGGAGGTGAAGGAGGAAGGATGGGAAGGGAGGAAGTAAGGGAAGGAGGGAATTTGTACCCCTAAACCAACAGCATGAAAAGAATCTGTTTCAAAAGGCAATGGGAATTTCTATAAATTCCAATATCAATTATTGAATACTATGAAACTACACAGTAAAAACCACAATCATAGGTATTAAATGGCCTGATCCGATTGATAGTCCTGAATTTAGGTCTAAGAATTGAAAGGGAGTTGTCTGGCCAATGTGACAACATAAATCATTTTTATAAAAGGCTCTCCTCTCTAATACAGAACAAAACAGAGAAATAATAAAAAACAGAAGAAAAAGAATTACTCTTTGTCCACTGAATTATCAACTCCAAAGACTATAAAACATTTTGGATCACACTGAAAAAATGCCAGAAGCTGACACATAACACCCTACTTTTAAACTCAGCACATTTTGCAGACTCTTAAGTACAAAATGTTGATACATTGAATGTATTTATTTATCTACAAAATAAAGGGTATATGAACTGCTGTTCCCAATCCTTAGAAGCAGGAGATACAAGCATTCAGAGAGAAATAGAGACAAAACCCCCAAAATGTAGCTGTCCTTGGCATTAACTCCCTACCCCCAGGATATCAGAATTACTAAGTATTAATAGAGGGTAAATGCTTCCACATCAAGCTGGAGTTCATATGCTAAGGGAACAGTAAGGGTTATCCACGTAAACAGGAACAATAGTCAATAAAAAGCATTAATAGACTGACATCATGAAAAGGTAACTTCTATGTGTATAGAATAAACAGAGGAGGGAGCCAAGAATAGCTATGAGGCATGCAGTTAAAATGTGAAGGCTATTCTCCAGGTCAATATTCGTAGTGGAAAAGTAGATGGATTTGAGATTCACTGTACATGCCCGTGGGGTCACGAAGAGTCGGACATGACTGAGCGACTTCACTTTCACTCTTCACTTTCCTGCATTGGAGAAGGAAATGGCAACCCACTCCAGTGTTCTTGCCTGGAGAATCCCAGGGACGGGGGAGCCTGGTGGGCTGCCGTCTATGGGGTTGCACAGTCGGACACAACTGAAGTGACTTAGCAGCAGCAGCAGAGTACATGCCCATATATATGTAAAAATCTTCGATACCAAATGTTATTCTTCTAGAAGTTGTCATCTGATATTTGAGCCTTACAAAGTCTCAGATTACAGAATGATCTATGTTATCTTATTTGGAAAAATATAAGGTACTGTCTGAAGAAAACATGTTAGCCTGAACCAACACACAGTTCAAGAGATAATTTAACACAATTGCTGGGGGTTAGGGGCGGCAAGTAGCGGGGAGCAAATAAAGTGAGAAGATTCAGTATTTTTTCTTGGGAGATTACTTCACAACTGCCTGTGACACTGTCGCTGTTAAGCAATCTTTCAATGACCAGGTTTCACTCATTTGTTTTAACGTAGTAAGTGTCTATATTTTCTTTTTCTGGTCATGCCACACAGCTTGTAGGATCTTAGTTTCCCCACCAGGGATTGAACCTGTGCCTTTGACAGTGAAAGTGCGGAGACTTAACCACTGGACCACCAGGGAATTCCCTGGTGATCACTTTCTGAAAAAAGCAATTCAGTCTGTACTTAGGTTATGAGATCATGAACATACACCAACATTTTGCTTGAATTGTACTTGCGGCTAGGACAGCATTACATACGGATTTAAAAACTACAATGTCTCAAGCAACTTAGGTGGAAGACAGGAGGAAGTGAACTAGGAAATTGTTAGGTGACTCATTCCAGTGTTGACAAAATACTAAAGATGTAAGTTGAAGAGTTTGAACAAAATTTTTACATGAAATAGTGGGGAAACTATTTCTAAATTTCATTTTAAATATATGTTAATTAAATTAAATTTTAGAGGTATAAATCTGATTATATCCCTAAAAGCTTACATTCAGACTGCCTAATCAAAACAGTATGTGTTTTTTTAAGTGTCTTTTAAAAAAAACTGTGGGACAGCATAAACTTAACTACAGGACCTTCTCCTAACTGGATATTCATGATATTATAATTAGAATCTATTAGCCTTAGCAATATATTTGATAGGAAGATTCAGGGGGAAAGCGACAACAGTAAAGATCACACCAGACTTCTCACTTGAAACACCAGGAAATTTAAGTTCCATTTAAAGAAAAGAAATACAAAGGGGAAGAAACAGATTTTGAGAATTGAGACAGGAAATCAGTATAATAACATCTCATGTTATTTGAGGTGGCAGTGAGACAGATACCATATGAAAATATTAATGGATCTGAATTTAGAGGTCTAAATTATTTATTAACTCACAATAAAACTCTGGCCTTGGTAGAGATGTGGAGTGACATAAGCTGGAACAGCTTTTCTGGAAGGCACTATGGCAATATCTATTAACATATACATGCACGTCTTCTGACAGAAGAGTTCTACTGAAATTATAGTCACACAAAAATTAAAAAAAAAAAACAAAACATGAAAGATGAATGTTTATCACAGCATTATTTATAAGGAATTTAAATGTCCAACTATAACTGCTGAGTAAATTATAAATGATAAAATAATCTTCAATTACTGAGGTATGTTTTAACATGTTGTTGAATGAAAAAAGGGTTTCCCTGGTGGCTTAGTTGGTCAAGAATCCGCCTGCTATGCAGGAGACCCAGGTTCAATCTCTGGGTAGGGAAGATGCTCTAGAGAAGGAAACGGCAACCCACTCTAGTATTCTTGCCTGGAAAATCAAGAGGGAGATACAGAAGGGAACTTTCAGTGCAAGATGTCATTTATGAAATTGGTACACTTTTCCTACATGTATTTATGCAAAAATATATTCTAAATATGCTCATCTCTGAGTGACAAGATGTTGAAGAATTTTACCCTCAACTTTGTAATATTCTATATTGTTTGAGAGATTTAAGATGACAACAACAGCATGCCATATTTTTAGCAATCTATAAAGCATTTTTCTCTTTTTCTCATTAAGATATGGAGCAAAATATAACCTTGGAGGTAAAATAAAAACAGGAAAAGAAGACCACCCTGGCTCCACACTTAGCTTTCAAATTTCAGGGCTGCCTGATTAGGAACACATAGTCAGAACTGGACCACTACCCCAGGCTTAAAACCAAACAATTAGGCTAGAGAAGTCAGTCCTGCTTGACCTAAGCCTGTAATTTGATTACTGAAATCAGTCGTGACTCGGTGTTTAACAGATCACTCCCAAAACTAGTTCCTAAACCCTGATCCAGGGATTAAGTACTATAATGTGATTTAGGACAAGTTACAGTAAGATAAAATTAAAAGACATTTGCTCCTTGAAAGAAAAGCTATGACAAACTTAGACAACGTATTAAAAAGCAGAGACATAACTTTGCCAACAAACGTCCATCTAGTCAAAGCTACAGTTTTTCAAGTAGTCATGTATAGATGTGAGAGCTGGACCATAAAAGAAGGCTGAGCACCAAAGAATTTGTATTTTAAATTGTAGAGCTGGAGAAGACTCTTGAGAGTCCACTGAACTGCAAGGAGATCAAACCAGTTAACCTAAAGGAAATCAACCTTGAATATTCATTGGAAGGACTGATGCTGAAGCTGAAGCTCCAATACTTTGGCCACCTGACGTGAAGAGCTGACTCATTGGAAAAGACCTTGATACTGGAAAAGATTGAAGGTGGAAGAAGAAGAGGGCGGTAGAGGATGAGATGGTTAGATAACATCACTGACTCAATGGACATGAGTTTGAGCAAACTCTGGGAGATACCGAAGGACAGGAAGCCTGATGAGCTGCAGTTTGTGGGGTCGCAGAGAGTCAGACGTGACTGAACGACTGAACAACTGTAAGGCCACATCTTCAGGATTAGTAAATTATGTACATGAAAATACTGACTGGAGAAAAACAATTTTTGATAGCTTGACTCCACCGAAAATATTTTCCCATAAAGAAGAAAAAAAAGAACAGAAAGATTATATGATAGAGTACTGGGAGCCAGCATGAGGAATCCCACCCATGACAAGGTCATGCGGCAGAGATCTGATGGGCGAGCAAGTCAGATCTCAGGTTTTCCCCCAGGTATTTCCTGAGCATGTACCTCCCCAAAATAAGAATATACCTGCCTTATTGTATTGTATTTTTCCACTCTTCTGACATTCTCTGGAAAAAGTCAACTCAGGGCTTTAGTCGTCTGCATTTTAAAGGGTGTTTCAATCCAAAAACCTCTCTGACGGCTTTCTAGCCTGCCTGCAGGGCTCGTACAGCTGCACATGTGATTGTTTGAGGCCTCCCGACCTAGGGAGGCACAGGAAGCTTAAAATATCCTAGGAATGTAGGGGCTTCCAAGGAGTCAAAATAATTAGAATAGGACTGATTAAAGGTTTCATTTGTTGAGCCAATACTTGCTGCCAAATTTTCATATCTTTTATTTGTAGATATAGTTGGTATATAGAAAAACAGGTAGTAGACCTGGTATTAGCAATATTAGATCTTTGAGTTAAGTACTTTCTTGTTATAACCCACTGCACCTTTGTTCTACAGGAATGTAACTTTATTTAGTACTTTGAGGGTGACCCAGAGTAAAGAAAAAACACTTCTAGGGAAAAGAAGATTTCTGGTTGATAGACAATTATCCAGGAAGAGAGCCGTAAAAATGCTAACAGGCCTCTTGGTCAGAAGATAATGTAAACCACCTGAGGCCTTTTGTATACGGGAGGGTATGCAAAAAGAAAGCCTGGTCTCGCTGAGGGTCAGGACTGCCGCCCCTGCATAACTCGGCATATTCCATTATTTCTTTATGTACAACTTGGGGTATATAAGCTGATTTTGAAAAATAAAGTTTTGGGAGCCTTGCACCAACGCTGGGCTTCCCCATGTCGTTCTTCTCTCCCCTTTTTCAGCTGAATTCCCATCTGGGGCATAAAGGCTTGCCATGTCTACTTATTTGCCCTGGCTTCTAAGATCCATGAGACAGGGAGCCCAAGGAGGGGCACCTTTTGATATTCAAGAGGACTCCAGTGGCCTAATGTAGATGGTGCAAACTTCTTGTCTTGAAGTTTTATTAGTTCTCCACATAAACCAAGTTATTCAGCCTCTTTTCTCCACTAAATTTTCCTACTACACTATTTCTTCCTAATCTAATCTAATATTAATAAATAAATAAGTTTTTCCTCGCCAACACCGTCCCCGCTTCGAATTCCCTGGATCCACTGGGGCTGGACCACGGCAATAGAGCTCAGCCTCTCCCTTAAAGTAAACAAAACCAAAAGACAGGAGGGTAATAAAACAAAATGCGAGGCACTATGCTAGTGTTAAAGCTATAAAAATCATACTACCTGCCCTGGTGTTGGGGTGTCACAGACAAGTATAAATAACTACTAAAACCAGTGAAAAAGCATGTACAAGGTACATGAGAGCATGTAGCTAAAAAGAAAATAAATAACTATGTTTAGTGGGGGAAACCAGTTAATCTAGGCTGGAAGTATGGATGGAGAGACAGGATTGGGACTATCATGGGCATTTCAGGTAAGGGAAGAGCACAGTGGCAGGGTGGTGGGGGATTACAACACTAGAGAGATGCAGGAGCTCAGATAACAGAAGGCTTTACTTATGTCACTAAAGGGTTAGAACATAAGTCTGTAGTGAAGAAGTTACTAAGATTTTTATTACCAGAGGAAAGAAACAGATGAGCTTCCCTGGCAGCTCATCTGGTAAGGAATTTGTCTGTAATTCAGGAGATTCCAGTTCGATTCCTGGGTCAGGAAGATACACTGGAGAAGGGATAGGCTCAGTTCAGTTCAGTTGCTTAGTCGTGTCTGACTCTTTGCGACCCCATGAATCGCAGCACGCCAGGCCTCCCTGTCCATCACCAACTCCTGGAGTTCACCCAGACCCACGCCCATGGAGTCAGTGACGCCATCCAGCCATCTCATCCTCTGTCATCCCCTTCTCCTCCTGCCCCCAATCCCTCCCAGCATCACAGTCTTTTCCAATGAGTCAACTCTTCGCATAAGGTGGCCAAAGTACTGGAGCTTCAGCTTCAGCATCATTCCTTCCAAAGAAATCCCAGGGCCAATCCCCTTCCGAATGGATTGGTTGGATCTCCTTGCAGTCCAAGGGACTCTCAAGAGTCTTCTCCAACACCACAGTTCAAAAGCATCAATTCTTCGGCACTCAGCCTTCTTCACAGTCCAACTCTCACATTCATACATGACTACTGGAAAAACCATAGCCTGGACTAGACGGACCTTGGTCGGCAAAGTAATATCTCTGCTTTTGAATATGCTATCTAGGTTGGTCATAACTTTCCTTCCAAGGAGTGTTTGTTAATTTCATGGCTGCATATAAATAAATAAAGTCTGACACTGTTTCCACTGTTTCTCCATCTATTTCCCATGAAGTGATGGGACCGGATGCCATCATCTTCATTTTCTGAATGTTGAGCTTTAAGCCAACTTTTTCACTCTTCTCTTTCACTTTCATCAAGAGGCTTGTTAGTTCCTCTTCACTTTCTGCCATAAGGGTGGTGTCATCTGCATATCTGAGGTTATTGATATTTCTCCCAGCAATCTTGATTCCACCTTGTGTTTCTTCCAGTCCAGCATTTCTCATGAGGTACTCTGCATATAAGTTAAATAAGCAGGGGGACAATATACAGCCTTGACGTAAAACTTTTTCACTCTTCTCTTTCACTTTCATCAAGAGGCTTGTTAGTTCCTCTTCACTTTCTGCCATAAGGGTGGTGTCATCTGCATATCTGAGGTTATTGATATTTCTCCCAGCAATCTTGATTCCACCTTGTGTTTCTTCCAGTCCAGCATTTCTCATGAGGTACTCTGCATATAAGTTAAATAAGCAGGGGGACAATATACAGCCTTGACGTATTCCTTTTCCTATTTGGAACCAGTCTGTGGTTCCATGTCCAGTTCTAACTGTTGCTTCCTGACCTGCATACAGATTTCTCAAGAGGCAGGTCAGGTGGTCTGGTATACCCATCTCTTTCAGAATTTTCCACAGTTTATTGTGATCCACACAGTCAAAGGCTTTGGCATAGTCAATAAAGCAGAAATAGATGTTTTTCTGGAACTCTCTTGGTTTTTCCATGATCCAGCAGATGTTGACAATTTGATCTCTGGTTCCTCTGCCTTTTCTAAAACCAGCTTGAACATCTGGTAGTTTACGGTTCATGTATTGCTGAAGCCTGGCTTGGAGAATTTTGAGCAGTACTTTACTAGCATGTGAGATGAGTGCAATTGAGCAGTAGTTTGAACATTCTTTGGCATTGCCTTTCTTTGGGATTGGAATGAAAACTGACCTTTTCCAGTCCTGTGGCCACTGCTGAGTTGTCCAAATGTGCTGGCATATTGAGTGCAGCACTTTCACAGCATCATCTTTCAGGATTTGGAATAGCTCAACTGGAATTCTATCACCTCCACTAGCTTTGTTCGTAGTGATGCTTTCTAAGGCCCACTTGACTTCACATTCCAGGATGTCTGGCTCTAGATGAGTGATCACACCATCATGATTATGTGGGTCATGAAGATCTTTTTTGTACGGTTCTTCTGTGTATTCTTGCCACCTCTTCTTAATATCTTCTGCTTCTGTTAGATCCATACCATTTCTGTCCTTTATTGAGCCCATCTTTGAATGAAATGTTCCCTTGGTATCTCTGATTTTCAGACTTAAATTGAAGAAAGTAGGAAAACCACTAGACCATTCAGGTATGACCTAAATCAAATCACTTATGATTATACAGTGGAAATTAGAAATAGATTTAAGGGCCTAGATCTGATAGGTTAGAGTGCCTGATGAACTATGGAATGAGGTTCATGACATTGTACAGGAGACAGGGATCAAGACCATTCCCATGGAAAAGAAATGCAAAAAAAGCAAAATGGCTGTCTGGAGAAGCCTTACAAGTAGCTGTGAAAAGAAAAGAAGCAAAAAGCAAAGGAGAAAAGGAAAGATATAAGCATGTGAATGCAGAGTTCCAAAGAATAGCAAGAAGAGATAAGAAAGCCTTCTTCAGCGATCAATGCAAAGAAATAGAGGAAAAGAACAGAATGGGAAAGACTAGAGATCTCTTCCAGAAAATCAGAGATACGAAGACAACATTTCATGCAAAGATGGGCTCGATAAAGGACAGGGATAGGCTACCACTCCAGTATTCTTGGGCTTCCCTGGTGGCTCAGCTGGTAAAGAACTCGCTTGCAATGTGGGAGACACGGGTTTGATTCCTGAGTTGGGAAGATCCCTTGGAGAAGAGAACGGCTACCCACTCCAGTACTCTGGCCTGGAGAATTCCATGGACTCTATACTCCATGGGGTCGCAAAGAGTGGGACACGATTGAGCAACTTTCACTTGACACAGCCAGACCTGTGTTTCAGACGGATAATTCTGTCAACACTGTGGACTATGAGACAAAGAGAACAACTGGAGGGCACCAAGACCAGCACAGAATAAATGCAGCCACAAATCCATTAATACTGGCACTAGAAGCAGGATTAGAAGAATCAATGCAGAAAATGGGGTTGGTGAAATAGGAGGCAACTCAAGAAACATAAACTGAAAATAAGAATTTAACCAAAGAAGTGAATACTCACAGATTTGCAGAGTGCTCTAATTTAAACTTAAATGACAGGAATCCTTGAAGGAAAAAAGAGAATGAAATAAATAATAAAGAAACAAATAGTGCATCTGAAAGAAAGTGGAAAATTTTAAAGGAGAGAAGTTAGAAATTGAAAGGTTTACCATGTCTCAAAAAGAAGAAAAAGAAAGAAAAACAACAGCAACATAAACATACAAATTTAAATTCTTTGGGTATTTCCTTAAGTTTCCCAAAAGAAGACCAGATATTATTTAAAGAGTCAAAAATCAAGAGAGTTTAAGATGATAACTCCATGGTAAAAAAACATGATATAATACCCATGCTCCATTTGCTTAGCAACAAAAAGTCTTTCAGACTTGTGGTGGCAGTGGCAGTTTTAAAAAATAGAAAAAAGTGTTTTTGTTTTTTTCCATTTAACTACCTTTTCTTCAGCAAGCAATGAATGATCCAGAGCTCTATGACTGAAGCTAAAAAAAGTACTGTACTTTAAAGCTGCTATATGCAAATATATATAATACTCATACTGTGATAAAAATAAACAGATGACACATGAGAAAGAAATGATATACAGGCAAGGTAACAGGACCAATAGATACGGGAAGGAGGTACCATCCAAGCTATCCTGTTTTTCATGGCGGAAAGTCAGAAATGAATGCTTCACAGAGAAATATAAATTAATCACAATTAGGTTGGAAAAAGTTTGTGGTAAGTTCAAGACTAACATCAATTCTTTGAAGCTCCTCAAAAACATACACCTTCATATATTATATGATTATATCACCTACTCACATTATGAGGCACTTCTAAAATACACAGAATTAAACTCTCAAGAAATAACATGATTCATTTGTACCTTAACCTCAGTAAACTTCACATAATTCTTTATTAAATTTTAAAAATAAAATTCAAAACCAGAGCACTTTTGCTGCTATTGAAGAAAACTATTCTATTTAAAAGAAGGACTAGTAGATGAAAAAAAGTACCATTAAAAAGTATTCTTAGTTATCAAGGGTTTTTGAAGACTCAGATGTAAGGATTTTAGACAAGATCTTAAAAAAATAAGATGAATTGGCAAAAAATTAAATATTTGCTAGTGATAAGATCATGGGTTACTATGCCTTGGCTTAAATTTTGTCTTAAATGTCGCTACTATTTTTACAACTCAAAATGAAACTAGAAAACTCCCATTGGAGAAGGAAATGGCAACCCACTCCAGGGTTCTTGCCTGTGGAATCCCAGGGACGGAGGAGCCTGGTGGGCTGCCGTCTATGGGGTTGCACAGAGTCAGACATGACTGAAGTGACTTAGCAGCAGCAGCAGCAAACTCCCAACACAAAAACATAGGTGTATTTTATTTATAACTATAAAGACAAAGATATACACATTAATACTGATGAAAGGGAATTTGAAGACATGGAAATAAAGTTTAATGTTCATTTATGTTTCTGGGCAGCTATGTACATTTATAATATAAAAATTTTATGAAAAACTGACATATAAAAAGATTCACAGTTGACTCTACAAAAATGAATACATAATTTTTCTTACAAAGTTGGAAAATCTTTAAGTAGTAAGGCTACATTTATGTGATAATAATTTTAATCAGTTACCTAGTCAATTCAGTGAAGAACCAATTTAACTGATTTCATATGTTAAATTATGATTACTAATTGTCTGAGTTATAATTATGTGTCTGTCATTGAATAACAACAACTCTTTATAGCAGAGGTTTAAAAAAAAATTCTATGAGAACAGAATTGTACCTTCAAAGAAATTTTATGAGGAATTTAAATGTACAAAAACAGATAAGACTGCTGAGTCCAGTTTGAAAAACATTGCAGTCATAGGTTTACCAGGTTAATATGCAGGAGGTGGTTTTAGTACCTCAATATAGCTGCAATACTCATCAGTCACCTTAAAGGGGGAAACAGAGATTTCTGTTAATATCATATTATGTATTATAAGGCTTCCCAAAAGTATAGTCAGTTTAGTCAGGGATAGTGCCCTGCTTTCTTCTTTTTTCCTTCCAATACACATTTGTTAAAATGTACTTAATTTTTTTATATAATGAAAAGAGAGGAGGAAAAACCACTAGAAAAGAAAAAGGCAAAAATTAATGACTAGACAGTTCAAAGAAATGCAATGACCTGTAAACACTGAAAAAAGATATTCAACTTCACTCATGATAACTTCAATTTCACTAATATGATAAATACTAATCAAAACAACACAGATACCACTTCTCACCATCAACCGATAAAATAAATCAACACCGCTGGTGAGGTTGTGAAGAAAAAGCACTAGTATAAAGCGTTGATGGGTGCAGTGGCATACCAAGAGGGAGTGATGGAAACAGACCATGTCCGGTGCCCAGAATAAGGAGGTACACTGTCCACAGAGAATTTATAAACTAAAACTTGATCTGCTCCTACTATCATGTGATGACAATTTTTCTAAATGTCAACAATAAAATGCTCTGTGAAAAAAAATTTTAGCTTTTCCAAATTTTAAGTAATTGTTGTGGTTGTTGTTGAGCTTTAATAACATATATGAAGTTTCAAAGTCAACATTTTTATTACTTATTTTTCAAACACTGAACTACACATAAAGTTAATTTGAAGAACTCCCAGTTGGGCCTCTGATATACATGGATTCAGTTCTACACATTCATTTCAGAAGTTAAATCTGTAACGTTCTGAAATGGTCCAAACTCCATTTGAGCAGTTTGTCTCTAGCCCCTGTGTTATATTACCTGCTCCTGCATTTAATCAATAGATTCCAAATAAACAATGACAGCTGTAAGCTATTTCTCTTTTCTAGGTTATCTTTTTCCCTGGTGGGAGGTTTTAGATGAGTTAATCAGACATAAAAATACTTAGAGACAGCGGGAATTAGCCTTGAACAATGACTAGTAAAGCACAAAGCTTTAAAAACAGTTATTTAAAGAATAGTGCATGGAAATAGTGGTTAAGGTCATTAACTATACAACAATAAAACATAGGAAATGGACACTTAGAAAAAAGAATCAAATTTTGAAGGATGCTAGGAGCTGTATATTGTCACCCTGCTTATTTAACTTATATGCAGAGTATATAATGAGAAACGCTGGACTGGAAGAAACACAAGCTGCAATCAAGATTGCTGGGAGAAATATCAGTAACCTCAGATATGCAGATGACACCACCCTTATGGCAGAAAGTGAAGAGGAACTAAAAAGCCTCTTGATGAAAGTGAAAGAGGAGAGTGAAAAAGTTGGCTTAAAGCTCAACATTCAGAAAATGTTTGGGGGGCTCCAAAATCATTGCAGATGGTGACTGCAGCCATGAAATTGAAAGACGCTTACTCCTTGGAAGAAAAGTTATGACCAACCTAGATAGCATACTCAAAAGCAGAGACATTACTTTGCCAACAAAAGTCCATCTAGTCCAGGCTATGGTTTTTCCAGTGGTCATGTATGGATGTGAGAGTTGGACAGTAAAGAAGGCGAGCACCAAAGAATTGATGCTTTTGAACTGTGGTGTTGGAGAAGACTCTTGAGAGTCCCTTGGACTGCAAGGAGATCCAACCAGTCCATTTTAAAGGAGATCAGCCCTGGGTGTTCATTGGAAGGAATGATGCTGAAGCTGAAACTCCAGTCCTTTGGCCACCTCCTGAGAAGAGTTGACTCATTGGAAAAGACTCTGATGCTGGGAGGGATTGGGGACAGGAGGAGAAGGGGACGACAGAGGATGAGATGGCTGGATGGCATCACTGACTCGATGGACGTGAGTCTGAGTGNAAACTGACATATAAAAAGATTCACAGTTGACTCTACAAAAATGAAATACATAATTTTTCTTACAAAGTTGGAAAATCTTTAAGTAGTAAGGCTACATTTATGTGATAATAATTTTAATCAATTACCTAGTCAATTCAGTGAAGAACCAATTTAACTGATTTCATATGTTAAATTATGATTACTAATTGTCTGAGTTATAATTATGTGTCTGTCATTGAATAACAACAACTCTTTATAGCAGAGGTTTAAAAAAAAATTCTATGAGAACAGAATTGTACCTTCAAAGAAATTTTATGAGGAATTTAAATGTACAAAAACAGATAAGACTGCTGAGTCCAGTTTGAAAAACATTGCAGTCATAGGTTTACCAGGTTAATATGCAGGAGGTGGTTTTAGTACCTCAATATAGCTGCAATACTCATCAGTCACCTTAAAGGGGGAAACAGAGATTTCTGTTAATATCATATTATGTATTATAAGGCTTCCCAAAAGTATAGTCAGTTTAGTCAGGGATAGTGCCCTGCTTTCTTCTTTTTTCCTTCCAATACACATTTGTTAAAATGTACTTAATTTTTTTATATAATGAAAAGAGAGGAGGAAAAACCACTAGAAAAGAAAAAGGCAAAAATTAATGACTAGACAGTTCAAAGAAATGCAATGACCTGTAAACACTGAAAAAAGATATTCAACTTCACTCATGATAACTTCAATTTCACTAATATGATAAATACTAATCAAAACAACACAGATACCACTTCTCACCATCAACCGATAAAATAAATCAACACCGCTGGTGAGGTTGTGAAGAAAAAGCACTAGTATAAAGCGTTGATGGGTGCAGTGGCATACCAAGAGGGAGTGATGGAAACAGACCATGTCCGGTGCCCAGAATAAGGAGGTACACTGTCCACAGAGAATTTATAAACTAAAACTTGATCTGCTCCTACTATCATGTGATGACAATTTTTCTAAATGTCAACAATAAAATGCTCTGTGAAAAAAAATTTTAGCTTTTCCAAATTTTAAGTAATTGTTGTGGTTGTTGTTGAGCTTTAATAACATATATGTAAGTTTCAAAGTCAACATTTTTATTACTTATTTTTCAAACACTGAACTACACATAAAGTTAATTTGAAGAACTCCCAGTTGGGCCTCTGATATACATGGATTCAGTTCTACACATTCATTTCAGAAGTTAAATCTGTAACGTTCTGAAATGGTCCAAACTCCATTTGAGCAGTTTGTCTCTAGCCCCTGTGTTATATTACCTGCTCCTGCATTTAATCAATAGATTCCAAATAAACAATGACAGCTGTAAGCTATTTCTCTTTTCTAGGTTATCTTTTTCCCTGGTGGGAGGTTTTAGATGAGTTAATCAGACATAAAAATACTTAGAGACAGCGGGAATTAGCCTTGAACAATGACTAGTAAAGCACAAAGCTTTAAAAACAGTTATTTAAAGAATAGTGCATGGAAATAGTGGTTAAGGTCATTAACTATACAACAATAAAACATAGGAAATGGACACTTAGAAAAAAGAATCAAATTTTGAAGGATGCTAGGAGCTGTATATTGTCACCCTGCTTATTTAACTTATATGCAGAGTATATAATGAGAAACGCTGGACTGGAAGAAACACAAGCTGCAATCAAGATTGCTGGGAGAAATATCAGTAACCTCAGATATGCAGATGACACCACCCTTATGGCAGAAAGTGAAGAGGAACTAAAAAGCCTCTTGATGAAAGTGAAAGAGGAGAGTGAAAAAGTTGGCTTAAAGCTCAACATTCAGAAAATGTTTGGGGGGCTCCAAAATCATTGCAGATGGTGACTGCAGCCATGAAATTGAAAGACGCTTACTCCTTGGAAGAAAAGTTATGACCAACCTAGATAGCATACTCAAAAGCAGAGACATTACTTTGCCAACAAAAGTCCATCTAGTCCAGGCTATGGTTTTTCCAGTGGTCATGTATGGATGTGAGAGTTGGACAGTAAAGAAGGCGAGCACCAAAGAATTGATGCTTTTGAACTGTGGTGTTGGAGAAGACTCTTGAGAGTCCCTTGGACTGCAAGGAGATCCAACCAGTCCATTTTAAAGGAGATCAGCCCTGGGTGTTCATTGGAAGGAATGATGCTGAAGCTGAAACTCCAGTCCTTTGGCCACCTCCTGAGAAGAGTTGACTCATTGGAAAAGACTCTGATGCTGGGAGGGATTGGGGACAGGAGGAGAAGGGGACGACAGAGGATGAGATGGCTGGATGGCATCACTGACTCGATGGACGTGAGTCTGAGTGAACTCTGGGAGTTGGTGATGGACAGGGAGGCCTGGCGTGCTGCGATTCATGGGGTCGCAGAGTCGGACACGACTGAGCAACTGAAGTGAACTGAACTGAGGAGAGACACCAAAGTTGTTGCTCTTAGATTACTAGGAGAAGCCAAAAGGGCAATGCTTATTTAAATGTCTGGTTATTAACTAGTGGATCAAAGTGTCCATGTTCACTATCATTCCACCATCTTCTCTTGATGTTGTTGAAATACTTCAGAATTTTTTCTTCTAACTAAATGCAATAAAAATTCAAGATGAATTTTCTGGTGGAGATATTTTAGCAAACATTTTCTATAAGGTACTCTATTTTAAAATTTACTTTTACTAGTGTGATTTTCTATTCAAATGTTCAATAAAATGAAATATTTAATGTATACATTTTGTTTCCATCACTACTATATTCCATGGTCATTTCTGAAAATAACTTTATAATATAGAAGAGAGATATGTTAAATAATTACCTGCTCTATGTTCAAATACACTAAATATGTCCCTGTAGGGTATAAAATGATACAACGAGCATAGAAGAAAAAATGGGGACAGTTAGAGTTACAGCTATATAATAACAAACATAAACAGCAGGAGGCTAAATAAGAAATTTAAAAATAGTTACTTATGATGGAGGAGGTGATAGGACTGAGGCAAGGGGAAGATGTAGAAAATCGAAACGAAAGTATACTTTTTACTATAGCCTGACTTCTGAACTATACAAATGCTTTCTTTATACATGGAAGAGAATAAAACTAAATTTAAAAGTCTAAGTTAGCAAAACTTAACAGTGAAAACAAATGGAAATAAATGAACTTAACTGCATATCAAACTGGTAATATAACTATATGAAGACAAAAATAATATTTCATATCACTTTTGAACATAGTACTTTGACCTGCATCCTTACTGAGGTATGTTCTAAAAATATTAAAAATTGCAAAGAAATCTTACACTTCTCACATAATGGTTACAATATTAATATTAATATTAATATTAGTTTTTATATTTTGAACCTATTTTATTTGTACTATCAGATAAAAAATATAGGTAATTATGTAAATATTATTTCAAACAAAGATGTTCAGTGAAAGCAAAAGAATGAAATAATTACCTTCCAGATTACTTCCTAATTTCAAAGGGGAAAATTATATTATTACACAGAAAAGATCAAACTTAGTATTGTTAACAGTGTGATGATCTGACATCCTCCTGAGGTAACACAATATGAAATACATATCACATATGACATGTCCTTGCCCCAAATTTTCATCTAATTACACCAAGCCTTTAAACTGAATTTTACAGGAATTACAAAGGATAGAGGAGCAAGATAAATGATGCTCTGAGGAAACAATCAGACAAATACAGAGTTTAGAATACTCTGGTTTCTTAAAAAGTAAATGTTCCTCTCCAAAAAAAAAAAAAAAGCTCTGGAATAAAAGAGACTAAAGAGGCATAACATCCAAAGGCAACACATGAACCTTGATTGGATTAAGGAAGGAAAAAAAAAAAAAAGAATCCATAAAACATTAAGATAATCAGCAAATGTCAATATGGCCTGAATAGTAAGTGATACTAACAATTATTGTTAATTTTCTTGCATGTGATAATGGTATTGAAAGGTATAATAGGAAATACATGCTAAATATCTCAGGAATGAAGTATCATAAAGTTTGTAATTTACTTTGAAATGATTTGACTAAACACACATACTCAAAGGTGAATATGGAAGTAAGGTAATGGTAACATTACCGAGGTATTCACTGGCCAATTCCTTTTAAGTTTTCTGCAGGTTTGAAAATTTTCATAACCAGAAATTGAAAATACAGAGAATTCTTGTCAACACAGTATTAATGAATCCAAGCAATATGTACTTCAATTGGGCACATTATTCACAAAAAGACATAAGAACTCATTCTATGTTCTCTGTCATTCTGCCAATCAGGAAACAATCTTATATCTTTTACAGAAGCAAAACAGCAGTCAGAAACATCTTCCCTACCTTCATAAATTGACTTCTTTACAATCTAGATTTTCTCAATAGAGGAAGAATTTGCTTCCACCTGACTGCCACTTCATCTTAGCCCAAAGTCCTCAGAAGCCCAAGTCAATGCAGATGAAGCTGTACTGCATGCTGAACACCTTCTAAACCCTCCACTTGGCACCCAGTATGACACCCTGGCTTATGCCTAAATCATACATGCTTAAGGACAGCACAGCCTTTTAGGCCCCTCCCTCCCTACTCTGCATGCTTGTCACTGGTCTCATCCACTCTTACAGCTTTTGTAATGACCACCTGCTGTTGCTGTTGCTCACCTATATTCTCACAATTCCCCAAAGGATATCTGAATCACACCTTTCTCCCTACTTCCATACTTTTATGCCTCCTGAATGTTTACACCAGGGTGTTCCGAAAGCTCCTCAGAAACAGCAAGCCTAAATGAGAAGTCACCATCCCTCCTCCCCTATTAAAAAAAACTACCATAATTTGTCTCAGAAGACAAATTAGAAACCTAGGCATCAATCCTGGTTCTTCTCACACCTCAATGAGATATCAAATTAATAATAATAATGCTAAAAAATTGCAATGATAATTATTACAGTACCTAACAGCTACATAGTACTAACCATATATTTGGCATAGTTCTACACTCTGAACATAAACTAATTAATTTAATCCTCACACAATACTATAAGTATTGTGTTTCTTCTCATTTTACAGTGAGTAAATAAGATTCAGAGAAGTTTTGCAATTTGCCAAACTTTACAAAGATACGCAGAGAAAAGTTATGACCAACCTAGATAGCATATTCAAAAGCAGAGACATTACTTTGCCAACAAAGGTCCGTCTAGTCAAGGCTATGGTTTTTCCAGTGGTGATGTATGGATGTGAGAGTTGGACTGTGAAGAAGGCTGAGTGCCAAAGAATTGATGCTTTTGAACTGTGGTGTTGGAGAAGACTCTGGAGAGTCCCTTGGACTGCAAGGAGATCCAACCAGTCCATTCTGAAGGAGATCAACCCTGGGATTTCTTTGGAAGCAATGATGCTAAGCTGAAGCTCCAGTACTTTGGCCACCTTATGCGAAGAGTTGACTCACTGGAAAAGACCCTGATGCTGGGAGGGATTTGGGACAGAAGGAGAAGGGGATGACAGAGGATGAGATGACTGTATGGCATCACTGACTCAATGGATGTGAGTCTGAGTGAACTCCGGGAGATGGTGATGGACAGGGAGGCCGGGCATGCTGCGATTCACGGGGTTGCAAAGAGTTGGACACGACTGAGCGACTGAACTGAACTAAACTGAACAAAGATACTAAGTGGTAGACAGGATCTGAACCTGGGTGTTGGGCTGTAGAGTCTGTTTTCTTTAACTAATACACTATACCTCCCCCTCAATCACCAAATAGTATTTGATTTCATCTTCTGAATCTTTCTGAAATTCATTCAATTCTCTCCACTTTAACAACCACTGTCCTAACGCAGGTCACCACCATCTTTTGTCTGATGAAGCCAATAGCTTCTTACCTGGATTCCTGCTACCATCCCTGTTCTTCAATGTAGCAACCAGGATAGTTTTCCTGAAGTACAAAGTTGATTACATCACACCTCTGCTTTCACACAGAAACTTAACGGTTTCTAACTGAACTCCAAATAGCATTCAAATCCATTAATGTGATTAACAGAGCCTCCAGCTTTCTTCTTTAGCCTCCTTTTCACACTCAATTCCTTTGTAGTTTCCTCTCCATACTCTATTACCACTGTAATTCCTACATTCCTCAAATGTTAAGTTTTTCTAGCTAAAATACTCTTCCTCCAACCTCTGATCTTCCTATTTCTTAAATAACCTTTATATCTACATTCATGGACATGGATGTCATTTCTTTGAAGAGCTTTCCCGATCTCCCAACTCCTAAGTTACTTGCCTTAGTAGTTAGGCAGTATTTGATTCCTTGCTGCTAAGTCACTTCAGTCATGTCCGACTCTGTGAGACCCCATAGATAGCAGCCCACCAGGCTCCCCCATCCCTGGGATTCTCAACCCAAGAACACTGGAGTGGGTTGCCATTTCTTCTCCAATGCATGAAAGTGAAGAGTGAAAGTGAAGTCGCTTAGTTGTGTCCAACTCTTAGCGACCCCATGGACTGCAGCCCACCAGGCTCCTCTGTCTATGGGATTCTCCAGGCAAGAGTACTGGAGTGGGGTGCCATTGCCTTCTCTGATTTGAGTCCTTCAGTTCAGTTCAGTCGCTCAGTCATGTCCGACTCTTTGCGACCCCATGAATCGCAGCACCCCAGGCCTCCCTGTCCATCACCAACTCCTGGAGTTCACTCAGACTCACACCCATCCAGCCATCTCATCCTCTGTCATCCCCTTCTCCTCCTGCCCCCAATCCCTCCCAGCATCAGGGTCTTTTCCAATGAGTCAACTCTTCGCATGAGGTGGCCAAAGTACTGGAGCTTCAGCTTTAGCATCATTGCTTCCAAAGAAATCCCAGGGTTGATCTCCTTCAGAATGGACTGGTTGGATCTCCTTGCAGTCCAAGGGACTCTCAAGAGTCTTCTCCAACACCACAGTTCAAAATCATCAATTCTTCGGCACGCAGCCTTCTTCACAGTCTAACTCTCACATCCATACATGACTACTGGAAAAACCATAGCCTTGACTAGACGGACCTTAGTCGGCAAAGTAATGTCTCTGCTTTTGAATATGCTATCGAGGTTGGTCATAACTTTTCTTCCAAGGATTAAGCATCTTTTAATTTCATGGCTTAGGGCCCCATAATATTTTTATCAAATATATACACCCATATGCTTCACACTGAATTATAACAGTCTATTACTTGTCTGTCTCACTCCCTAGACTGAGAGCATTTAGGAGAACAGGGAAAACGTACCAAAAGCAAAAGCTTGAAAAATAGAAGAATTAATAAGATGCAATAGAACTTTAAAGCCTTTGTCAAATAAAATAACCTTCTTGGTCAAACTGTATTTTTCTTTATAAATCTAATAAATCTTATCTTCTGGAATATTCTACTCAAAACATTTATTGTTAATAACCATCCACACTACTCACATTATCTCCATTATTCATTATCTTCTCAAAACTTGGGACTACAGTAGTTAAAATTATAAAGATAAAATACAGCTTAACAAAATCATGCTATCTTTTAATCTCTATATGCAGTTTTCAAAAGAACGTTTTACAAGGCAATGACCCTAGACTTTTCAAAAATGTCAGTGTCATGAAAAGGAACAAAAAATAGAGAGAGAAAAAGAATGAAAAGAAAAAGAAATTCAAGAAAGAGCAGTAAGGCTGCCTCAACAGTCTGAAGAGTCAGAGCAAGTAAAGCAAATGATTCCTGCCTGGACTCTAGATTTTCAAAAAGACAGAAAGAAAAGGAAAAGAAAAATGCTAAAAAGTGAAAGTCGCTCAGTCGTGTCCGACTCTTTGCGACCCCGTGGACTGTAACCTACTAGGCTTCTCAGTCCATGGGATTCTCCAGGCAAGAATACTGGAGTGGATTGCCATTTCCTTCTCCAGAGGATCTTCCCAACCCAGGGATCAAACCCGGGTCTCCCGCATTGGAGGCAGACGCTTTAACCTCTGAGCCACCAGGGAAGCTTAAAAAGGACATTTTTGGAGCAACTGGGGAAATCTGAACACAGCCTATATATTAAGTACTTTTGTCATTCTTACATTTCTTGACTATAAAAATGGTATTGTGATTATACAGGAAAATGTACTTATTCTTAGGGGGTATATGGTGAAATATCATGAGTATCAATGATGCATGCCACTTGCTTTCAAGTAATTTACCTAAAAAAATACATATACACACAGAAGAAAGAAAATGCAAATTTGGGATAGGTTAAAAATTAATCTAAGTGAAAAGCAAATACTCATTGACTCTTCTTTTTCTGTTTTTTTTAGGTTTCAACTTAAAAAAAGTTGGGAATAAATAACATTTACTGAGTAATTAATATGGGCTGGACACCATTCTAAAATATTTACATTATTAACTCACTTAATCATCACAAGACACCTATGAGAGTTAAGACTATAGGACTTACTAGTATCATCTCTATTTTATAGATGAGTAGCCTAAGACATTAGATATTTAAGTCATTTACCCAAAGTTAAAACTAGCTGTATCTATGTGGCCAAAAAATAAAAAATAAACACACCAAACAGGCTCTTAGAGGGCAGAAGGTGTGATAAGCACACAGTAACTATAAAGAAATATACAATAAACCAAGAGATGCACATATGGCACTGCAGGAATTTAAAGGAAAAAAAAGAGTCAATAACTGGTTTTCCATCTTGTGTACTTTTGTGCAGCTACAGACATAACAGAAGACTCTGACATCCAGTTAGAAAACAGACTGGAACAACCATTTTTAAAGAGAAACACAGACTGGAGACAAATTCTAAGCCTATTATATTAAGGTAGTGAAATTGAAAAGTGAAATGATAGGAGAGAAAGCAAAACTGATCAAAACTAGGGTTTCCCTAGTGGCTCAAATGGTAAAGAATCTGCCTGCAAGGCAGGAGACCCGGGTTCAATCCCTGGGTCAGGAACATGTCCTAGAGAAGGCAATAGCCACTCCAGGACCCACTCCAGTATTCCTGCCTGGAGAATTCCATGGTCAGAGGACCCTGGTGGGCTACGGTCCATGGAACCAGAGTCAGACAAGACTGAGTGACTTTCACTTTCAATGCAGGAGTAGAGGTGGAATAAAAAGCTGATGACATGGAAGTGGAATAACATGGAGGTGGAATAACAGGCTGCAACAGAAAACAATGAAACTGACTTCATATAAAAGTTTGTATAAAATCAAAATTTAATTGTGACTAGTATTGGATATTGCTTCACAAGTGGCTCAGTGGTAAAGAATCTGCTGGCCAATCCAAGAGGCGCAAGAGGTACAGGTTCGATCCCTGGTTAGCCCTAAATGCAAAAAGGTTAAGCTAAAATTACTAAAATTATTAGTTACTAAAATGTTAGCAAGCAGGCAGAACATAAATAGCTTCCAGTACAGTAGTTTATCACTCCCTAAAAGTATATAATTAAATATAGTCTCTCCTTCTCTAGCACAAAAATCCAAACTCAGAGCAGGACACTAAAATTTTAAAAAAAATAACAATCTTAAGACTATACAGTAGTGTCTACAAGAATACACAGACACATAAATAGTAGCATAAGGAAACATTTTAAAATCTCTTATGAAATATAATTCAATAAAATAACATTACCTATGTTTATTTGTTTACATTTCTATCACCTTTGCTAGTACATGGACTTCTTCAGGGCAGGAACCATGCCTGATGGTTCATGTCTATAGCCCAAATACCTAAAATAGGTACACAGTAGGCATTCCTACGTCTGTGGAACTTACACATGTGCATGGAACTTATGCATGAAGAACTAAAGATAATAAAGTCTCAATATGTTGTTGTAACACATCATTTTTATGTATTAAAAATACAACATCAGATCCAAAAGTTGAATCGCTTCAAGTCTGAACTGACCATGTTTCAAACCACAGATATTAGCTATCATAAAACAGGCATGAATTTACTATCAGCTTTCAAAGCAATAATGATTATAATAGACAAAATTTACCTACAACCACTCAAGTTACATTGCATGTGTGCAGAAAAGAGGTAATAATATAGCAGATCTGAGACTGCTATCCTTAGAAGACTGTTCCCAAGTTCTTTTGGGAACTTGGATGTCAAGAAAGTAACCACAATTCCCTGATAAGAATGCCTCACTGTGCCTAAACTGTTTAAAAAAAAAACGTGGTGCACAGTGAATTACTGCTTTTCCTCTTGGAGTCCAGAATTCTGGTAGGTGTTTGGCAGAGGATGCCTATGTGACCAGCTCCCATAAAAACCAGGCATTGTAAATCTAAAGAGCTGGGACTTCCCTGGTGGTCCAGTGGCTAATACTCTGTGCTGCCAATGGAGAGGGCACAGGTTCGATCCCCGGTCAGGGAACTAGATCCCACACGCTGCAACTAAGACCCGGCACAGCCAAATAAATAATTAAAATTAAAAAAAAAAAAAAAGAAAGAAAGAAAATCTAAAGAGCTTCCCTGGTATACAATAGTTCACACATGTTGTCACAACTCAGTGCTAGAGAAATTAAGGGCACCAGTGTGATTCCACCGGGAGCTTGAACCAGGTTTCCTCAGTCTCTGAAACATGTGCCCTTCCTTTTTGGCAGGAGGAAATTTATAGCTGTGAGTTGGACTCTATACTCGGTCTTGAGAGTCCTCCCAACAAATCACCAAACCTACAAGTGGTCTTGAAGACCCTGACATAAACATGCTACATCAGATAGTGGCCTCATTATTTTGGGATAAGGAACATTGTTAAAGATTTAACACATTTCCATAAAGAGTAATGACAAAAGAAATTTAAGAGAAATCATCAAGATTTTTACTTTGGACTGTTTTCCAATAATTACTTCTATCCCATGGTTAATATAGACTTCCCTCATGGGATAAGGAAGCAAAAGATTATTAATTATGAGAAATTCAATCATACTTTAAGTTATGAACCAGATCTCAAGCCTCCAAAGTAATGGCATTATTCTTAAGAAATCTCATTTCCATCTCACCCTACCCTCCAAAAGTTCACAGAAAAGCCCAAAAGACATACCTCTAGAACAACTTTCTGGCACTCAAAGATTACATTTTAAAAGAAAAATTCCTGATGCTTTTGTTTCTGTTTACATAAATAGTATTAGGGTGAAGTCAGAAAGCATCAACACTTCTCCCTTTTTTCTCCTATAATGATGTGGTGCTCATAATAATAATGGAGAAAAAAACTATTATTCATTCCTCTGAAGAAATAAAATTTAGAGATAGTATATACTCAAAAATTATTTAGCTGCTTCCTGCATTATATATTTCCATTTACATATAAGAATTTACAAGAATTCTTAGATCTTCATTCCCTTAGAATAGGCATATTTTATATAACACATAAGATAACATTCTAAATAAATTACTTTTTAAATTAAAATGGTTAGATTACGATCTCTAGAGACAATACACAATGCTCACTTTTACTTATCATAAGAAAATGTATTTGACATAACAAGTTCCATGGTAATTTCACTTTAACATAATTCTGCTAAAATTCAACATTCAAAAAACAAAGATCATGGCTCTGGTCCCATCACTCATGGAAAATAAATGGGAAAACAATGGAAACAGTGACAGGCTTCTTGGGCTCCAACATTACTGCAGATGGTGACTGCAGCCATGAAATTAAAAGACGCTTGCTCCTTGGAAGAAAAGCTATGACAAACCTAGACAGCATATTGAATAGCAGAGACATTACTTTGCCGACAAAGGTCTGTCTAGTCAAAACCATGGTTTTTCCAGTAGTCAAGTATGGATGTGAGAGCTGGACCATAAGGCTGAATGCCAAAGAATTGATGCTTTTGAGCTGTGGTGCTGAGAAAACTCTTGAGAGTCTCTTGGACTGCAAGGAGATCAAGCCAGTCAATCCTAAAGGAAATCAGTCCTGAATAAGCATTAGAAGGACTGATGCTGAAGCTCCAATACTTTGGCCACCTAATGTGAAGAGACAATTCTGGAAAAGTCTCTGATGCTGGGAAAGATTGTGGGCAGGAGGAGAACGGGATGACAGAGGATAAATGGTTGGATGGCATCATTGACTCAATGGACACAAATTTGAGCAAACTCAGGGAGATGGTGATAGTCATGGAAGCCTGGCGTCCTGCAGTCCATGGGGTCATAGAGTCAGACATGACTGAGCGACTGAGCAACAATAACAAATATAGGCATAAATTAAAAGACGTTTGCTCCTTGGAAGAAAAGCTTTGACAGACAGCGTATTAAAAAGCAGAGACATCACTTTGCCTATAAAGGTCCCTATAGCCAAAGCTACAGTTTTCCAGTAGTTACGTATGGATGTGAGAGCTGGACCATCAAAGAAAGCTAAATTCTGAAGAATTGATGAGTTCAAATTGTGGTGCTGGAGAAGACTCTTGAGAGCTCGTGACCCCTGTAGTTCACGGGGTCACAAAGAGTCAGACAGACTGAGCGACTGACCAACAAATACGCAGACGTGTAAGAAAAGGCACAGCAAAGTTTCTTTCCAGAGATAGGATTTCAACTACTCTCCTTTTCCCAACCACTATCCTGAAATTAAGCACAAGGCCACCACATTGTTCAGTGGAAGCCACTGCTTACATAAATTTAAAAATTACTACTACTGAATTTATAAAGCCATACTGTAAGACATCAAAGCACAGGAAACAAGCCAAGTTGAACACAGTAAGTAAAAACAACAGCCATAAATCTAAAACTTCATTCATTCACTTATTCAATCAACATGAAAGAACTCTCACCGGGGACAGAAAAATGCTGTCTTTGCACTCCACCAGCAACACTGGAGGTGTGCTGCAGGTGTTATTACAGAAGCCAGTAAGATAGTTTTGGGGTCACAAAAGAGGAAGTAGTCAGTTTTAGAGGTACTGAATGATATGATAGGAGAGGGAGGATATGATAGAAGGAAATCTTCCTGGCAGGCAATGAGGAACCACTGAAGGGTTAAAAGAAAGGGCAATGGAAAGAAGAAATGTCTGTTTTACATTTGTCTTGTAAAGTAGAGAAACAATGGGAGGAATGAGACAAAACCTGACTTTGAATCTTGCCTCCGTTGTTTATTTATAGCTGGGTAAGCGACCCTGGTCCCTCACTTCCTTATCTATAAATGAAGATATTACCTACTCCATAGGGTTGTTTTAAGGATTAAATGAGATAGTGAGATGATCACGAAAAAGGTTTCACACACTAGCACAAAGTATACATTCAGAGTCAAGTCACATTTGGAGGTCTACATAAATACAAAACAATGTCAGTTAGGCTGCAAAATTTGTTTCTTCATGTGATGAAGTTCTTGACTAATTTTAGACATTTGAGAGGAGATAGTAAAATTTACTTTCTAGTTTTCATTCTCTCATTCTTTTTAATCAAAACTCTACATTCAGCCATGCTACCACTTTACAAATCCCATTTCAATAAATGTCATGTCACAAAAATCAAACAGTCCCAAACATTACTCATATCAGTCAAATATCACAAGAAAATGATAAACATCAGGCCTTGAGAGTCTGGTGCAAAGACTTCACAATTTTCTTTGCCATTTTTATTGGAAAAAAAAAATCTCTTTTCATACTTTATTTTGCCACTGTGAAGTTCAACTAACGAGAAACTTTATTTAAACAGCTAATGCAAACTTTATATATAAGAAGCTCAAATTAGTTGCATCATGCCACGTATTCATTAGAATACATTGACCCTTCAGGGCTACAGGAAGAGCTCACAAACTCAAAGGAGACCCTAAATTAACACCTATCTGAAAAGCTCCACAGTATCCACATCAGATTTACTTGTAAAGATACATAATATCTGCTTTAAACTATCAGGCAAAGGTTGGCAGTCAGGGCACTGACCTAGAACTACTAGATGTCAAAAATGTATCACAGTATGAAAATTTCTGTTATTTGTTCTTCAAATTTTACATTTTAGCATTATTCTTTGCCATCTTTCATATCCTGCAGGTAAATTTTATGTTTGAGATTTGGATCTATGGCTCAAGAGACCTACAAGAGTACAAATAGTTTGCATCATTAAGCAGACTACTCTGAAGAGAACAGAATAAAAAGAACAGGGTATAAACATCTTACATATTTTGAGGCGAATATTTTTTATTCCTCTTTCTTACAAAAATAACAAATATAATTTTCTAAGCAGATAGAATAAAAAGAACATAGAGCTATGGATGGCTTAGTAGCAGTTTTCTCCGTCATCTTCAAACTAAAGATTCAAAGTATTTAGATCTTTAAGTGCTTGCTGCAGTAATAGAGTTAATTATGCTCTCTTCAGGGCCTGCAATTTACAATTAAAGCCAAATAGAGATCTTAACATTTCATGTTTAAGTCTTTCAGTTTTCAGAATGGAAGATTAAAGTGCTTAAACATCTACAAGACACAGCATAAGTTTGATTTAGAAATCTAATGCCTGACATACAAGAAAATTTTTTTTATGATTCCCTTAGTCCCAAAATTATATATGAAGCATTTTTGCCCACTGTTGTCTTGGTGGTGGTGCAAAAGTTGCTAAGTCTTGTCCGAATCTTGCAACCTCAAGGTCTGTAGCCTGCCAGGCTCCTCTGTCCATGGGATTCTCCAGTCAGGGATATGGAGTGGATTGCCATTTCCTTCTCCAGAGGATCTTCCTAAACAAGGAATGAAACCTGGGTCTCCTGCACTGCAGGCAGGTTCTTTACCAACTGAGGTACAAGGTTGAGTTTATTGATTTTTAAATATGGCATTCTTTTTTCCATTTAGTATTTTCAAATTAAAGTTACTGTCTTTTCTCTCTTAAAGAACTAAATGATCTTCAAATTTAACGAGAAATAAAGACTACTAAAGGAGAAAATTTCTTATTTTTAAAATGTATCGCCCATATAAAACAAAGCTAGGAATTTCAACCTCTACTACAGTTAGGTGAGGGGAGTGGAGAAGAGTGTAACAGAGATAGTAACTTGAACTCCAATACATTTCAAATAATGAAATCTTCTTCCATACTTATACTTCATTAATTACAGATAACATGTAAAAAAGTAGTTTACACATCACTATAAACATGTTACTTTTATACCTTCAATTTGCTGCCATCCTAAAAGATGATGCTGTGAAAGTGCTGCACTCAATATGCCAGCAAGTTTGTAAAACTCAGCAGTGGCCACAGGACTGGAAAAGGTCAGTTTTCATTCCAACCCAAAGAAAGGCAATGCCAAAGAATGCTCAAACTACCACACAATTTCACTTATCTCACATGCTAGTAAAGTAATGCTCAAAATTCTCCAAGTCAGGCTTCAGCAGTATGTGAACTGTGAACTTCCAGAGGTTCAAGCTGGTTTTAGAAAAGGCAGAGGAACCAGAGATCAAATTGCCAACATCCGCTGGATCATGGAAAAAGCAAGAGAGTTCTAGAAAAACATCTATTTCTGCTTTATTGACTATGCCAAAGCCTTTGACTGCGTGGATCACAATCAACTGTGGAAAATTCTGAAAGAGACGGGAATACCAGACCACCTGACCTGCCTCTTGAGAAATCTATATGCAGGTCAGGAAGCAACAGTTAGAACTGGACATGAACAACAGACTGTTTCCAAATAGGAAAAGGAGTACATCAAGGCTGCATATTGTCACCCTGCTATTTAACTTATATGCAGAGTACCTCATGAGAAACGCTGGGCTGGAAGAAGCACAAGCTGGAATCAAGATTGCCGGGAGAAATATCAATAACCTCAGATATGCAGATGACACCACCCTTATGGCAGAAAGTGAAGAGGAACTAAAAAGCCCCTTGATGAAAGTGAAACAGGAGAGTGAAAAAGTTGGCTTAAAGCTCAACATTCAGAAAATGAAGATCATGGTATCTGGTCCCATCACTTCACGGCAGATAGATGAGGAAATAGTGTAAGTAGTGTCAAAGTTTATTTTTCTGGGCTCCAAAATCACTGCAGATGGTGACTGCAGCCATGAAATTAAAAAACACTTACTCCTTGGAAGGAAAGTTATGACCAACCTAGATAACATATTCAAAAGCAGAGACATTACTTTGCCGACCAAGGTCCATCTAGTCCAGGCTATGGTTTTTCCTGTGGTCATGTATGGATGTGAGAGTTGGATGGTAAAGAAGGCTGAGCAACGAAGAATTGATGCTTTTTAACGGTGGGGCTGGAGAAGATTCTTGAGAGTCCCTCGGACTGCAAGGAGATCCAACCAGTCCATCCTAAAGGAGATCAGTCCTAGGTGTTCTTTGGATGGAATGATGCTAAAGCTGAAACTCCAGTACTTTGGGCACCTCATGCAAAGAGTTGACTCATTGAAAAAGACTCTGATGCTGGGAGGGTTTGGGGGCAGGAGGAGAAGAGATGACAGAGGATGAGATGGCTGGATGGCATCACTGACTCGATGGACGTGAGTTTGAGTGAAATCCAGGAGCTGGTGATGGACAGGGAGGCCTGGCGTGCTGCAATTCATGGGGTCACAAAGAGTCGGACACGACTGAACGACCGAACTGAACTGAGAGCAGTATTCCTGAAAGGTGCCTTTTCCTCAATTATTTCAACTTCCATTGGATCAAAACCATTTAACTTATAGCCCAATATCAGCTTCATTAAATATCCTTTCTTACTAATTTTCATAAAGCTACTATCTAGCCACTTACAGTAAAAAAAAAATTAGATTTCTGATTCAGTTCTTTAAATCTATAAAGAAACTGAGGCACAGGGAAGATGAAGGACTGGCTAAGTCTGCCTAGAAAGTGTATATATACATGACTTTCTTATGAACTATTTTCACCTCACTTCCTGTTACTACTTAATACAATTATAAATTCTAACAACAGGGTTTAGAAGCCTAAAACTATTTAGAGCAAAGCAACTACAACAAAAACAAAACTATTCTAACTTGACTTCAAATCAGAGAATACCCTTAGAGTTTAGCAAAAACTAGGGAGATGGTAAGTGGGAACAGAATTTCTGCTACTAAAATAATCTTAGCTTTCAGACATCCATTTATTTAAACATGTGTTGAGTGCCCAATCTATGCCAGGCCCTGTGATAGGAAGTGAAAACAACTAGCTCTCATGTCCATAGCAACAGAGTAAAGCTACTCTTGGAGCTCTTCAGTACATATTTCATGCTGGGAGTGGTTTCCTTTTTTCCTTCAATATTATTTGTGACATTCAATTTAACTTGATTTTACTGAAGATGTTTCAGTCTTTTTCTGTGAGTGGGGGTAAGTATTAGGATAAACATTTGCCTGACAAATGCAATTATTCAATGTAGTGATATACCAAATTTTTATGCAGTGATAGGCAAATTTTTATGCAGACAGTAGAACATAAAAATGTAATAAACCTGTAAATAGTTACCTTGTGGAGGCAGGGAAGACACCTGCCATTTCATGAATCAAAATCTAAACTAATCACCTAGAGACATAAAAATGAACATTACACACCTATAAGATTTGTATGGCAAATACTGAAGTTCAGTCACACTTAAAATGTGAAACTGACTTTTGCTGACTGAAAGAAGGGAAAAAACAAACCAGATGATATAAAACAAAAATGGTTTTTTTCCCTCCCTCTAAGCATGCACATGCTTAGAAGGGAAAATTCCAGCTGCTTCAACTGACCAGCTTCCAACATGTGGTATGCTGATCTGACCACTATTATCTATTCAAGCAAGAAAAAATACACAAATAACCTGGACAAGCACAAAGTTAGACATAATTTCAGAGTTTGTACAGTTAAAAAATGACTACTCCTGCATTCTTTCCCAACTTGTATTTGTATATGATCAGTCTGCTGTAATATTTGTTAACTCAGGTTTGAATATTCATTACCAGGCAAATTTTAACAAGGTTTTATAGATCATACTTTAAAGATACCTCCCTCTACCTACAAATAAATTACCAGAATATTCTGAACAGGTCTTACTATGAAAGAATGTGATGGAAAGGAGATACTGTATTCCTCAGATCTTTTTACAAGTGAAAAAATCCTTTCAGGGAAGAAAGTGTTTAAGCCCTATGCTGCTGCTGTTTAGTCGCTTCAGTTGTGTCTGACTCTGTGCGACCCTTTGGACTGTAGCCTGCTAGGATCCCCTTGTCCATGGGGTTCTCTAGGCAAGAGCACTAGAGTGCATTGCCAGGCCCTCCTCCAGGGCATCTTCCCAACCTAGGGATCAAACCCTGGTTTTCTGCATTACAGGCGGATTCTTCACCACTGAGCCACTAGGGAAGCCCCAGTTTAAGCCCTAAAACTGTACCTAGTTCAACATCCAAAGGCACAGGAAACATCCCTATAAGACAGCACCACATAGGCACAAAAAGGAGGATTACAAAAATAATGACTAGTCTACACTTTGAAAGCCCCTCATCTAGTGGGAAAGACATAAACAACTGTAATGCAACATTAATAACAGAGATCTAAACACCTGTTACAATGATGCAGAGTCCTAGAGAAATCAAAGGACGCCTGAAAAACAGAACAATAAGAGAATGACACTCAGGGCAAACAATGTTATGTGAAGATGGAATCAGGAAGGCCAGTTTGGAAATGGCAAGCAATTCGATACAGTTTAATGATTGGAGGAGGATGACAGTGAAGAATATGAAACCAGTAAATTAGCTGGAGGCCAGAACAGTGAGGGATTTATATGTCATACTCGTGCTAAGTCACTTCAGTCATGTCTGACTCTTTGGGACCCCTGGACTGTAGCCTGCCAGGCTCCTCTGTCCATGGGATTCTCCAGGCAAGAATACTGGAGTAGGTTGCCATGCCCTCCTTCCAGGGGATCTTCCCGACCCAGGGATCAAACCTGCGCTGGGTTCTTTCCCACTAGCACCGCCTGGGAAGCCCAGGCTCAGGGTAGGGCCTAGAAATTTTCCTCGGCATAGAGACGTTGCAGACATTGAAGCAGGAGTGTGACATGTAATCTGTCAGTAGCGCAGAAGAGAAACAGTCAAAGAAGCACTTCAGGAAGACGTTAAATAAACTATTCAAGTTTATTTATTTATTAAATAAACAATAAAGATTAAGCACTATTAAAATAAACTATAAAAATATTGAACAAACTATTTTTAAAACATTAAAAAATTAACTAATTAAAGTTTATTTTTAGTCTTAGTGAAAGAAAGTTATTAGCAGAAGGGATAGACTCAAGAATTATACTGAAAACACAAAACAGGTATTTGTGATTTGAATCATGGGCACATTTACACACTTGAAATGCTGTGAGGGTAGATGATATCGTCCCACCCAAATGCAAAAACAAACACGTTAATTAAGGCCCAGGATTAAGTTTATTTTATAGCTCTGTTTATCTTAGCAGTTTATTGCTTTTCTGTATAATGTTTAAAAGTATGTTATCAAATACTTACTGAGTTTCTATTACCTAAGTAGCAGTTACAATACTAACAATACACAGGAGGCTATGGTTTACAGATATTTGGTTTTAAAAAAACTTAATTGCATTTTTTAAATCTAGTCCATGGGGTTGCAAAGAGTCAGACACGACTGAGCAACTTCACTTTCACTGAGACAAAACAGGGACCATAATTGGTAAACAATGATATAAAAAAATACAACTCATAGGTAACCTTTGAATAATTATTTTCTTAAGAATTACTTTTGCTCATTCTCACACACAGAAACTGCACACGTGCAACAATGACGTAATTTGCATGAAGATAACTGAATACCATTCATTAGTGATGACTGAAACTTTACTTGACTTCAGCTGAAAGAATTAACAAGGCGGCAAAAATATAAATACTGTATACTGACAAATATATATGGAATCGAGAAAGACAGCACTGGTGATTTTCAGGGCAGCAATGGAAAAACAGACATAGAGAACGGACCTATGGACACAGGGGAGGTCCAGCTCTTCCTTTCTCACACCTCCCCCAAAGCTATTAGAACCAGCTTGGCAGACTAGGAACTGTGATAACTGCCCTAAGCAAGAACAGCTAAACAAGGTGAGTTGTGACAGCAACAAGGTGCATTTATTTACTATTTTAATGGACCTTTGGATATGTGAGGAAAATGAGCCAGGCCTCCCAAAACAGTATGGATTCTAATCATCTGACCAAGAGATTAAGACCCTCACTTGGAAAGTGGGGTATTTGCCTTTAAGATTTACTCCTTGCGATCACTTTACAGAATCTCTTTTTTCCCCTTAACAAAAATATTGAGATGTACATTCCCTGTGTTTACACACCATCTTTCTTTTTTCAATTTGTATTTTTTCATAAATTAGGAGGGGTTAAAAGAGTGGAGACTTGTTTGGAAACTTAAATTCTAGTTACTCTTTGAAGACTTGTTTGGAAACTTAAATTCTAGTTACTCTTTGTGGTGGACAGTGAAAATTACCATTTTGGTTTGCTCAAGCTCCCTATACCTTTCCTTCGAGGAATGGAATCCATGGCCTAGGATTGGCCAGTCATCTTTTAGGAGTATTAACCAGTCCAAAAGGGCCAGGTTCCTCCAATAAGCCTGAATGTAAATAACTATGGGAAGACAGGAAATCTCTCTGTCCTCTGGGGTGTCAAACGGGCGAATTCAGTAGTCATATTTTCCATCTCTTGTACAACAAACCTATCTATAGCAGAAACAAATGATATCACATTACAAAGAGAAACTGGGTCTCTTCATTCAGTCACTCACTTTTACTAAACAGCTGCTGTGTGCTAAGTGTTGTGCTGGGCACTGGAGACAGAGAAACTAAGCAGTATGGTGACTGTATCTTGTAACCAAAAATCAAGATGTTATCTGTTGAAAGATTTTTATGTAACTTCTGGATGTGAGATGTCATCTTAAAGACAGATTTTTTTTTAATTGAAAAACATGCTAACTTTTAATACATTTGGATAGTTAAAGAGGAAAAAAAAAATCACTAAAATATCCAAAGTTGGAAGTATAATAGAAAAAGTTAAAATTCACATTTGCTGTAATTCTAAGGTATCAACTGGCCCTTACATCTTCAAGTTACAGTTTTTCAATACCATGCAAAATGTAAGAATATAAAAAGACTAGTGAAGTAAGAAAGTGATGCCCTAAGGCATCACTACAAACAAAGCTAGTGGAGGTGATGGAATTCCAGTTGAGCTATTTCAAATCCTGAAAGATGATGCTGTGAAAGTGCTGCACTCAATATGCCAGCAAATTTGGAAAACTCAGCAGGGGCCACAGGACTGGAAAAGGTCCATTTTCATTCCAATCCCAAAGAAAGGCAATGCCAAAGACTGCTCTAACTACCACACAATTGCACTCATCTCACATGCTAGTAAAGTAATGCTCAAAATTCTCCAAGCCAGGCTTCAACAGTACATGAACTGTGAACTTTCAGATATTCAAGCTGGACTGAGAAAAGGCAGAGCAACCACAGATCAAATTGCCAACACCCACTGATCATCGAAAAAGCAAGAGAGTTCCAGAAAAACATCTATTTCTGCTTTATTAACTATGCCAAAGCCTTTGACTGTGTGCATCACAATAAACTGTGGAAAAATTCTGAAAGAGATGGGAATATCAGACCACCTGACCTGCCTCCTGAGAAATCTGTATACAGATCAAGAAGCAACAGTTAAAACCAGACATGGAACAACAAACTGGTTTCTAATTGGGAAAGAAGTACATAAAGGTTGTATACTGCCAGCCTGCTTCTTTAACTTATATGCAGAGTACATCATGTGAAATGTCGGGCTGGAAGAAGCACAAGCTGGAATCAAGACTGCTGGAAGAGATATCAATAACTTGAGATACGCAGATGAACCACCCTTATGGCTAAAGAGCCTCTTGATGAAAGTCAAAGAGCAGAGTGAAAAAGCTGCCTTAAAACTCAACATTCAAAAAACTAAGATCATGGCATCTGGTCCCATCACTTCATGGCAAACAGATGGGGAAACAATGGAAAAAGTGACAGACTTTATTTTTTTGGGTTCCAAAATCACTGCAGATGGTGACTGCAGCCATGAAATTAAAAGATGCTTGCTTCTAGGAAGAAAAGCTATGACCAACCTAGATACCATATTCAAAAGCAGAGACATTACTTTGTCGACAAATGTTCGTCTAGTCAACGCTATAGTTTTTCCAGTAGTCATGTATGGATATGAGAGTTGGACCACAAAGAAAGCTGAGTACCAAAGAATTGATGCTTTTGAACTGTGGTGTTGGAGAAGACTCTTGAAAGTCCCTTGAACTGCAAGGAGATCAAACCAGTCAATCTTAAAGGAAATCAGTCCTCAATATTCATTGGAAGGACTGATGCTGAAGCTGAAACTCTAATACTTTGGCCACCTGATGAGAAGAATTGTCTCATTGGAAAAGACCTTGGTGCTGGGAAAGACTGTAGGCAGGAGGAAAAGGGGACAACAGAAGATGAGATAACAGACATGAGTTTGAGCAAGCTCCAGGAGTTGGTGAGGGATAGGGAAGCCTGGTGTGCTTCAGTTCATGGGGTCACAAAGAGTCAGACACAACTGAGCAACTGAACTGAACTGAAGTAAGAAAATAAAAATGCTATCTCCTCACAAGTAGGATTGGGGATACCATAAAATATGATGGAAATGCTTAGATGCTGAGTTTATCTGACACCAACTAAATACCCATATGCTGCTTGTTTCCCCATGTGTACAACAGGAACAATAATAGTAGCTACCTCAAGGGTTATTTGAAAATGAATATATGAAAAACACTTGAATAGCTTGCATATTGTAAATAATAAGCAGTTGTGTAGCCCTAAGGCTTACTGCCATTACAACAAAACAACAAAATTGAGGGTCCAAGCATTTTCGAAAGAATTCAAATAGCAAACATTGGAAAGCAATCTTCATCCATTATCACAAAAGACTATGAAGTCTTTGAGATTTAAATGAAAAAAGAGCTTTTAATCACTGCCCCCCTTTCAATGTACCTCTTTGCTTTTCTAATATCCTAAACACTTCTGCTTTATAAAGGTTAAGGATACTAAAGTATATTCAAATTCTAAAGTATTTGTTCCGTGTGATTCAAAGTGGACTCAAAGTATACCAGGTCTTTCATGATTTTCTAGCTTCATTCCCTCTACCTTCAAAACATGTCTGAAATCTGACCCCTTGCTCACTACTTCCGTTACTATCTCACTGAAAGAGACACCACCATCTCCTGATTCCCTCAGGAGTGCAGCAGTCTTCCTTGCTCTTATCTCCTAGAGTCAGTTTTCCACAATAGCAGCCAGACTGAGTTTTCCCACTTCCAAATGAGTACAGCCTCCAATGCTCACAACCCTCCAATCACTTTCCATCACAACCAGATTAAGAGCCAGTCTCTTTACACGAGTAACAATATCCAAGTCATCTATTCCCAGCCTCCTCCTCCCTTCGCTACACTACAGTCACTGTGATCTTCCGGCTCCTCGAACACACCAAGCCAATCTGGCCTCAGGGCCTTCCGACTTTTGTCTGGCTGAAATGGCCTTTTTTCATATTCCCACCTGGCCAGTTTCTTGATTTCACTTAGGGCTTCTGTCAAATTCACCTCCTCAGAGAAAAACCTTTCCTGACTACCTCATCTTATATAGTCACCTCTCCTTCCTTCACCTTCCCTGATGTCTTTTTGTCCCTTTTCTCCATTGTAGTTATGTGACCTGAACTATATATATATGTGTTTATTTTAACAGGGACCTCATATGTCTTATCACTGTAGGCCCTATAACAATGTCTGATACAAAACAGGTGCTCAATATATATTTGTTGAATAAATAAAAGCTTCTTACAAACATCAATTAATACACCCTATATAAGCTGACTGAAGCAGACAATATAAACTCTATCGCTGACTCCTGTCTTGCTAAGGTGAAGCAGATACTAATAAAATACATTTAAAACAATAGATAAATGCTAAGAGTTTAGCCATGGTCTCTGCTGGCATCTAATATTACCTCTATAGTGGAGTCTCTGGAGAAGGAAATGGCACCCCACTCCAGTACTCTTGCCTGGAAAATCCCACGGATGGAGGAGCCTGGTACGCTGCAGTCCATGGGGTCGCTAAGAGTCGGGCACGACTGAGCGACTTCACTTTCACTTTTCACTGTCATGCATTGGAGAAGGAAATGGTGACCCACTCCAGTGTTCTTGCCTGGAGAATCCCAGGGACAACCGAGCCTGGTGGGCTGCCGTCTATGGGGTTGCACAGAGTCGGACACGACTGAAGCAACTTAGCTGCAGCAGCATAGTGGAGTCTCAAATTTAGATCTTGAATCTTGATTCCTTCCTTGAGTTCTATCTCACATCTAATTGTATGGTAACGAACCCCACCTTCTTCTTCTTTTTACTCCTTATTGCCTTATTATCACTGCCCCGATACATGTTAACCCTTTAGTATGCATTCTATGTTGTTAAAAGCTAATAGTATATCATATGAATATATACATGTGTAGGTACACATACTCCTACATAAACCACCATAAAGGTGTTCTGGTCATTGTTCCGCAAAAGAATAGGATATATTAGCATATACTTCTGCATGTATTTCTCTCCTCATTCAATACTACATCAGTGAAAGTCTGGCCAAGTTGGCTCACATAATGCTGTTTTTGATGGCAACACAATGTTCCACATTGTGATACACTATAACTTATTTACTCATTCCACTATTAATAGAAATGATTGTTTTTAAGTTTTGATATTATAAACAGTGCTGAAATATACATCCTTGTACATACCAGTGCTTTAATTATTAGGAGCAGATTCCCTTAAGTGAAATCATTAGGACATAATGTCTATTTTCAATAATTATTACCAGATTACCTTCCAAAAAAGGCAATAACAACTCATATTTCCATCAGCAATATTCAAATACTTCTCACATCCTCATCCCAAGTAACATGTGTTTTTGATCATTTCATTTTTGCCAATCTTATGGATGTAAAGTGATAGTTCGTATTTCATTGACTCTAAGTCTGACCATCCTTTGAAATATTACTGACCATCTGAATTTGCTCCCCTGAAATTCCCTATTCATATCCTTTGCCCATTTTTCTATTTGGTTGTTTGCCTTCTTATCAAAATTTAAGAGCTTCGTGAATATTACAGATACAAACCCTTTCATCTGACACCTCTTTTGCAAATATTTTAGGTTTCAAATTTGCTGTGGACTATTAATTTTTATCATGTTCTGTTTTGCCATATAAATTTAAATTTTTATATAGGCAAAATTTTTTTTCCACCTTGTCCAGCTCCTAGATTTCCTCTTTAATAAAAAATGTCTTCCAGAGAATGATTCCTACTTAAATACCAAAGAATAAAACATGAGAAATTTTCCTTCACATAAAATATGAAAAATCCTCTTTAAGTTATACTTTAAGAACCACTCCCACTTTTTCCTGCATCTTATTCTTTTGACTCTCTAGTTACTATATTACAAACTGTTGACAGTATAATTATGAATTTTCAGTCCATTACAGGGACTCTCCTCTGCAACACCTCTGTCAAATCATAATAATCTAACCTCTGTTGCTCATTTCTAATGATGAAATACTTATTACTTCTCTAGACCTTACCATTTCACTTCCCAGGAGTTTCTATTCATTTCATCCTGAGTCATCTATATTTTTCATATTCCTATTGAAATAACCAAACTAAGCAAATACATGAGAATGAAAATCAGTCTCAGTAATTTAACTGTGACGTTCTTAGCACCTGAAGATTATTCATTGCCTTTTCCATTTCCCCTTTCCTCCAATGAACACCTTCTTTATGTCAACTGTTAGAAATACAAAGATAAAGAAACTATAGCTTCTGACCTTAAGGTCATGGAAGAGTAGCAATATATACTATACCTATATATGCATATTGTGAATATATAAATAAATTATAACTAGGATGAAAACTACTATATAGTGAAAATGCTACTCAAGATCTATTTTAAGGAATTTTAGTGCATATATTTGGTAATAACTGGATAACTGGGATAATTGCATATTAAAGGAGTTAACCAAGCTGAAGATTGAAAAAAGATATTTACAGTATTGAGAAAATTAAAATTTAGCACTGTTTTCTTGAAACTGGTTCAATCAATTAAGCTCTAATTATACTGTCTTAGCTAGGTAATATTCATGTCAGACAATATAATATATTTTATAAGAGATCTAAGAAGCTCCAGGCAATAATCACATATCTTGAAAAATAATCTGGCCTAGATAAAAATTAATTTTTAAAAAAGCATACAGCTTGCAAATTTATTTGATCATTATGGTTCAGGTTTTCTTTGGTAACCAGTACTATCCCAAGATTAAGTAAAACTTTGAAAAACACAAACATTTCAACATTTTGAAAAAAAACTTAATTAATTTAGTTTAATTGGAGGATAATTACAATATTGTGGTGGTTTTTGCCATACATCGACATGAATCAGCCATGGGTGCACGAGTCCCCCGATCCTTAACGCTCCTCCCACTTCCCTTCCCACCCCATCCTTCTGGGTCATCTCAGAGCCACCAGCTTTGAGCGCTTAGCTTCATTCATCAAACTTGCGCTGGTCGTCTACTTTACATACGGCAACACACGTTTCAATGTTTTTCTCTCATATCATCCCACCCTGGCCTTCTCCCACATAGTCCAAAAGTCCATTCTTTACATCCATGTAAAGAACAGATTCTTTTGCTACCTTGCATACAGGATCATCATTACCATCTTTCTAAATTCTATATACTATGTGTTAATATAATATATTGATGTTTCTCTTTCTGACTTACTTCACTCTGTATAATAGGCTCCAGGTTCATCCACCTCATTAGAACTGACTCAAATGTGTTCTTTTTTATAGCTGAGTAATATTCCATTGCGTACCACAACTTCCTTATCCATTAGTCTGCTGATGGACATCTAGGTTGCTTCCACATCCAGCTATTATAAACAGTGCTGCGTTGAACACTGGGGTACATGTGTCTCTTTCAATTCTGGTTTCTTCAGTGTGTATGCCCAGCAGTGGAATTGCTGGGTCATATGCCAATTCTATTTCTAGATTTTTAAGGAATCCTCACACTGTTCTCCATAGTGGCTGTACCAGTTTGCATTCCTACCAATAGTGTAAGAGGGTTCCCTTTTCTCCACACCCTCTCTAGCATTTATAGTTTGTAGACTTTTGGATTGCAGCCATTCTGACCAGTATGAGATGACACCTCAACGTGGTTTTGATTGGTGATGGACAGGGTAGCCTGGTGTGCTGCAGTCCATGGGGATTGCAAAGAGTTGGATACAACTGAGTGACTAAACTGAACTGAATAATGAGTGATGTTGAGCATCTTTTCATAAACATCTTGAAAATTTAAACTAAACATTGGTTCAATGTGATTAAAAAAACCAAGATTTAAAAAAATCTCCAATAAAATGGAATCATGTTAATATTAAGAAATGAAGATATAATAAACATAAACTAAACAAAAAGCTAGAAAAACACATAAAAACTGTCTACCAATGTTTATTCCATCCAGGCAGGGATTGACTTCTATGACATTCTGAGACTTTGCAAATCCTTACTTGGGGTTGGAGAGTAATTTGCTTACTGATTTACTCAGTGTGTATAGTCATATTTAACAAATGCATGTGGACTTTATAGGCAGTAAGCTGCTGCAAGCATTTATCCATCTATCCATCCATCAATTGACACAACCAATTCCTAAGTCAAACATCACATTCAAAAACATGAGACTTTCTGGAACAAATACACAAAATAGCTCAGTTTATACTGACCAGAAACCTCACCCTTGGCAAAAACAAATTACTGCAAATTTTAAAATGAAATAGTAATCAAAGTATAACGTCTACATGAAAACATGTTTGTTGTTCAATATTAAAGGTAAAATACGTGAAAATCATAAAAGCATTAACAACAAGCAAAAAAGCAGCAAATTAAAACAGAGTTTCTTATCAGATTATGAGGCTAAGATAAATAAAGTGGATAGAAAGACTTTAACCACTAAAAGCATCAAAACCATGAGTCAGGTTTATCGAGCATATTCAAGAAAATCTAGGCATGTTGTAGGATAGCACAACTATTTGCCAAAGACAGACTATAACCACGGCAGTCTGGCGGTGTCAGATAGATATTTTGATTTATGTAGGCATAATACAGCTCCACTTTAATATGGTGGTTAGCTGAGTCTTCTGTGTGTTTCTGTATTTGCTATGATTCATTATTATATACGCTTCATTATAGGTGTTTGTCTACACCTCTGTCTCTTAACTGACTCATTTGAAAAGACTCTGATGCTGGGAAAGATTGAGGGCAAGAGGAGAAGGGGACAACAGAGGATAAGATGGTTGGATGGCATCACCAACTCAATGAACATCAGTTTGAGCAAACTCCGGGAGTTGGTGATGGACAGGAAAGCCGGGCAGGCTGCAGTCCCAAAGAGTCAGACATGACTGAGTGACTGAACTGAATACAATCATAAACTTTAGCCCTCGGTATACTTCCTAATAATGTATATCTTACCTTCATAGACTTACGAAGTTATGAGTTCAAATATGCATTTTGAGCTAGCATTAAAAGTGCAATATCTTTAAATCCTATACCAAAATAAAATGGCATATTCTTTGTAAGTCTACAAGCTAAATATCTTGAAATCATGAATACTAAAAAAGCATGTGGGGCTTGCCCTATTAAGTTATATTTATATGGGAGCCTGGCAAATGGGTTCTAAAAATATTTAGATCCTCGACAATTTTCTTAGTCTTTGCCTTTATTATTGTTCCTAACCACTTAGCATTTATATTGGCTTCAATTGCTTTGCATCTCTTTAAGTAAACGGAGCACTGCCTGCAGATGATATAGTCCAAGAGATACTTTATAACAATTAAGCCCTATGAAAACATGGAAAACTTAAAGTACTAACAACAACAATAAAAAAAAAAAAACTATGAAGATTCTTTCCAACACAAATGTCTGTTGTTGTTTTTGTTGTTTTAATGTATGGCCTTACTTTGAGGATATATCTAAGCTAAGCTAGCATAGCAGACTAAAATCAGTTATTCTTAAACATAACAAAAACAAGTAAACAAAATCTAGCTAGTTTAAATCATTATTAACAAATGAATTAATCTGTATCGAATGTAAGAAAAGTATTCACACTGGCTGTCACTAAAGAGCCTTTAAGTGATCAATCAAAATTCAAAAGAGAAAAGACCCCTAACTAAAATTGAGTTTGTGGACATGTTAAGTGAACCGTCAGTGACTCAGACATAAAAATGTGAACAGTTCTTATAAATCCTTCCCTTTGAAATACTCCAGTACTAGAAAATTATTTGAGTTGTCTGCCAGGTATTTCAGAGATAGTTTGATACATCATTTAATATGTATGAACTATTACTAGTGACTGTAATTTTTATACATTTCACCTTAAATGATCAAACATAACATTACCAATGAGACAAACTGACTTCCTGACTTCTTGATGTATTCTTGCCAAAAATGTCTAATACTAACCACAAGGAAACAATTAGATGAATCCAAATTGAGGAACATTCTGCAAAACAACTAGTCTAGAACCTAAAGATATCAATGCCAAGGAAGACCACCTTTACTTCCCCTCATCAAAAAAAAAAGCTCAGAAACTATTCTAATTTAAAGGAAAGCAAGGAGACATGACATCAAAATAATGTGTGATCCTTGATCAGGAGTGGGTCATCCACAAACAATTTTATTGAGACATTTGAAAAAATTAAAATATGGACTTTATATTATATAAATGTTATATCCATATTAAATTCTAGAGTTTGATAACTACATTGTGTTTATGTGGTAAAAGGAGAAAAAAGTCACAATTTATTCTCAAATGATCAAGGGGCAAGAAGGATTTATATAATGATAAAACAAATATGGCAAAATGTATTCAATTGATAAATTCAAATAGAGAGTATACAAGTAATGATTGTTCTCTTTTTTAAATTTTGAAAATTTTTCACAATAAAACTTGAAAAGAATACTTAAATGAAAATTCTAGAAGTGAAAAATATAGTGACTAAAATTAAGAACTTAGTGGACTGGATTCACAAGCAGATTCAACAGGAGAAAAAAAAATCAGGGTACTGGAAGAGAATTCAGAAAAAAGTAAACTAAAGCTCAGAGTGGAAAAAAGGTTAGAAAATAGGACAATGAGTGTATGAGCATATGTGATAGGTTGAAAAGGTCTAAGGGATGTAACTATAGTCCCAGAGGCGAAAGAGATTCTAGAAGAAGCAATATATTAAGATACAACAGCTGAGAATTTCCCCAAACTAGCCTTAGACATCAAGCTATAGACTCAAGAAGCAATACAGACATCAAGAATGACTAGCAATAAAAGGAAACCACACTTTTAGGCACAGCATAGTAAAAACTGCTAAAAAGAGGTGGGGAAATTTTAAAGCAGCAAAGTATTGCCTTCAAAAGAGCAACTTAGTTTCTATCTCATCAGAAAGTAGAAGTCGGAAAACTACATAGTATATAAACTCTATATTTTATCCAAAGTGTTATGAGAGGCCACTGGAGAGTTCTAAGCAGGGAAGTGAGACAACCTGTTAATGCTTTTAAAAGAAAAGGTTGGACAGTCTCTGTGTAGAAGAGACTTTAAAGAGATGAGAGTAGACACAGGGGAGGTCATCAGGAAGCCACTGCAATGGACCACACTAAGTCTAACTCTAGAAGAAAGGTAAGTTCTAACTAGGGCTGGTGAGGTCGTGAAAAGGTGTCAGACACCAGATATTCTCAAATTAGACCCACAGAATTTGCTGATAGATTAGATGTGGAGTGTGAGAGAAAGAAGTCAAAGACAACTCTAATTTTTGGCCTGAATAACTTGCAAATGGAGCTGCTGTGTACAATAGAGGGAAAATACTCAGGAAGGAATAAGTTAGGTAGAAAGATGTAATCAAGAGTCCTGGTCTTACCACGTGATGAGTGAGACGCCTGGAAAACAACCAGGTACAGATGGCAAGTAAGGAGTTTAGGAAGCTGAACTCAAGGATATAAATTTGGAGATGTTCCCAAGTATTATTTTTTCTATATCTTTTACACATAATAAAAAATGTATAATGTAAAATTTACTATCTTGTCCATTTTTCGGTATACAGTTTAGTATTGTTAGATTGTTCATTGTTGTGAAATAGATCTCCAGAACATTTCATCTTACCAAAGTGTAACTCTATACCCATTAAAAAAACTCCCCATTTCACCCTCCCCCAGTCCCTGCAACCACCATTCTAGCTTGTTTCTATGAATTTGACTACTTTAGACAAATCATGTAAGTGGACTCATATTGCATTTCTCTTATTGTGCCTGGCTTAGACCACTTAGCATAATGTCCTCAAAGTTCATCCATGATGCAGCATGAGTCATAATTTCCTTTCTTTTTAAGGCTAAATAATAGCCCCTTTTATGCATATACCACATTTTGCTAATCCATTCATCTGATGACAGACATTTGTGTTGTTTCCACCTCTTGGCTATTATGAATAATGCTAATATGAATACAGGTGTGAGAATACCTCAAGATCTTACTGTCAATTATTTTGACTATATATCCAGAAATAGGATTGCTATACCTTATGGTATTTCTATGTGTAATAGTCTAAGGAATTGCCATAACTTTTCCACAGCTGCTACATCATCTTACATTCTTACCAACAGTGCACAAAGGTTCCCAATTTCTCCACATTCTCACCAACATTTGTTATGCTCTGCATTTTCTTTTTAACAGTAGCTATCCTAATAGGTGTGAGGTGGCTACTACATTTATTTTAATAATATTTTCACATGTGACTGTGTCTGAACATGTGCTTTGTATCTTCACCAAATATTCTATAAGGAAACACAAGAATCCAGTAACAATAGCTACCTACTAGAAGGGGAACTGGGAAGTGATGAGGGTAAAAGACATTTTTCTGACTAGCCCCATATGTATGAACTACCAATTAAAAAAAACAAAATTTTAATTTTTCTAGATTTTTACTAGGTATAATAAAATTCTAATTTTCCAATGTGTCAACCACTTTTCATTTGTTTCTTATGCCTTTTTCAATATTAATATTTATAAAAATGAAATTATATACAGAATAATTCATCCCAGTAGACCATGAAGCACTGAATTTTTTAGACTACATGGACAGAGGAGCCTGGTAGGCTACAGTCCATGGGGTCGCAAAGAGTCGGACACGACTGAGTGACTTCACTTTCAGTTTCACTTAAGAATTGATGCTTTTGAACTGTGGTGTTGGAGAAGACTCTTCAGAGTCCCTTGGACTGCAAGGAGATCCAACCAGTCCATTCTGAAGGAGATCAGCCCTGGGTGTTCTTTGGAAGGACTGATGCTAAAGCTGAAACTCCAGTACTTTGGCCACCTCATGCGAAGAGTTGACCCATTGGAAAAGACCCTGATGCTGGGAGGGATTGGGGGCAGGAGGAGAAGGGGACAACAGAGGATAAGATGGCTGGATGGCATCATCGACTTGATGGACATGAGTTATGGTAAACTCCGAGAGTTGGTGATGGACAGGGAGGCCTGGAGTGCTGCGATTCATGGGGTTGCAAAGAGTCGGACACGACTGAGCGACTGAACTGAACTGAATGAAAATCTAAAATAATTTAACAGTGATCAGTTAACATAGCCACAAAATAGCAAGAGAAATAATAAATAAAACATTTGGTCTGATGAATTTATCAGGATAAAAAAATTAGGTAGATCCTTCCAAGGAAAAGTTTGTTCTCTATCATAACTACTATTTCTGCAGTTATTTACTCTTACACAGAATAAATTCTTTTGCTCAACAATAGGATAATTTTTATTAAATAAATGCCACAACTACTTAATGTAATATTATGTAGCCAGTTAAAAAGGATTATTTTATCATTTGAGGCAGACTATTATAATTTATATTTGGCAAGATCAAATGTAAATATATAACAGAAAAATTACAGAAGGAAAACAGACTGAAATGTCAGTAGGATTATCTTTGAATGAGGTGGCTATAGATGATATTTTTTAATTTCTATCTTTCTTACTTAAACTTATTATAATATATCCTTTTCATTAAAAATTATGATGATCATTTTTATTTACAATATATGATGTGAGTTGTCCCCTATTTCATATCAAAATGGAATTTGCATATACTAAAATATGAAGCCCATTTAAACTTTTTTCCCATTATCTTTAAAAGGGTAAGGAAAGTATGAGAAAAGGATCCTAGATATTCTTGTTTCTGACACTGACAAAGCAATTCAGAAAGGCCTCATGCTTATAACTATGCTGTTAATTCACAAATAAATAATTCTTTTCCATATAAATTACAAAAGTTAGAGAATATGGTTACAGAAAGGATAGAATAATCTAAACTAAAAACGAAACTCATACTTCTAAGCAATTAAGATAATTTTCAAAAGACTACAAGAGAGCTTTCATAAGTATTAAAAGGAAACTGAGACCCTCAAAGGTTCAGCATCGTAATCACCATCACTGTCACTGCCAACATTAAAACCTTTCTCTCCTGTCTCTCGAGTATCACAGTTAAATAAATTAAATAGTGAATTGGAAATATTATGACTTAGATAAAATTATTATAATGAGACTTAGTCTCCTGTTACATAGATTAATCTCTTTCCAAATCCTAAACTAAATTTCAAATCACATTAAAGGAGATGAGGGGTATATAGAGAAATGAGATTGTCAAAATTATTTGTAATTGCTGAAAGCCAAATCATACTTTGTTTTCTATTTAGACATATATAAATATTAGAAATGGTATAATAGGCAGAATAATGTCCCCCAGCCAAGATGTTATGCCCTAACTCCTTCTCCTCAACCTGGGAATATGCTACTTTACATGGCAAGAGGGATTTTTGTAGATGTGATTATGAACCTTGGGATGTTGAGATTACCCTGGGTTATCCCATGAGCCCAAATTAATTGCATGTGTCTGTAAAAGCAGAGAACTTTACCCTGCTAGGGGAGAAAGAAATGAAACTTGAGGAGGAGAATTTCAAAGCCTGACAGCTACTCAACCTTCGGTTGCTGGCTTTGAAATGAACGAAGGTGGCCATGAGCCAAGAAATGTGGGCAGTCCACAGAAGCTGGGAATAGCTCTCATCTGACACCTAGCAAGAAAATGGGATCTCAGTCCCACAACCTCAAGGGGCTGAACTGTGCCCACACCTAAACAACCTGGAAGTGGGTTTTCTCCTAGAGGCTTCAGAAAGGAAGGTAGCCTTGTGACACCTTGATTTTACACCAGTGAGATCTGTGTTGGACTTCCAAGCCCCAAAACTGAAAGGTAATAAATTAAGCCACTAAATTTGTGGTAATTTGTTACAGCAGCAACTTAAAACTAAAGAACTGTGCATGTTAAGTCACTTCAGCCATGTCCAACTCTTTGCAACCCTGTGGACTGTAGGCTGCCATACTCCTCTGTCCAAGGGATTCTCCAGGCAAGAATACTGGAGTGGGTTGCCACACCCTCCTCCAGGAGGTCTTCCCAACTCAGGGATCCAACCCGCGGCTCTCGTGGCTCCTGCACTGCAGGCAGATTCTTTATCACTGAGCCATTGGGGTAGCAATTAATGGGATTCTAGAGAAAACACTGGGTTTAATCTAGAAAAAAATAGGAATGAGATATTTGGGTTATATGTATCATAAAATTGAGGAATTTGCCAAATAACAATGACAAAGTGCATGCCACCAACTTCACACACATTAAATGAAAGACTCAAAGAGCAAGACAGAAGTTTGCTTCTCTTTTTCAAAAATTTACAATCCTCATTAGTTCAGAATTCCAAGTTTTATAAAGTGACTTAAATTGCTTACATAATTGAATGTATCTGTTGTGAAACTCATTTATTTATTTCAGTGTGTGGTGTTCATTATGTTATCAAGATATATAGAAAAAGACTTAAACAGTAAACTACAAAGGCAGACCTAAGCAGGCTTATAAGTTTACAAGCTTTGAGAGATAAAGTAAGTAGAGATTCTCTAAAAAGTATCTCTGAACCCTTGTGTATTCTTTGCTGAGATGCACACTTCTAGCAAGTAATATGCATACTTTCTAGAAAAATACTGAAGGAAACTAGGAAAAATAAAAACAAAACAAAAAATAAGCAAGAAACCAGAAAAGAATAATGCCAGAAAAGGAAAGAGGAAACAAGATGTATGTTACTTAATATGGATGGAGGGAGTAACAATACAAAAACAGGTTAAGAGCTCACTTTCCGATTCAAATTTTATGAAACAGTAACATATTGAGAATGGAACCACTTTTTCCTGACTTTCTTGGGCCAGGTAGTTCCAGTGATGCCGCGGATCTCAAAGACAATGGCTAAACATATTCATGATTCCTAGAATGATAAAAGGTCTGCTAGGGTAGATCAAAAGTTACATTAACAAGTAGAGAGTGCAACATTCTGCTTTTGTGTGCAAACAACAGAGACCAGACCCCCTGAGAATGTTAATGAGAGGAATAAAAATTCATCTATGAGAGCAATCTTTTCTAATTCCTCTTCATCTCCCAGATCTTTTAAGGAAATGGCCCAGGGTACAATCTTGGAGCCCTTTCCCTTAATTGCTGTAAGTATCATTTGTTAACTGGCAGCTACCAAATTAATGTCTTCAGCCAAACCACTTACCCTGGATTCAAGGCTCACATATACAATTACCTACTTTCCATCTTCACTTGCATATTAACATGTATCTTAAATTCAAAATACCTTGAGGTACATTCTTGATCATCCCCCACACGAAATTGTTTGATTTTGTTGTTTTTGTTAATGACAGCACCATCTCCCCAGTTGTTTGGGTCAAAAATCTCGATCCCTTCTTCTAATTAACCTAATTAATCTCTCAGGCATGTGTGATAGAAACCATATGGTCTTTGAAGTCTGACAGGCCTTGACTTCAAATTCCAGGTCTTCTATTTACTTTCTAGATGACCCAGCTTGAGATATCTAACTCCTCTGCATGTCAGTCATGAGGACTGAATGAGATAACAGATAAAGCACCTTGCACAATGTCTAGCATACAGTAGGTGATGAACAAAGTGTTAGTTCCTCAGTTGTATCTGACTCTTTGCAACACCATGGACTGAAGACCTCAAAGGTCCTCTGTCGATGGAATTCTCCAAGCAATAATACTAAAGCGGGTTGCCATTCCCTTCTCCAGGGGCATCTTACCAACCCAAGAACTGAATTCAGGTCTCCTGCATTGCACACGGATTCTCTACCATCTGAGGCACGAGGGAAGTTTTCCAGAACACCCTTACAAATGTACGAATTCTCAAAAGGTATGTCATTACTGAAAAGAATAGTATGAACAAGAAAAAAAATAACTCAGCATATATGGGAATTTGTGGCAACTTATTAAAAATGAAACATATATATACACACATATATATATTTTTTCCCTTGGACATTATACCCTGCTTCATGACTATTCATTTGGTAAGATTTATTCAGAATAATGGCATACTGAATTTTCAATTAGATATGAAATAAAATTTTTAGTGGGAAATGTTAATAGAAAGCTGAGGGGAAATAAACACATCCTTGCTTTTTTGCTTCCCCCTAAAATACCTTATGTCTGTGATTGGGCAGTTGATTCCTGGGACCCCAAAATAAGTGGCCATCTTTTTTTGTTTTCCCAGAAGCCAAATGATAATTTTCACTTATGCCCTATCAGTGACAAGTTTTCTGCTCTTCTCTGAGTTGAAAAAAAAAAGTCACCAAAAAACAGTATGAGTTCATACCAGATGAACTAAAACAAAAACTGTAATTGCTGAGCTTTAATAAATCTTAAAAAGCAGTTAGACTGAAATTCCTAAACAAATTTTCCTCATTTCAGGAAAGCAAACTTCCCCAAGCCCAGTGCTGCCCAGGATTCATTCACATAAATTCTTTCATACCTTGAGAGTGTCAACTACAAATTAGCACTTGCCATCTATATTAATACCCCTAACAAGGACTAAATCAGGTGCTGCTGGAGCTGCAGATTTTCAACACCCTCTGAAAAGAGTTCAGGGTGGAGAGCCAAAATGAGGCAATCTGTGCTCAAGAGGGTAGGGAGCGGGGACGACTGGCAGGACAGGTCTTCAGATAGTTAGATATTTTCAGGAGCTTGAATTCATTTATGAGCTCAATTCTTGTATCTCCTCATATCTAGAAAAGCACTAAAATCCTCCATGGTTACGACTGTTCTCATGACTAGCAGAAATCTACAAAAAATACGTGCTTGATTACGTGTACTCAGCCCTCACCAAAATCACATATATATTGACCTTGCCTCCTACTCTTTGAAGCAGTTTTTCAGAGCTTTCTGAAATGCTTTCTCCTAGACTGCAGCCCTCATTTTGCCTAAAATAAAATTTCACTCGCAACTTTCACGTTGGACATTTTTTAAGTTGACAAGAGTACTTAAATAACATGGGTGACTATAATTATATTACTATGTTACTTTATGTGTCCTTAGCATAGTGGTGACAAGTACAAACTATGAAGCCAGATTGCCAGAATTCACAGCTTGGACTCACCAGTTAATATTTTTGTGTCTTAGTTAATTTTTCTGCCTCAGTTTCCTGAAATGGGGACTATAATTAGAACCTGGCTCATAGATGCTGTTATGAGGGCTTAATGGTTCAATTAGATCAAGTATTCAGAACAAGTGTTATTACTGTTGTCTTCCTAGGTCTCAAACTTTTTACTTTTATGAGCAGGTGTTTTTATTTATCAATCATATATTGAAATATACTATGAAACAGACATACACCTACAGACTTGCAAAATCAGTTGCCTTAACAAAGCTTCAACTCCTCAAAAGGCTCACGGGTACTAGTTTCTAGAGACTACTTATTTCATTAATTCAACAACTAGATATTAAGCACTTGCTATGTAGAAAGCATGGTAATAGTTGTGATAAAAATGAAAAGATAAATTCCTTCCTACAAAGCGTTCTTTCTCAGAATAGCACTGTCCCAAGAAATATAATGTGAGCCACAAAGGTGAGACGTGTAGAATTGTAAACTTTCTGGTGGTCACTTAAACAAACTAAAATGAAATAGGTGAAATTACTTTAAATAATACATTTAATTTAACCCATTATATTCAAGCTATATTTGAATAGATAATCAATATTAAAAAAATTATTAGTGACAAATTTACATTCTTTTTTTTTTGGTATTATGTCTTCAGAACTCGGCATATATTTTATCCTTACAGCACATCTTAATTCAGATGCTAAAATTTCCTTGGAAACACTGATTTTTACCCATGTCTTTCCTTATTCATTCTATTGGCACACTACAAAAGCTGTAAACCATGTTGTCCAACAGAGTAGCCACTAGCCACATGTGGCTATTTATATTTGATTTATATTAAACTGGCTTTGTGGCTCAGCTGGTAAAGAACCTGCCTGCCAATGCAGGAGATGCAAGAGACTTCGGTTCAACCTTGGGTCAGAAAGATACCCTGGAGTAGGAAATGGCAATCCACTCCAATATTTTCGCCTGGAAAATTCCATAGACAGAGGAGTCTGTTGAGTTACAGTACAAGGCATTGCAAAGAGTTGGACAAGACTAACTGTACATGCATGTACACACATATATTAAATAATATTTAAATTTCAGTTCCTGATAAACAACAAAGTCCTACTGTATAGCACAAGGAAATATATTCAATATCCTGTGACAAACCATAATAAAAATACAAAAAGAATGTGTATATATATGTACAACTGAATCACTGTGCTGTACAGCAGAAATTAACACAACATTGTAAATCAGCTATACTTCAATAAAATAAATTTTTTAAAGTAAAGAAAAGAAAGAAAATTCAGTTCCTCAGTTGTAGGAGCCACATTTTAAGTGCTCAGTAGCACTTGAGGCTAGTGGCTACTGGAGGTCTAGAGAGATGACTAGTGTGTAACAACTACACCCATGACTTCTACAGAGGAAGCACTAGCAAAGTATAGTAGGAACATTGAAATGGCAACACCAGGAATTCTGTGGCAGTCCAGGGTTGGGACTCTGCACCTCCACTGCAGGGGCATGGGTTCAGTCCCTGGTCGGGGAACTAAGATCCCACAATCCCATGTGGCATGGCATAAAATAAAATGAATAATAAAGAAAATCTAAAATAAAATGTAGCACCAAAGTTGGCCCAAGGGAAACAAACACATAACAGAGGAGGTAGACTATCAGCCCAGACGTAAAGAATAAATAGGAATTGCTAGACAGACAAGGTAGGAGGCAGTATCACAGGTGAAAGGAACAGAACCATGAGAAACAGCCTAGAAGCTTCAGAGCATTTATTGTTGTTTAGTTGCTCAGTTTTGTCCGATTCTTTGTGAACCTATGGACTGTTGCCCATCAGGCTCCTCCATCCGTGGAATTCTCCAGGCAAGAATACTGGAGCTGGTTGCCATTTCCTCCTCTAGGGAATAATCCTGACTCAGGGATCAAACCCACATCTCAACACTGGCATACGGGTTCTTTACCACTGCCTGTAAATGGCACAAGATCACTGAGGACATGAAACAGGCCAGGTCTTGGGCAAGGACCAAATCCTAAAGCTCCTTACAGCCCATGATAACAAGGCACGCTACTGGAGATGTGTTGGAAGAAGCCTTTCCTCCCTAAACTTATGGTGAAATTAAGGAAGAAAGAAATCAGTATTATGAGAAGGAAAAGGGAGAGAACCAAACAAGCTATATCTTCAGTCTAAGAGGCTTTAAAAGTAAATGTTAAAATACAAAATTTATGAGCATAAACATGTAAAATAACTGTTTGGCAAATATTACCTAGAGTAAGTTTAACTCAACATTTTATCATTAACACCAAAGAATTTTCAAATTGTCAATATTAAGAAATTTTGAGCTCTTGCTTCTTTGGAAAGTTTTAAAAACTAAGTTTCGAAATTGGTCTGAAGGGACTCCTGACAATGATGCTAAATAATTTCTGCATCCAACAACCTCATATGGTGGAAGCCAATCATGAAAATATCAAGAGCCAAAAGATATCTGTACTATTTAGCTGCCATTGAGTTCCCAGAATATCACCTGGAATTGTTCCAGAAAGTCTTATTTTACAATATTGAGCTATCACATATAACACAGAGGATTAAGATTTTAACACATAATAAGCAAAATTAAAATGAAAAGTTGTAAAGAAGACATTTTGACTTCCTTAAATAAGAAAATAATGAAGGTGGCACAAATGCATATCTAAAATAATCATTTTGCAAAAATCATACTCTAAATGTAAAGCAGATAAAGAGAAAAGCTGTAAAGTTAGTCAAATTCAGAGTCAGCGTCACTAGACACAACCCTAACATTCTCTAGAGAAACATTAGTTTTTTAATGAAACTGAATAATACTCAACTAGTATTTTAAGCATAAGTTCTAAGTGCTCCAAAATGGTCCATTCAATAGATATTTAGTTAATCAGTCTCTACAGTAAAGGTTTGCAACACTTGGCCTCCATTTTAATTATTTAATCTCAAAACATAAAATATATTTCAGAACCTGTGTTCTTCATAATTATAAGCAACATTCATGCCCCCCAAAAAAAGTTAAACGTGAATTCTACAGTATTCTAAATAAAATGCTATTTCAATTCATCTTATCATTTAGATAGCAACTGCTACAGTTCAACACGTCCCAAAAGATATGGGATCTAGCTGGCAGATAAATGTCACTTAATACACTCGTGGTTGATTCATGTTAATGTATAGCAAAACGAATACAGTACTGAAATGCAAAACAAACTAAAAAATAAAAATTAATTTAAATAAATAAATGTCACTTAAATGTATACCAAAAAACTCGGATTTAATTAACAAAGATTTCATTTTTTTCTTTTGATTTGCATTGTAAAGTCACACAGGCAAGCCAATATTCAGAGTGTTTTTGTTTCTAACTGGCAAAAGGTAAGTAAAAATCCTAGCAAAAATTTTTAGCATGAATAAGACGGGGGGCGAAGGGGGAGAATCTGACCAAGAGCTGTTCTGCTCCTTCCTGGAGAGAGTATTAATCTGAAAATATTAATATAGAGCCTTAATATGTTGATTTAAGGTACTAATGGCTCCCTGGCTCACACCCCCAATATACCAAAAAACTCAGATTTAATTAACAAAGATTTCATTTTTTTCTTTTGATTTGCATTGTAAAGTCACACAGGCAAGCCAATATTCAGAGTGTTTTTGTTTCTAACTGGCAAAAGGTAAGTAAAAATCCTAGCAAAAATTTTTAGCATGAATAAGACGGGGGGCGAAGGGGGAGAATCTGACCAAGAGCTGTTCTGCTCCTTCCTGGAGAGAGTATTAATCTGAAAATATTAATATAGAGCCTTAATATGTTGATTTAAGGTACTAATAGCTCCCTGGCTCACACCCCCAATTCTAGGTACTCAACCAACTCCTCTCAGTCCCCTAAAGTGTATTAAAAGAAACCCCCACCAACTACCAATTTTCTGACTTTACAGCAAAATCTACTAAATGAGCTGCCTCTATTTTTTATTTCTTCTTTCTCAATTCCATCCATTACAAATAGGCTTTCAGTTCTATCACGTCAATGAAAAAGCTCTTCTCAAGGTCACCAATGATCCCTATTTTTTGAAAAAGCCAATGGCCAAACCTCTCTGACCTCTCTGGAAAACAAAAACAAAAAAACCTCTCACCATCCTTTGATCCAACTGATTACTTAAAACACTCTTCTCTAAATGAGAGCTTAGGTTCCTATCTCACTGTTTGCATTCTCTCCGTAGCTTTTTCCTTTACCAGACTTCTAAAACCTGGAGAGCCACAGAAGCCTATTCCAGGCTCTTTACTGTATTCAATTTATACTCCCTTCCCAAGCAATCCTGTCTAGACCCAATGCTTTAAATACCATATATGTGTTGATGACTCTCTGACTGAAATCTCCAGCCTGATCTGTTGCCAGAGCTCCAGACTCACAGAGACAACCACTACCGCGCATCTCCACTAGGACGTCTAATAAGCATTTCAAACTTAACCCTTGTTAATTAATATCATCAGGATCTACTAGATCAAGTTTTATTTTTAAATGTCTTTTCTGAACAGTTCCATTTGTAAGGATTGATATTTTATGACTTTTTTTTAAACAGGTCTTCCAAAGAACAAAGATTATAAATATACGAAGAATATAAAAAAGGTATATATGTGAGCGCTTTGCTATGGAAGAAATTAACTAGTGCTATAGTAGAAATTAACACAACATTGTAAATCAATAAAATAAAGAATCTGGACTATCCCACTTACCTAAAGGGATGTGTGACTGTATTCTTTCATCTTTTATGATTGTGCAGCAAATTTTAGTTATTAAAGTTCAAAGGTGGATAAATGCTGAAGGCAAGTATTTATACAAAGGTGTATGGAAGGAAATAGATGATGAAGAAATTAAAATACTCACTGGACTGATCATTCTAGTTGAAGTTTATAAATTTGTTGTTACAAATGTACCAACACGGTGGGAATTGGTTTCATAGAGGAGGCCGTGCACGTGTGGGACCAGGGGTGTGTGTGTGAACTCTATACCATCCTCTCGATTTTACTGTGAACCAAAAACTGCTCTTGAAAAAGTCTTTTTAAAAAATTGAGTTTGCATTTGCTATGTTTAAATTCTTATTAAAATTTCTAATAGAGTTTTCATTATTCCGGTACATTTATTTCTAGAAATTATTTGTAAAATAACTGAAAATGTAAAAAATTGAAAGTAAAAAGGATGCAATGGATTAAAACGTCAAATAATGATGAATGTTTTCTTGGTACACTGAGGGTCAATATGACCCAAGCAGAGAAAGTGTTCTCACCACTCCAAACCTTTGCAGCCAACTTCAAGACTTGCTCAATTCAGCAAATCGCATCACTATGCACTTCATTACTAAGACCAAAAAAAAAAAAAAAAAATTAAGATCATGTTTGACTCTTTTATGCCATTCCAATCTATCTATCAAGTTTTACTAGGTTTAAAATCAACAAAATATACCCTGAATCCCACTACCACCACCTTGATCAAAGCTTCCACCATCTTCCCAGGAAACTAGCAACAGATCCTACCTAGTCTTCCTGCTTCCATTTTTACTTTCCTCTTGTCTGTCTTCAACATAGATTATAAATACCTCACTTTGAAAAGCTCATGTTTGAAAAAACTCCAAACTCCTTCCTGTGACCTACCAGTGTCTACGTGACTTGGCCTCCGGCTTCAACCTGATGTCTGATTGCTCTTCCCTGCTTGGCTCACTGTTCTTCAGCCTCAGTGGTCTCCTGTCTGTCTCTCAGCATACCAGATTTACTGTCACTGTGTGGTTCTTTCTGCAGGGAACGATCTTAGAGCAAGTCACCCCATGGTTTCCTCCTCTCTTCCTTCAGGTCTCAATCCAGATATCACCCCTTTAGTGAAGGCTTCTATGACTAGCTAAACAGCTCTCACCATACTCCACGCCTTCACAGCAGACTAACACCCGATCTATCTTCTCCATGTTGATCGAGTTTATCTTACTGAATTACTCATGTGCAGGTTTATCATCTATCCACCTCTACACTCTTAAGAGTAAAAGCTACTCTCCAGCTCACCACTCCATTTCTATCACCAAGAACAGGATCCAGACACTTAATAAGCACTTAATAAACATCAGTCATGTAACTGACAAAAGGGAATCCATGAAGTAGCCATATACTTCTTGCTCAAGACAAGATGAGAGGTATACAGGTCAATTCTACTCCCCTACTTACTGAGTATTTCTTGCTGAATAAGGAACAGAAATGTCTGTAAATCAATCCAGCATTATCTATAATCTCGAATTCAAATAGTCTATCAGTATTAATATGCTTCATGTGTATGGGCCAAGTAGGAAATTACACAAGTTTATATTTTAAAAAAAGAATGACATCTCCGCCCTCCTCCAAACTCCTTTGCATAAAGAAAGCCTGTTTACAAATATCAAGCAAAAGAAAAGCTGCCAAATTTTGATCTCTCTCAACATTCATGTTGGTTTAGTTCCATCGAAAAGAAATATGACTCAGAATATTGTAGGAGCTGGTCAGGCTCCTTCTCCTCCCCAACTCATGACTGACACACTATGAAGCCAATTTTCAGCAAATAAAATCCAGGAAGTACAAGAGGGCTTCAAAGTCTTTCAAAATATCGGCTCAAAACCATCTGCACTACCAGAAAAAACAACTTACGCCATGTGCTTGACTGACTGTGAGTAAGTGATATTGTCATTACTATGGTTTTAATTTTCAAACAGCAGCAGTTACAAATACCTAGGTATTTCAACAAAACTATATTCAGTTCAGTACAGTTGCTCAGTCATGTCCGACTCTTCGCGATCTCATGAATCACAGCACGCCAGGCCTCCCTGTCCATCACCAACTCCTGGAGTTCACTCAAGCTCATGTGCACCGAGTCGGTGATGTCATCCAACCATCTCATCCTCTGTCGTCCCCTTCTCCTCCTGCTCCCAATCCCCACCAGCATCAGGGTCTTTTTCAATGAGTCAACTCTTCACATGAAGTGGCCAAAGTACTGGAGTAGTATGCTAAAATATTCAGTTATTCTTCTGAACCCTTGATGGGAGAGCACTATAAATCCTATGAAGCCTATTGATAAAAACGGATTCATTAATTAAAACCCATCATTAACACCAGCATCCCATGCTTCCCTAAATTACTGAAGCAAGAACTGATAAATGTAAGAAACTAGTTATTACATCCTTAAAAGCAAGCAGAGGTAAAACTTATAACAGCTATAAACAAAATGTCAGTACTACCTTGAAATTTAAAACCATAAAAAGAACTTTTAGATAATGAAAACATTTTATCATAGTTTTTGTTTTACTCCACACTTTTGCATAAAAGAACCCTTTCTCTTAAGCACAATTTTCTTTTTTATATAGGTCCAAAGGCATAAGAGTGGCAGCTTCTGCATCTTTTTTAAATGCCACTACATTTTTAAATTTTATATTGATGTATAGCTGATTGACAATGCTATGATAGTTTCAGGTGGACAGCAAAGAGATTCAGCTGTACATATAAAATTTTTTAATCCACCTGTTTACAGGACAAAGCTATTGCTATCTATAGAATGTAATAATCAAACTCTACTTTCTCTCCTGACTTACAACCAGAATTTGAAATCAATTTCTGGGGCATAACCTCCATTAAATTCCTCAGTTAGTGCACAAAAGAAATGTATGTCCAGATTCTTACTCAGATTACATTCTGGCCATTCTTAGTCATTTGAAGCTGTTTTTTCCCCTCTCCCAAACCAGCTGCTAAGATGAACTCTGGTCCCATGAATTGTTACCCTGTTTCTTGTATTAACCTCTTCCCTGCCAAACTCTGGCTTCCAGAGCTCCTAGGATTTTTTTAAAGGAACAGGGACTGAATAAAAACACTCATATTTGTATCTATAAAGAGATCAGAGAGTTTCTTAACATTCCCAAACCAAAAGGGTTTCAGTTAAAAGGGTCACAGACTTTGAAAAGAAAAAGGAACTCTAGGAATCATTCAGTCTATCTATCTATCTACTTCCTTTTACAAACAAGGAAACTCAAAGTACTACACATTAAGCTAATTCCCTTATAGCAAATTCTTTAAATTCCATATTTTAGATGAAGAATATTTACTGGACAATGTAAGGAACAGAAATATTACAGTAACCTGTTTGAGAAGCTTATCCCAGTTGAGTTTGATTTTGAGTTTGATCTACACAGAGTACAAGTGAAAGGATTTCATTCATTCCACAAATATACGCTGAGCACCAACCATGGCAAAATAGCTGGGCTGGGAAGATGTACAAAATTCTCTGCCCTCATTGAACTTACTAGACAGGCGACAGAGAAAGACAGAAAAGAAAAGAAACAGTAAAACATAGTTTGTTAACTGGTAAAGTGCTGTGAAGAAAACAAGGCAGGAAAGGGAGATGTGGAGTAGGTTCAAAGCTGGCAGCGACTTAAACACAGTACCCAGGGGAGTATCCCTGGGATGGGATATGTACGTAAAGATGTGAAGGAGATAAGGGAAGAAGTCATGTAGCTGTCTTTGGGGGAAATATCACAGGGAAATAGCAAGGTCAAAGGCTCTGAAGTAAGGGCCTGCCTAGATTGCTCACTAAGGAAATGCAAGGAAGGTAATGCAGCTGGAATGCATGAGGCAGAGTGAGGTATCAGGAAGCCAGGTGAATAAGTTCTTATAAGCCGTTGTAAAGATAACAGAGTAAGATGGACTTACTCTAAACAGGATGTATGTACATCACACAAGGTATTAAGCAGAAGTGTGATGTGATATGACCTCTGATTAAACAGGATAACTCTAGAACTCGACTAATCTGAAGCCAGGTGTGGCACTGTGGGACTAGTTAAACTCTAGAACAATTACCCAAACAAAAGATCATGGCTGCTGCTGCTGCTGCTAAGTCGCTTCAGTCGTGTCCAATTCTGTACGACCCCATAGACGGCAGCCCACCAGGCTCCCCTGTCCCTGGGATTTTCCAGGCAAGAACACTGGAGTGGGCTGCCATTTCCTTCTCCAATGCATGAAAGTGAAAAGTGAAAGTGAAGTCGCTCAGATGGACTTACTCTAAACAGGATGTATGTACATCACACAAGGTATTAAGCAGAAGTGTGATGTGATATGACCTCTGATTAAACAGGATAACTCTAGAACTCGACTAATCTGAAGCCAGGTGTGGCACTGTGGGACTAGTTAAACTCTAGAACAATTACCCAAACAAAAGATCATGGCTGCTGCTGCAGCTGCTAAGTCGCTTCAGTCGTGTCCAATTCTGTACGACCCCATAGACGGCAGCCCACCAGGCTCCCCTGTCCCTGGGATTTTCCAGGCAAGAACACTGGAGTGGGCTGCCATTTCCTTCTCCAATGCATGAAAGTGAAAAGTGAAAGTGAAGTCGCTCAGTCGTGCCTGACTCGTAGCAACCCCACGGACTGCAGCCCACCAGGCTCCTGCGTCCATGGGATTTTCCAGGCAAGAGTACTGGAGTAGGTTGCCACTGCCTTCTCCTAAGATCATGGAAGCTTAGGCTAGTATGCTGGCAGCAGGAATAACAAGAAGGCATTGAGTTCTGGATACTTTCTGAAAGTATAGCCAACAGAATGTGCTGAAAAGTGGACTCTAGTAGATGAGACAAATACAGACAAATGTATCATACCTATGTACAATACAAACATAGACACATAATAAACCACATCCATTTAAAGTGTACAGTTCAAAGAGTTTTGACAGATGTACATACCTATGAAACTACTGCCACAATCAGGATACAGATCATTTCCTTCACCTCCAATTCTCACACTCCTTTTCAGTCCCCAGACAAACACTGATCTACTCTCTTTCACTACAGATCAGTTTGCAGTTCTTAGAATTTTACATAAACGGAATATTATAGTATAAAGGCTTTCTTTAGTGTCTGCCATCTTTCATTCAACATAAAGATTTTGAGATTTATTTACACCGCTGCATGTACCAGGGGATCATTCCTTTTTATTACTGCTAGTAGTATATCCCCTATACAGACATATCACTTTTTGTAATCTGTTTTCCTGTTGATGGACATTTGGGTTGTTTTCAGTTTGGGGCTGTGATATTTTGATGTAAAAAAATGTATTTTCAAGACATAGAAGCAACCTAAGTGTCCATCAAGGGATGATATACATTGGGATATTATTCAGCCATAAAAGGGAACTTTGACATTGTGGCACTAGGACTGGACCTTGAGCGCATTATGCCAAGTAATATAAGTCAGACAGAGAAAGACAAATACTGTACGATCTTACATGTGGAATATAAAAACAAAACACCGAGCTCACTGATACTGAGAACAGACTGGTGATTACCAGAGGAGGGACTAGTGGTGGGCGAAATGGGTCAAAGTGAAAACTTTCAGTTATAAAATACTGTATGGTATATTTGAAACTTGCTAAAAGAATTTTAAAAGTTCTCATCACAAAGGAAAAAAAAAAACTGTAACTATGTGTGGTGATAGATATTAATTAGACTTACTGTGATCATTTTACAATGTGTAACAAATATCAAATCATTATATTGTACACCTGAAACTAATACAATGTTAAATGTCAATTATATCTCAATTTTAAAACAAATATGAACATGTGTGTGTGTGTACCTCCCAGTTTCAGCAGAGAGCTCCTAAAACCTTGGAATTTCCTGAGCAACAAGGGTAAGAGGACCATCTTTTGTAAGTCATGATAAACCCCTTTCAACCATAGCTTGAGTTTATGTTAATAAGATGACTGTCATGGGCTAGAAGACATGGACTGATTTTCAGAGCAAACCATTTGACCAGAGAACTGGAACTTTCAGCCTCACCCCTTACCTCAAGGGCCTAGAGATTGAGTGCAATCACCAAGAGTCAATGATTGACCCAGTCATGCTTACAAAATGAAACCTTCACAATATCCCTAAAAGACAAGTGTGGAGAGCTTCTGGGTTGGTGAAGAACCCAAACTCCTTGGGGTCAGAAGCTCCTACATTTGGGTCATTTCTAGATCATGCATATGTATCTCTTCATCTGGCTATTCATTTGTATTCTTTATAATAGCCTTTATAATAAACCACTAATGTAAGTGTTTCCCTGAGCTATGTGAGCCATTATAGAGCAAATTACCTAACCTAAGGAGGCGGTCAAGAAACCCCCAATTGTAGCCAAGCTGGACAGAAGTGTGGTTAATCTGGGGATCCACTACATTTGGCATCTAAAGTAGGGGATGGTCTTACGAGGCTGAACCCTTAACCTGGGGGTTTGCACTAACTTTAGGTAGGTAGTGTCAGAATCAAATTAAATTGTAGGATATTCATCTGGTGTCCCCAGAGAATTACAAAATTGCTTGATGTGCAAAATCCACATTTGGCATCAAAAACGACATATCTTAGTAGCAGGTAAAGCTGATATGAGTAACGGTGGACCAGCCTTTGAGTAAACATATGCGTTCATTTCTCTTGGGTATAGAAGAATGAAATGGATGGGTTATATGGTTAGGTATATGCTGGACTAAGAAACGCTGCATAGTTTTCCAAAGCAACTGTAACATTTTACATTTCAAACAATAATTTATGAAAAGTTCTACATCCTTGTCTACACTTGGTATTAACAGGCTTTTGATTAGCCATTCTAATGAGTATATGGAGGTAGTATCTAACTATAATTTGCATTTGCCTGATGATTAATGACACTGATCACCCTTTCATATGCTTACTGGCCTTCATATATATTTTATTTTATGAAGATAAGGGCTTGATTTTTAAGTTTAAGTTTCTTTTTTAAAGTATGTATTAATTTCTTACTTACAATGAAATCTGTTTCTGGGCTTATTCAGTTGTTTTTGTCTGTTCTTTAGTATTATGCTGTTTATTATGTTTTACAAAACATATGTATTGGTAATGCTATTTACTCCTAATTACTAGTCATTGAAAATTTTATCTTTATCATTTGCCTATTCTTCCAAGAAAGCATAAATTTTCCAGTCAAATTTCAAAAGAAATATTTTAAGAATTTAGTAATGGATGTATTTATTATGGTTTATTATGTGTCTATGTGTATATTTTGAGATATTTAGTAACAAATATCAACCAATTTTGAAAGCACTCACATCTTTGTTCTGTCATCCCATTCATAATTTCCATTTAAATTTTCTTTGATCACTGTCAGGAGAATTTTATAATTTCCTTCATTTATTTGCCTTATTTTCATTAACACGTTCCTTGATGTTATAATAAAGAGAATTTTTCTATTCTAGATGTTCCAAAAAAAAAAAAAAAAACTACGTCTCCTTTATTGACTATGCCAAAGCCTTTCACTGTGTGGATCATAACAAACTGTGGGAAATTCTTCAGTAGATGGGAATTGACCATCTATTGATGGTCCACCATCAATAGAATTGACAACCTGACCTGCCTCCTGAGAAATCTGTATGCAGGTCAAGAAGCAACAATTAAACTGAACAAGGAACAATGGATTGGTTTCAAATAGGGAAAGGAGTACATCAAGGTTGTATGTTGTCACCCTGCTTATTTAACTTACGTGCAGGGTATATCATGCAAAATGCTGGGCTGGATGAAGCACAAGTTGGAATCAAGATTGCTGGGAGTAGTACCAATAACCCTAGATATGCAGATGACACCTCCCTTATGGCAGAAAGCAAAGAACTAAAGAGCCTCTTGATGAAAGTCTAAGAGGAGAGTGAAAAAGTTGGCTTACAACTCTAAGAAAACTAAGAACATGCAGAAAACTAAGATCATGGCATCCGGTCCCATCACTTCATGGCGAATAGATGGGGAAACAGTGAGAGACTTTATTTTGGGGGGTTCCAAAAATCACTGCAGACGGTGACTGCAGCCATGAAATTAAAAGACATCTGCTTCTTGGAAGAAAAGCTATGACCAACCGAGACAGTGTATTAGAAAGCAGAGACATTCCTTTGCTAACAAAGGTCCATCTAGTCAAAGCTATGGTTTTTCCAGTAGTCATATACGGATGTGAGTGTTGGACTATAAAGGAAAACTGAGTGCCGAGAAATTGATGCTTTTGAACTGTGGTGCTGAGAAGACAATTGAGAGTCCCTTGGACTCCAAGGAGATCAAACCAGTCATCCTAAAGGAAATCATATTCGGTCCTCAATATTCATTGGAAGGACTGATGCTGAAGCTGAAACTCCAATACTTTGGCCAACTGATGTGAAGAACTGACTCATTGGAAAAGACCCTGATGCTGGAAAAGATTGAAGGCAGGAGGAGAAGGGGACGACAGAGGATGAGATGGTTGGATGGCATCACCAACTCAATGGACATGAGTCTGAGCAAGCTCTGGGAATTGGTGATGGACAGGAAGGCCTGGCGTGCTGCAGTCTGTGGGGTCACAAAGAGTTGGACACGACTGAGCAACTGAACTGAACTGAACTCAATAAAAGTGAGTCAAGCATTATTTTTCCTAGTGCATATGCAAGTATGTTTACAGTATACTGTAGTCTATTAACAATATAAAGTACAAAAGCTTCATGTACAAAAAACAATCTACATATACCATAATTTTAAAATGTGTTTGTATGTTAGTTGCTCAGTCGTGTCCCACTCTTTGCAGCCCCCTGGACTGCAGCTTGCCAGGATCCTCTGTCCATAGGATTCTCCAGGCAAGAATACTGGGGTTGCCATTCCCTTCTCCAGGGGATCTTTCCAACCCAGGGACTGGTAAATCAAAAAACACCTTACGGGGGAGCCTGGTGGGCTTCCGTCTATGGGGTCGCACAGAGTTGGACACGACTGAGGCAACTTAGCAGCAGTAGCAGCAGCTAAAAATACTAGCCATCATCTGACAACACAAAATTGCCACAAACCTTTAATTTGTAAAAACTGCAATATCTGTGAAGCACAATAAAATGCAATAAAATGAGGTATGCCTATAATGGGAGCCTTATCCCTAAGTCCCATTGTTATTTCTGTTATGTTTTATTGCATTGTCCAGAACTTGGCAACAACAAAAAAATGTTTTGGTTCAAAAAGCTAGTAGTGCTATCAGTGAGCATTTGTCTTACTCTATTTTCACAGAAATGTCTCCAGCGTTTCACCTATAGCATGGTATTGGCTATTGATTTAAATAGAAATTCTTTCTTTTCCCCAATTAAACTAGACTTCATCCTATTAACGTCTTAATAAAGAAGAAATATTGAATTTTATCAAGCTCTTTTCTGGCAGTGGTCAAGGCAACCATGTAATTTTTTATAGTTGACCACATATTCACTCAGGATTTTTTATTCACTGGATAAATTCGATCTGATTATGACATACTGTCTTTTAATATTCTGTGGAGTCTGATTTGCTGAAAGTTTATACTGGCTTTTCCCATGACTGCACCAAATCTACAACAGCACCTTTTGGTAGTCTGCCAAGTTTGATATTGGGACAAAACGAACTAGATAGCTTTGTATGTGCACACTATGAAACCATTTAATATAGAAAATTATTTTCTAGAAAGCTTGGAAGAATGTGTCCATAAAACCTTTCAGATTTTGGATATATTTTCATTTGAGAAAATGGGTTTATAATTTTCCTAAGTAAAGAAAAATGGAAAAGTTATTTGATTATAGTTATTTATTCATTCAGCAATGATCTATTGAGTACTCACCTACATACTAGGCATTGGAATTACACTGTGTGCAAAAGAGCCTTCAAGGCTACCCTGAAAAAGAGTATGGTCTAGTTGAGGGAAAAGAGACACAAATACTCAGAAATTATGGCTAACAGTGCTAAGTATTAAGAAAAGATATAAGAATCTAGAAAAACAGATGGCTTGGGGACCCCAACATAGTCTAAAGATTATGGAACAGTTTCCCCATGTATGTGAAATTTTGAGTTGAAACCTAAAGAAAAATAGAAATTAACTGTTCAAAACAAGTGTAACAGATTTCCAGGAAAAAACAAGAGGATGTGAAAAGGTCCTGTGTGAAGGAAGGCAGTGTTTAGCAGATAAACAGAAAGATCAGTATGTCTAGAGTCCATGAGCTAAAAGAGTAAGGGTGGGGAGAAGTAGGGAGTTAATAATACTGTATCATGTATTTGAAATTTGCCAAGAGAGTAAATCTCAAATGCTTTCACCACACACACACACAATTATAATCATGTGAGGCAATGGATATGTTAATTAGCTTGACTGTGGTAATCATTTCACTATATATATATCAAAACATCACATTGTACACCATTAATATATATAATTTTTGTCAATTATACCTCAATAAAGCCAGGAAAACATGTTTAATGGTCTTTCTCATATTTTTCCCACTACATTCCTATTCTCTAACCTATAAATTTCCCTTGTTTTTAGTATTTCCTTTTTTCCAGTTTCTGCTTCATTTCTACTTTGATACAGCATTTATCTTCTAATGAACAAGAAGGAGAGCCCCAACCTATGACAACAAATCTAGACAACATGCTACTTCTTCATGTATGCCTTCCCTGGTTCTCCTACTTCTTGTTTATTTCTGTACTTAATTGCCAGTATTGCATATCTGAAGGTCATCTCTCTGGGCACATTTTCAACAACCTCTCGTTTTCCAAAGATGATAAGGATAATGGTAGTTCTCATTTATTGAGCACTTCTATATATCAGGCACTGTTTGAAGAGTTTTACATGAATTAATTTATTTAATCTTTATAGAAACTGTGTGACAGATACTAATTCCTATTTTATAATGATGTAAACGAGACAAGAAAGCTAGGCAACTTGCCCATAGTCTCTCACAGCTCCTAAGTAAAATAAAAATGTGTGGGCTGGACATTACATGTTAGACTGACTTCAGAGCTAAGACTGACTCCTAAGCTATTGCCTCTGGCTAAAACATAGCATACTTCCTTCTCTTCAGGAACTGAACAGGCTAAAAGGCTGGGCTAAACCACCCCTACAAGAAAGAAGACTTTGACACACAATCTAAAACAAGCAAAATATCCCTCCCAAATAACAATCACCAACCAAGTGGGTTTTTTAAAGTGTTATTTCATAATTTTATATTTCTGTTTGGATTTTGTCTGCATAAATGGTTTGCGTAATGTCTGTTCAGTGATATTATTCCAGAGATACTTGAAAAGATAATAAACTGTTTTTTAGTTCATTTAAATGGAGAATAAGTCAAAATTATTATATTATTTTCTTTGCATCATTTCTTTCTTATCTACTTGAAGTATCCTAGACATAGAGTATGTTAATACCTCCCACAAAGGGGATGCTGTGAGTTCCAAAATCATATTGCCTGCTGCTCTCTTCTCTTATTAACATGTGTATATTTAGCTCTTTAACAGCTCTCTGCATCAAAGATCATTGTTAAAGGTCTTAACCATAAGGACCTATCACAGCTAACTGTACCTACAGAAGAACATAGGCATCAACTAAGTCAAACTCAGCAGGCACTTCTCAAGTGGGCTGGTCACCACAGCATTTATCGGCCAGCTCTACATGTCTTCTTTACTTCTGTTTGCAGCAAACTAAATGCTTGACTCAAATACACTATTCCGTTAGCAATATACTGTCACATTCTATTTCCCCAAGTTTCATTCTCATCCCTTTTATGACACTTTGAGATTACATAATATTTAGATATTGTGATGTGAATACAGAAAAGAGTGTTTCTGTGAAAACTAAGATAAATGTTTTGGGAAAAACATTGAAATCTTTGGAAAGCCTCTAAAAATTAGAAAAGAGAAATTATTTTAAAAATAAAAAATCAAGTAGGATTCCATACCAGTTTGATATGCAGATGTATAAGTTCATGTTCTACTTCAAGAACTTGGAATTTTTATAATAGACAGACATTGTAGGTTATGGAAGAAAGGTGACAGCAGTCTCCAGTCATTAGACCCATACTCAATGAAACAAAGTTGAACTTTACTTCAAAAGACTGGAAACTAATGTATAATATATACTTTAATTTAAAAACAAAATGTTTATAGAATGTATATATCAATTTGTAATTCTCTAACCAGCATTTTCAATTCATCAATCAACTGCTGGCTCCACTCATATACTAGATATACGGAAGAGCACCAGGTAATATTCCAGCAATACTGGGCTGCCTTCTCTTAAGAAATCTATAACGTATACCAATATTTATGCTTATATACTTATAATTTATAACATGCAATGCCTACTTATAAGGTCTTGACTGTACCTGCAAGGCAGAATTTATCAATTTGCCAACCATCTATCGATTTCACTTTCACTTGCTTGATAATGAATAATCAAAGTAAGAATTTCAGCCATATTCTTTGGGGTTGGTGAGGAAGAAAACCCTTTCATGACTTTTAGTAAAATTTTTTCACCAAATCTTTCCAACCCTGAGTTTTCTTTTGTTGTATTTTCCTTGTTTCTTCCTCATCTTCAGTTCAGTTCAGTCACTCAGTCGTGACTGACTCTTTGCGACCCCATGAATTGCAGCACGCCAGGCCTCCCTGTCCATCATCAACTCCCGGAGTTCACTCAAACTCATAACCATCAAGTCGGTGATGCCATCCAGCCATCTCATCCTCTATCGTCCCCTTCTCCTCCTGCCCCCAATCCCTCCTAGCATCAGAGTCTTTTCCAATGAGTCAACTTTAACCTTACTGTTTGCTAAATAGCTGATTCACCCTAGAGCTGGCTCAATCTTACTCAAATCACAGAGGAAAAAAAATACAGAACACAACTACTGTGTTTGTGACTCTCCTTTTGTCACTATAAAATATTAAAGCAGTTGCATATAAGAGACTGTTCTGAATCATAAATCATCACAAAAGGTTTTGACATAAAGATTGAAGAAAAATGAGAACATCTTTGTTGTCCATGCAAACACATAGTATTACATTTCCATAATTTTCCATTATAGTATAAAGAAAGGTTAAATAATTTAAAATGTTTATGGAATAGTAAGATTTCAGTGTGTAGTGCTCTGTGTATGCATAGAAACTCATCCAACAGAATTAACACATCAATACTTGGCTAAATCTGATGTTCCTAATGGAATAGTTACAGAGAGATCTTTTAGAGAGATCATCAATCTTCACAACAGATTTCAGAATAAAATTTTGCAACAAGGCAGCCAACTGCCTCAAAACTCCAAAAATGAATTAGTGCCAAATGACTTCACCACAGTTTAATTGAATATAGAATAGAATATAGAATACAAATGAAGATTGCTATGGCTATATACCTTGACATCCTAAAAATTATACTAGATTTCGAGGATAGCAATGTTACTGCAGTTATTGCTAACTATGCTCCATTTACCTTTCTCTCTTTCTTTCACCTTCCTGGTAGAGGAAGTTAGAGAAAATAAGCAAGATCCTCCTTTTGCAGGAAAAAGAAGGATCAACAAGTCAGATTTCTACTGCTCAGGAAAGAAAGACACTGTGATCTCACTCTTCTCTCTATAAACAAAGACTATCCCTCTAAAGCAAAAAGTTATGTTTGTAATTGGCTATTTCTATGAAATGGAATATTTCATAATTGCTGTTGAGAGCTAAGGAAGTGATCATTAAGAAACACTTATTATCCATCCATGCATCCATGCTCATTTTTTAACTGGCTAGGGAATTGGCAATGGTAGATAGATGGGTAGAAGGAAAAATCAGCGTGTACATGCTGACACAGTGCCACTGGATTTGAAAAATAAATGTGTACATACATGGCACAGTGCCATGGCTTATTTCTACTGTATGTTTACTTTCTCCGTAGAAAATCACAAAAATTAAGAAGAAAATGTTAGAGAATAAAAACCACTCACGATCCTTTCATAGAGAAGAAACTATTAATATTTTGGCTTATTTCTTCAGTTCATGCTCCATCCTCCAAGGAATGCCTGACTGTGCTGCCTAACTCCACCTCAGAAAAACCCTCTTTAACTGATGTCTATTTCTTTATGAGGGACAAAAATCTGAAGTATAAAATTGTTCCTGCAGTGATATTCATTATGACACATTTAGGAATACTTGGTATCAAAAAATGAACCTATGGAGCATCATAAATAAAAGAGTAACATGACTGTATTATTTGGGAAAAAGTTTTAATATCTAATACTGTATAAAATTTTAAAAACCTACAATGATGTGACTATTTTCTAGAAAATATAAATTACCGAAAATCATTCAAGAAGATGAAGAATATCTGAAGAGGCCCAAGGCAGAGATTGGAAAGTGAAATGAAGTTAAAGTGAAGTAATCTGGTTGTGTCTGACTCTTTGTGAACATATACAGTCCATGGAATTCTCCAGGCCAGAATACTGGAGTGGGTAGCCTATCCCTTCTCCAGGGGATCTTCCCTACCCAGGAATCAAACCAGGGTCTCCTGTCCTGCATTGCAGGCAGATTCTTTACCAACTGAGCTATCAGAGAAGTCCAAGAGATTGGAAAAAAAAAAATAGTCAATTATCCATATAGCCTAACAGTCATTTAGGATAAGATCATTTTTAGAAGTTAAAGCCTGAAATAACACATAATCCCTACCGGAAGTGTATCAGCTCACTCTACAGAGTGATAGAACTTTGATAACAAAACTTAATAAAAATTGCCACCACGACCACAAATGCTTATGCAGATGTACTTTTCTTAAAAAAAAAATTCAGTGAGGAAAGGTGAGCCCTGAGATTGAAAAGACACTATGAGTACCAAGCAGCATGAATAAAAATAAACTAGTCTCTAGATATTTTTTTAGTAAAATTGCAGAATATAAGGAGAAGGAAGTTTCTAGGAAGAAAATACAGATTTTTACAAAAGGATGACAAGTGAGTTGATCACAGACTTTTCATCAATAAAAACAGATGAGAAAAAGAATTTTCAAAGGAAAATTGTCAATGTGCAGTTTAATACCCAGATAATCTATCCTTCAAGAGTCATAGCAAAATAAAGATATTACAGACATACAAAGATAAAAGGCATCTGTAGATCCTCAATGAACAAAATACTAAAGATATAATCCAGCAAGAAAGAAAGTGAACCCACAGGGAAATAATAGTAAATATAGAGGTTGATAAATTATAAAACTACAGTCTGTTTTATTGTTAGTGTTTTTCTGAAAAAATTAATATACTAATAACTGTAAGATTTGTACATGGGGTACATAATGAATAAAGTATATTAAACTTTTTACATTGTTTAGGAAAGAATAAAACTGCTAAATAATTTAGATTTTAAAAATTCAGCAAGTTGTATGTAGATATTAACTTAATTGACTGAAAAAAATTTATTTGCACATAATTTACCCAGAATATCCAAGTTATTCTGGATGAATAGCCTTTCCAATTATTTAGAAATTATAATCCAAAAATGTTACAATGATGAAAAACAAAGATACAGCCCCCAAAATTTGATAGATAAATTATCTTATTTTTTCTTAACATTATATGACTTCAGGATTCAAACACACACACCCCAAATGTAACACAACACTTAAAAAGGATTTGTTCCCTGCCCTGACGTAAAACTGAAGAAGGGAATTCAGGACTCTTGCACTACTCAATTTGCCACTGTGATGTCAGTCTCATCATCAGTTATGATCACCTCTCTTATCCATTTTTGTTCAGCCATGGCATCTATGTCATTGGTGCTGATCCTTTACCATCCAGTGTATCACATAATTGCCACCTGACATTGAGAAATGTTCTTTTTCTTTGAAGTTAATTATTAAAAAGGCATTTGGGTCATAATATTATAAATTACTACTTTAAAAAAAAGTATGGTTACCTATATGAAGAAACATTACTATTATTTTTGAGCAGGCATGTCACAGGAACCAAAGAGCTAGGATATTAGTTTGTAAGACATCATCCCCATCAACAGATGAGGCAGAATACAGATATACTACCATAAACAGATTATCAATAAACATAACTTTTCCTACCCATTATATAAAAGAACATCTAGCAATTCAGCTCTTATAGCCTCAGGAATACTGGTGATAAGTAATGTAAAAGTAAAATAGATTGAGATCTCCCAGTTACTCCAACCCACAAGCAGTAGCTTGGATAAAGAAAAGATTGTTAGTAGAGCAATCATGTTACTCTACCCACAAGGGAAGGCCTACTGTATGTATGTATGTGTGTGTGTTAGCTGCTCAGTTGTGTCCAACTCTTATGCAACCCCATGGACTGTAGCCTGCCAGACTCCTCTGTCTATGGAATTCTCCAGACAAGATACTGGAGTTGGTAGCAATTCCCTTCTCCAGGGGATCTTTCTGACCCAGGGATCAAACCCTATTCTGAACTAAAACTTTATCCTTATCCTTATATACATCCACAAGAAATATTTGAAAAATTGGTCAAATAAATTGTATATGCTCATATAGGAGAAAAAAAAAAAAAACCAACCCAGGTATGACTTTCACCATGGAGAACCATTCAAGGGGCTCTAATAGCCTTCTCCATACAATATTGTCTTTAAAGAAACTTCTTGACTATAAGCAAGTCCAACCGAAGAAAATTATTCAAAGCATTCTTTGCTCCTTCTTCACAAGTTATCTGTCTACTTAAAATAGAGTGAACTCTGCTAAAACTAGCACAAAATATATTTTCCTATTATAGCTTGTTTTCATTTTTTGTCATTTAAACTTCTACTCCCCATTTGTGTACTCCTACTAAAATGCACCATTTGCACATACTTGAAAGGGAAGGCTTAAAATATTATTTAAAATACACTTCTAATCCTATTAGAATCAATGTGAATACACTGACTAGAGACTGTACATCAATCGTTCTTTCATAATTGGCATGCACAATAAAAGAAAAAGCAACATTCTATGAACATAAGTACTTATGCCTTAAATATATAAAAGTAGTATCTCAAATTCACTTAGGTGATTGGAGTACCAGAAACACATATGAAACATTTACATGTATAATTTTTTAAAACAGTATATAATTTCATGTATCTAGAGCGAGCATATACTAGGTTAAATGGGCTTCCCTTGTGGTTCAGCTGGTAAAGAATCCACCAGCAATGAGGGACACCTGGGTTCGATCCCTGGGTTGGCAAGATCTTCTGGAGAAGTTAAAGGCTACCCACTCCAGTATTCTGGCCTGAAGAATTCCATGGACTGTATAGTCCATGGGGTCGCAGAGAGTCGGACATGACTGAGCGACTTTCATTTTCTTTCACTTCAATTATTTAATAACCGTTATAGAAGGAAAAAGTAAGTTTACTTTTCTGTAAACTGGAATATAATTATTACCTTCATATTACTTAACACTATGTTACAAGGAAACCCACTATTGTAGAGCTAATTTCTACCCACAAAAAGACAAATAATAACAAGTGTTGGCGAAAATGTGGGGAGATTTGACTCCTCATACACTGCTGGTGGGTATGTAAGATGTTGTCATGTTGGGAAATAGTCTGGCAGTTTCTCAAATGACTAAACACAAAGTTACATACTATCTAACAATTCTGCTGCTAAGTATATACCCAAGAGACAGGAAACATATATCAACATAAAAACCTGTATACAAATGTTCATAACAGCATTATTCAAAATAGTAAAAAAGTGGAAACAGAAACAGCTCAAATGTCCATCAACTGCTGAATGAACATCATGTGTTATATTCATACAATGAAATATTATTCCTTTATAAAAAGCAGTGAAAATGATATGTGCTACAACGGGTATGATCTTTAAAAACGTACGAAAGAAGCCCAGACACAAAAGGCCACATGTTGTATAAAAATATATGAAATCTCTAGAATAGACAAATCCATAGAGACAGAAAGAAGATAAGTCATTTCCAGCGGCTAGGCAGAGAGGAAAAGGAAGTGATTGCAAACAAGCATAGATTTCTTTTGGGGTAATAAAAATGTTCTGTAATTAAAGATTGGTGATAGTTGGGCAACTTTGTAAATACATGAAAAGCCACTGAGCTGTACACTACAAAACAGCTTAAATTTTATTATATGTGAACTACACCTCAATTTTAAAAAAGAATGAACACAAAATATGTATTTAGTGAAACTTACTTAGATATTAAATGAAGCATATTTTAAATATTTCATATATTATGAAATCAAATCCATCTAATAACTCTAAGAAACTTGCTTTTACCATGTAAACATTTTTGTTAAAAATAATGTCACACTGTCAAAACCTTTTACAATGTTTCAGTGTCCCCAACAAAGACTTAGAAACAAAAGTTGCAAATTAAAACAAGGTCAAATATGGATTTATACCAGTTACATGATTCTCTCAGAGTGACTCATATGAATCACTGGTATATTTTGAGCATCATAAATGATTACAATTACAGACTTATTTACACAGGTAAAATTTATAAATCTTTGACGAGGAGTCAAATTTCTATCAAGGAGACAATGACTGTTTTTATTTTGTATCACAATTAATGTCCCAAACCTAGAATTTCTCTCTTGCTGTGTCTCAATTCTGCTAATTCCCTTCTAAAAAAAAAAAAAAAAAAAAAACAATTCTACAGGAATGCAGAACAACTGCATGTGATAGCTTAAAATCATATTAATTCAAATTAATATTACTGGAGGACTGTATGACTTCTTATAATAAAAAATGTGTGAACTGTTAACATACTAAAATAATCTTATTATTCCTGTTACACAGATTAATTCATTTTAATTCTACAAAAGTATACTTAATTGCTAAGCCAAGAACCTGCCGAGGCTACTTCATTCATTAAGTCAACAACTATTGGCTGAGCAGTTATTTTGTTTACAATATTCTTTAAATTGGAGGATAATTGCTTTACAATGTTGTATTGGTTTCTGCCATTTGACAATGTGAATCAGCCATAAGTATACATACACCCCCTTCCTGTTAAGCCTCCCTCCCACCTCACCTCTCAAGGTCATCACACAGCACAAAGCTGTTCTCTCATCCAGAAAAGCACTAAAATCCTTCATGGTGATGCCTGCTCCTCATGACTAGCAGAAACCTTCTGCAAAAGAAATATGTGCTTGACTGCATGTACTCCCCCTTCACCAAAATCACATAGGTATGACCTACCCGCACCCCCCGGCCCCCTGCCTCTTTAGAGCGGTTTCTCAGGAGTATCTGAGGTGCTGTCTCTCAGGCTATAGTCCTCATTTTGCCCCAGATAAAACTGAATTTGCAGCTCTCACATTGTACATAATTTTTAGTCAGCACTAGATAAGGATGATGAAAAATCTAAATTAAAGTAATGGCAGAAGAAGGACAGCTGAATAAAGAGTCTCAAGTCATATTCAGCAGGTAAGAATCAGTGGAACTTGGGTGACTCCATATAGAGGAAGCAATACCATCTAGAAGATAAGGCTTGCACAGGCTTCAAAAACCGGGGTTAGAGATTTGCTTCTGACTCCTTCCAAACTGTATGTTAGACAATGACTTCATCACCATAGGTTTCCATTTCCTCTGTAAAATGCAGATAGCAAGAGTACCTACATATCATATTACTGTCACGAGGACTGAATTAGAAAAGAATGCCTGTAAAGCACTTGGCACAGTGCCCATTACATAGAAGGACATGGTAAACTCTGATCCCACTGACCACAGTAGAAAATACAGGAAAGGGGCTTCGTGGAGGGCTCAGTGGTAAAGAATCCACCTGCCATTGTAGGAGACACAGCTTCAATCCCTGATCTGGGAAGATCCCACATGCTACGGAGCAACTAACCCCATGCGCCACAACCATAGAGCCTGCACTCTAGAGCCAGGGAGCCGCAATTGCCAAGCCCGTGCTCCCTGGAGCCCGTGCCTGCTCTGCAACAAGAGAACCCGTTACAAGGAGAAACCTGTGCACTGCACTACAGCAGCCCTGCTCACTGCAACTAAGAAAAGCCCGCGCAGCAAGAAAGACCCAGCACAGCCCAAAATAAATAAAAACACCTTTAAAATAACAAAATAAAATAAAGTTTAAAAGAAACTACAGGAAGAACTATAAATGGGGAGAAGGGTAGAGATTAGCTAGGGGGCAACCGATAGGATTTATAATCCTAGAGAATGGTGAATACTACAATATGATTTAAAGTAAATTAAATAAAACTAAACATTTCTATCTATGAAAGCCTTGAATACCATACTACAGGATTTGAATTAAATAAATTTACTGTCTCTTAAATACAGAGTTTAGAGCTCATCTATTATACCATGCCTTTTACTTTCTAGATGAGGAAACTAAGACCCACAGGATGAAGGAACATCTCAAAACTCACACCAAGCACTGACATACACAGTATGAGCTCACTAATAAGTTAAGTGCTATGCATAGTCTTCAATTTCTTAACAAAACTCTGAGTGCTTACACAAAACTTCCTCCTACCTCCATCCTTCAGACAGTGGAAAATCTGAAATGACCGAATAAGAACTGAGAAGATTTAATGTAATCTAGTAGTGATGGTTATGATGAAGGTTTTCAACAAATATTATTAAACCTCTTGCTTAAAAAAAAAATAACTACATAATTTTATGAAAACTCAAATGCCTTCCATGTGTGAGGGAAGGCTGCCTCTTTTACTGATGACATGATAGATTTAAAGTATGTAAAGTTATCTTTAATGATAATTTTTAAAATGTTTTTAATTAAGTAAATATATTTGCTAAAATTTGTTACAGAAATTCAATTAACATCTGATTCCTTTATTTTGGGAAACATAACTACAGAGACAATAACTATTACAAGAAGCTTCCTTTCTAGAGTCCTCAGTAAGACCCCAGACCACAAAGACACCGCATTAATTGATGGAGTATCCAGAGGGCCGTGCAGTAAGTCTCTAAATGCCAATAGTCGCTTATTTTTTTCATCATTCACTCTTTTCACTGCATGTGGCTCTCCCTCTCTATCCACTCCCTAAGTTTCATATGGTACTGCCAGATCAGTGCTTAACCAAAAGATTTTCAGCACTAAATGAGGCAGAAGTTACATTACATGCAAAAAATATTTTTAACTCTAATCAAAAGCAGAGCTATATAGGCAAAAGCAAGACCAGCCAAAGAATGAAGACACCATAACCAGAACAATGTTATAAATTATGTGGGATGCCAAGACCCACAGATCTTCAGCTTAAAAATAAGTTACATATAAAGAAACTTGACCACTCTAATTAAAGAATCTCTTTCCTGATCCATAGTATTATAAGAACTTCTATCTTCACTTAAGTTTTTAAATCAAAGTAGAAGTATTTTCAATTTATTGAAATTAATAATATGAATTCTAAATTTGGGGTCCTGTAAGGGAAAGTTTATGAACTTCTATCTTCACTTAAGTTTTAAAATCAAAGTAGAAGTGTTTTCAATTTATTGAAATTAATAATATGAATTCTAAATTTGGGGTCCCATAAGGGAAAATGGAATAGAATGTTATTTTAAGTACCGAAGAGTGACTTTTAGCCTAAATAGGCCACTCTAAAGAGTTTACCACCTACTCAATCAAAGAGGAAAGGTCTGTAGGATGAGAAAGCTCTACCTCTTCTTAAAGAAAATCATGATGGTAAAGGTCAATAATACTCTACTCTGTAGTTAAATGGTCATATACCTAACTGGGCAAAGAAGCATTTCAACAGAAAATTTTTAATTAATAGCTTTGACAGGAAAGAATTCAAACAAGAACTGAAAAAAATCTGTTTCATGACAGACAAAAACACTAAAAGTGTTCAGATTTATATACACCAAATGGAATTTATTTTACTGAAATAAGATTTTCTCAGTAATTCAAGTGCTAAGATATGTAATGTTAATAGCCAAGAATGAAGACAGTAATGGGTTAACCTTTTTTTTTTTTGTAAGTGACCTTGGTATGACTTACTCATAACAAAACCAACTTCTCAGCAATACAGATGGTAGACTAGACACTGCCAATGTTTTAAGCTTAGAAAATGTTTTTAATTTTTTTTATTTCCCCATGCTGTGTTTACCGCTTTACATATGTCTCTGACTGCCAAAGAACTGTTAACTAATCGGCATGAGATTCATTTTGTTAGCACACAGCTGGGTACTTAGTCATACAACATCTGCTTCTCAACATATCTTCTGCTTTGCTTCATCTACTTCAAAACCTTTTCTAAAAGCTGTTACAGTAAAGCATATATACCTCTCAATGTTTGGAATTTGATAATCATCATTATGTTTACCGTTGTACTAAATTATCAGTAGCTTCTGAATAACTGAAAATTGTACAGTGAATCTAAGTTCCAGAAAATCTGGCATTAACATCAATTAGTAAAACAACACAGTTGACCTAAGAATGAAACTCAGTAGGAGTCATGCAACAATCAGATATTATTCTTTATGTACATATCACTAAGCTCTCTGAGTGAAGACTTAATGGAAAAATTAATGAAGCTTCAAAATATAAATATTAAAATGAAAAAAATGTAAGACATACCCACAGGAAAGAACATACTGCTTCTGCAACGAAGATTCAGATTTTCTACATACTTTACTTTTTATTATAGAAGGAACAATTAACCAGCATATGAATTATTTATTTCCCTTAGCTTCTCCTTCTGCTTTTTCACTTTGGATGAGTGTTAGTTCTGCATGCTACCAAGACAGGTGAAACCCAAGCATAGGCCATTCAACTCATGATACATATTCTGTTCCAAATGCTTGTTTTTAAATTGGTTGGAAGTCATAAAATATTTCCCTATTGGAATTATGGATAATGGCAGGGAGATCTCATTCCTCAGAAACCAAAATGTAACTAGAGAACTAACAATAAATAGAATACAATCCTAACATCCTTCACACCACTATTTCTACAGCAAAATTCATTCTGGAATCCAAATGAGCATTTGAGTAACATATCCTCCCAATCACTGGCAAAGCAGCAAGAGCTGCACAGTTCTGCTTTCCTTTTCTCTCCCAATCAGCCAAAACTCAACAGAGAGAGCAGGTAAAAGGAGGCCTAATAACTGTGAAAGATTCCAGCAACAGGAAGTTGGGTGGTAGGAGGCAGAAGTACAGGAGATCCCACTGTTCTCACCGAATCTGATGAGGGTGGCAGGGGAAATCCCAAATGTGAGCTACTAGGGGATAAATAGTGGCTTTAAGGATGCCATGACCTTTGGGCAGCTGAAGCTAAAATTCTAGGTCTCTCTCAGAAAAAGGCAGTAGCCATCAAACTATCAGAGGGGCTCCAGTGAGGCCAAGAGGCTTTGCTGTTGTCTGTCTGGTGGTGGCTGACATGGCTGCACGGCAAGCGGACAGTCAGTGGTAAAAAATTTTTGCAAGCATTCTTAAACCAATGAGTTAAGAAAATGGCTGAAGAGTTAGTTTTGCAAAATGTCAGCCCCTAAATAATATGATAATAAGGATACTGCTAAACCACTACTCTTAGCTTTGACATGTATTACAACAAAGCCCAATGATTACCCATTAGGTGCGCCAGGCTATATAAGTGATAAGCATACCTCGTGACAGTGTTCAGGCTATGTCATCACACAGAAGCAGCAGCAGCACAACCACTGTGGAATATACTTACAATATTCTCACCCCTAGTTCAAGAATGATTGTGGGTCAAAGCACAGTTACCCATTCTTGACTTTCCCAGTCTGTCTTAGAACTTGGATAATGGCAACACTATGATTAGGAGAGCAGCTAAGCTATTATTGGAGTTCATGCCTCCTCACTTTCTCCAGCTTTTGACATGATAGCTGAGACTTCACAGACATCCTGTAAGTATGAAAAAGACAGGAAACTTACATCAATGAAGACTACCTCCAGACTGTACATTATGTCAAGCCATTTAATTTTTTGTTGTTGGTTTAAGCCTTTGCTAGGAAATCTTCCTTTTGCTCATAGCTATATATCTTATCTAAAACTACCACACCCTATAAAGTAGATCATAAGCTAAGCCTCACACAAAACCATCTTCATATATTATTTCATTTAGTTCTCACAGCAATCCTCCAGGTAATGCTATTAACCAAATTTTACAAAAGGGAAAACAGATTCACAGAGATTATGAAATCTGCCAACAGTTGGCTAAATGACAAGCAAGAATTTAAACCAAGATTTACCTAATGTCCAAGTCCATGGTTTTTACACTACAGCTGTACTACTGTCCATCATCAATTATTACATGAATGGCTGAGGAAGCAGCATGGTAAAATGAAATAACCAGAGACTGTGGGGTCAAACAGGCCTGTATCAAATCCCGGCTCCACCACTTACTAACTGTTATCACTGGGCAAGCTGACTTCAAGCTTTCTGAACTATAAAATGGAAGTACTAACAAAATTCTAGAGAAATCACTGTGGCAACTGAATTCATTCAGTTCTATGCAAAGCATAAAGAAAGAGAAGAAGGAGACTTTGCTCTCACAGAGCTCATAGCCAAAAGAGGTGACAAGCAATATGGTGCAGTAACCTTGGAGGCTTACATAGGATGCTATGGAAGCACAGACTGCAGGAAACATCACGAATTGACTCCAGGAAATGATCTGTGAAATGCTGAAAGGAGATTGCCAGGTGATGAGAAAGGGATGGGGGCAACAGAAGAAAAACACTCCAAGTAGAGGGAAAAGTGCATGCAAAGGGACGGGGCGGGGGAGTTGGGGAGAGGTAAAAGAAAAGCTATATGTCAGGAACTAAACGTAATTCAGCACAGTTGGGGCCAATAATTAGGAAGTGACAAGATAAGGGGCTAGAGAATTAAGCAAGGGACAAATAAAAAACAATGACTGCCACAAGGGTTGAGGATATTGGATACTGGAGAAGAATTGTTCAAAAAAAAAAAATTAAGAAAATATAAGGAAACAAGGCTCTGAGCTTCTAAAGTATAAACGATAGTGCTCTAAATAAAAGCAGAAAAAAGATTAATTCTATATGTTTGGGGAAAGAGTAACTGAATACATGTAGTTTAATGTATTATTCAATACAGACAAAGGCAGTAGAGAACTATTCCTGCCAGTGGCAAACCTAGTAAAATAATAAATAAGTGAATGAAAATCAAGTAATCCTTAAGTTTTACCTTCATTTCCTTTCTGTTACGGGGCAGAGGAGAAACACAAATTAATTACCAGACAGCAAGAGATAGAAAAGAGGAAAGCAAGGATTTAGAAAAATCAAGATACACAATTAATTATGAATGAAGGAAGTAATAATCAATTTAAAAGATACTATGCATTTGCTCTAATTACAACTTTACTATTCTTATTAAATATTAATAGTTAAGGAGTACTTCAATTCCAAGCAGAAGTAGGAAGGGGGGAAAGAGAAGACTAAAAAACAAATATTAAAATTTATACAATATTAGCATAAGACAACAGTTACATAAAAACTAGGCTAAGCATGGGACTGGGGAAGAAAATCAAAATAAGATTTCTGAGATTGTTACTTCTAACAAATTCATTTTAAGACAACCTTACAAATACCTGGTACAATACTGATGTTCTTCTTACTTGACATCCTATTAATGTCATGTTCAAATAACTCTATAGATGCATATACCTCTTCATAAAAGTTGGAATTCTTATGGGGAGAAGGACCTATGTACTTTTCTTCTTATATACATTATAATATAGACAGACAGGCATACATGTGCTTTATATACACAGTGTAATATGTGGACAGACATATGGGAATAGATCATGGCATCCGGTCCCATCACTTCATGGCAAATAGATGGGGAAACAATGCAAACAGTGACAGACTTTATTTTGGGGGGCTCCAAAATCACTGCAGATGGTGACTGCAGCCATGAAATTAAAAGACGCTTGCTCCTTGGAAAAAAAGCTATGACCAACCTAGACGGCATATTAAAAAGCAGAGATGTTACTTTGCTGACAAAGGTCCATCTAGTCAAAGCTATGGTTTTCCAATAGTCATGTATGGATGTGAGAGCTGGACCATAAAGAAAGCTTAGCACCAAAGAATTGATGCTTTTGGACTGTGGTGTTGGAGTAAACTCTTGAGAGTTCCTTGGACTGCAAGGAGATCCAACCAGTCAATCCTAAAGGACATCAGTCCTGAATATTCCTGGAAGGACTGATGCTAAAGCTGAAACTCCAATAATTGGCCACCTGATGTGAAGAACTGACTCATTAGCAAAGATCCTGATGCTGGGAAAGACTGAAGGCAGCAGGAGAAGGGGAAAACAAAGGATGAGATGGTTGGAGGGCATCACCAACTTGATGGACACAAGTTTGAGCAAGCTCTAGGAGTTGGTGATGGATAGGGAAGCCTGGTGTGCTGCAGTCCATGGGGTCTCAAAAAGTTACACACTGACTTCCCTGGTGGCTCAGAGGTTAGAGAGTCTGCCTGCAATGCGGGAGACATGGATTTGATCCCTGGGTCGGGAAGATCCCCTGGAAAAGGAAATGGCAAGCCAATCCAGTATTCTTGCCTGGAGAATCCCATGGGCAGAGGAGCCAGGTGGGCTACAGTCCATGGGGTTGCAAAGAGTCACTGAACTGAATATGTGGACAGATATACAGAAGTAGAGATTAAATAAGACCTAGTAACTAACTCATCTGGTCAAAGTAAAATGGATATATATCATCACTGCCTTTCCAAGGAATACTTTTTTTAGTAACAGATTTTTATTTTGAAATAATTTTAGAATTTATAGATAAGTTATAAAATACAGAGTTCCTACATATCCCCACCAGTTTCCCCTAATGCTAGCATCTTACATTACCATGTTGCTTTGTTAAAACTAAGAAAACAACACTGGTAATATTATTAACTAAGCTCTAGATTCTATTTGGATTCCAGCTGTCTTTAGTTCCAGGATCCAGCCCAGGACACTGCCTTGCACTCAGTCACCATGTCTCCTTAGCAATCTTTAGTCTGTGATAGTTTCTGTTTTTCCTTGTTTATCATGACCTTGATGATTTTGATGAATATGTATAAGGTATTTTGTCCAATGTTCCCCAATCTACAAACCATCCAGAGGTAGAGTTTTTCTGGTGTTTTTCTCATGATTAGAGTGGGGTAATGAGTTTTTAGGAAGAACCCCGAAGAGGTAAAGGGCCTATCACATCCTGTTTGTTAGGGGTGGAAGATATTAACCCGACACCACCAGTGATGTCAACCTTGATCACCTGGTTAAGGTAGTGTCTGCCAGGTTTTTCCACTGTAAAGTGACTATTTTCCTCCTTTTCCAAGGAATACTTTTAAGTATAGAAACTCTTTTCATGAAAAATAGAAACGAACCTTTAAATGACTTTGTTTAGACCGCTTTTCAATAAAATTTTCCAAAATACCAGAATTTTAAGAATGACCTTGCTTTAATATAACAGGTACAACTACCATTTCATTCCCAAAGATTTTAAGCAACACACAAAAGAGTGGTATTTGTTTACTAAAGGAGTACCAAAGGAGAAAAAGTATTTCACGTTCGCTGTGAACTATTAATATTACCCAGATCAATGGTTAAATAATATCCTTTCCACTTTAACTAAATGAAAAAAATTAACCCTCCAAAATAACCCCATTTTCAATTTTTGAATATTTTAAATCCTCATGCTGATCCATAGACCATATATTAATGGCATATGTAAATAAAAACAGATAAAAATCACTTAACCTTGCAAATGTATGTGTTGCTGTGTAGCCTATTCACCATCCTTATAAACCAAATGACCTTTAGAGAAATCTGCTTTTATCTCTCTAATGTCTTCATATCTTGATTTGGCCTTCTACAGGTTTTACAAAATATAATACTGAAAGCAATAATGTGATTTCACTTACAGTATTTGCCTTACACAGCACACTGGGATTACAGAGGTTAATAAAAGGGAAATGATTTATAACTTCTTTAAATATGCAATCAAAACAACTTATATTACTCTATAATAATTCTAACAATTATTCATCATTTTGAATAGCTCAGAAAACTCAAAACATCAGTTTTCATAAAGTGATATATTTATATGCACATTTTCAACAATCATTTGCCAACATTTAACTGAATCCACACAACTCACTGCAACAAGTATAAGACACTTAAAGATTTAGACTAATGATGATATTAACATTTCCAAAAATTCTTCGTTTATAAAAGATCTATAGTCTTTTGCTGTCAATCCAAAATATCAGAGCATCTTTTGCTACATTTTACAAGATGGTTGAATAAGATGCTTTTATAGGCTAAAACTCCACAAAGTTCTTCTTTGCTTTCCCTTTTCAACCAGATGTTTATATTCTAGCCTCCTAAATATTCCAAATCTTAGATTTAAATATAAGGACCTTCTTCCACATTATCATCTGTGTTTAATCCTTCTTTATATCTTTGCATCTTGCACAGTGAAATGTATATATAGTAAGCACTCAAAAAATGTTTAAAGTGGATGAATGACTGGATCAAGAATGAAAGAATAAATAACTATCCAATAACCTCTTAAGATGAATCATACTATTAATCCTTCTAAGGTAATGAATCCCTTCTCTAAATTGGCCTTAGTTTCATTTCTGGAGGTACTAATTTATAAAATTGTATGCATATTTTCAAAATGTTTCTAATAGGTTAGCTACTGTGAAATAGAGACATTTCCAAATTTACACACTAATATTTTTAAGAGTCAAATGGGGAGGAACAGAAAAAGTGGGTACCATTGTGATTCATAATGGAAAAAAGCTATTATTATAATTATGATACTGAAGATCAAGAATTTATTTAGCCATTTAAAAGTCAGTCAAGAATAATTATCTTGGGTAAAATTCAATGAAACAGAAAACCAAAGAGGCTATTATCATGAACAAACGTCCTTTATGTATTTGCCACTACACTAAACTCTAAAATCTAATTTTCTTCAAGGAAAAATAATTTAGAACCTCAAACCTATATTCTAAAATGTATAAGACATACTGTCCCTGGAGACTGAATATCAAGGAAAAAAAAACTGAATAACCAAGAAGAGACTGAACTACTAATCAAAATAGTATTTGAATTTTAACATAAAGATTTTAGCACACTTAGTTTTCAAAACACACATTTCATAACAACTAAAGGTGCAACTGTAAAAGTTAAAAGTATATACTAAATGCCTTAAAAATTAAATTTCACAAGAATCAATATATAAGAGATTTATGGATGAAAAACAGTTTGGAGACATAATAAAAAAAATATATATATATACACTAATCCTGTTAAAAAGCAGTAAAAGTACTACATATACTGTGTTATCTGTGTCTGTTCTGTTGTGTCTGACTTAAGACCTTATGAACTATAGCCCACCAGGCTCCTCTGTCCGTGGGATTTTCCAGGCAGGAATACTGGAGTGAGCTGCCATTTCTTCCATGAGAGGATCTTCCTGAAGGATCTAACCCTCATCTCCTGCTGCTTCTGCACTGGCAGGCAGATTCTTTTCCCGCTGGGCCACCTGGGAAGCCCTACCTACATACTACACGAATGCAAGAATTTTCTTCGTCTATTCTGCTTGCTTCTAGCACTCAGCACAGTGCTTGACACAGTAGAAATACAATAAACATTTGCTGAATGGAAATATATCAACAAAATACCAAAGATACCAATCATTTCCTCAAAAATCTTATTAAGTAAGGAGATACAAAATTACCAATCACAGTTCATCAGGAAGCAGTGCTCTACCACAGTTGTTAGTGAACACAGAGAAACCACACCATGTTAGGAAATACCTTGAAGAGGTGAGCAGGCGCGAAGGAAAATGGAGTTAAGCAGCTGAGGGAAGTCACACTATTCTTTCATTTCATAACATTTATAAAAGCACAGCTGAAAGTAGAGGGAAGGGAAAAATCAATTAGCATTCAGGGACATACAACTAAGGCAGTATGGCTGAATAAAGGGGTATATTTGGGGGGTATGATAAAAACATGAGTTTATTGCTGTTGACAAAATGCACACTCCACAATGGCAGGAAGCTTTTTGTCTTTCCACTCCTTGTGGCAAACAGCAAAAACGGCTATAGTTTGTCTCCTCCTTTTATTTACATCTCCTGAAATGTGAGTCTATGTTTCTCTCATTAAAAAAATGGAGTCTTTGTTCCATCTGTTGAATTTCAGATGGCTTTGTGACTTGCTTCTGCCAACAGAATATAGCAGAGGCGAATTATGCTAGTTCCAAGTTTAAGCCTTGAAAGTTTTTTATTCTTCGACCCTCTTTGGGAACCCTATTTCTATCATGTGAAAAGCCCAGTCTAGCCTATTTGATGATGAAGACACATAGCCCAGTCAACATCTAACATCTTAGACCCGGGATCAGCAAACTTTTTCTATAAAGGGACAAATAGTAAAAACTTTACGTTTTGAGAACCGTATATTATTTCCATCACATATTTTTCTTTTATTTTAAAACTGTTCAAAAATATAAACACCATTCTTAGCTGAGGGTCTATATAGAAATCGGGGTCATAATATCTAACAGGTACCTGCCTTAGATGAAGGTCAACCAGTCCCCAGAGGCAAAGCTGTCTACCTGATGGCAAATGCATGACTGAGTCCAGCCAAGACAGAAAGAAGAACTAAAGAAAGAAGTTCTTTCTACGAAAGAACTACACATTGAACCCAGTACAACTGTCAACCCACACAGTCAAGAGCTAAATGAACGTTGGTTGTTTTTTGCTACTACCATTTAAGAGTTAATCATCAAAAGCGTACAGAATACTCAAGTGGCACTAGTGGTAAAGAACCCACCTGTCAATACAGGAGATGCAAGAGAGGCAGGTTTGATCCCTGGGTCAGGAAGATCACATGGAGGAGGAAATGGCAACCTACTCCAGTATTCTTCCCTGGAAAATTCCATGGACAGAAGAGCCTGGTGGGCTAGAGTCCACGGGGCCTCAAGAGTCGGACATGACTGAGCAACTGAGCATGTGTGCACACACACTCTTTCTTTAGTACCTAAAACAGTGTATGTGACTTAGTAGACACTAAAAACTTAGTGAATAAAATAATGAGAAGAGTTATAGGTATCAGAACATGACAAGTTTATGCCAGGATTTGAAAACTCAAAGGTCCACATGGGCCAGGCCAACAGATTAACTGAGTGAAGTAATCAGTATAAAGAAGAGATGTGAAAATGGTGGAAGGGAATCCCCATCAGGAAAGTAAGAAAACATCTGAAAGACCTCTGACATTCTAGATAAGGACAAAGGCAGTGGGGGAATAAAAAGAAAACAAGAAGAGTCAAGGACTTCTGAGGAAGAATCAAAAGATTTTAGGCAAAGACTCATTTGGATAAAAATCAAGACTTTTAACAATGCATTGTTAATTGACTATACTCCAATATAAAATAAAAAGCTAAAAAAAGAAAATTAACACTATATTAACACTAAATTAACACATATTAATACTAAATTTAACTATAATGTTGTCTGCAAATGACACACTGTAGATCCCAAAATACACACTTTTCAATAAGTAATGCCTATGGAATTGCATATCCATATGTATGCAAAAAGATGGATCTCTGTCTCACACTACACACAAAAATTAATTCAATATAGACCACAAACCTAAATGTGAGAACTAAATTATAAAAATTGTACAGGAAAATATATGAGTAAATCCCTATGATTTTGAGTTTGGCAAGGATTGCTTAAGCATGACAACAAAAGCACAAGATGAAAAAACCTGATAAACTGATCTTAATCAAACATTAAAACTTTTGTGCATCAAAGGACGCATTCAAGAAAGTAAAAAGGCAGAGTCGGCAAATCCATAGAGATAAAATGAAGATAAGTGGCTGCCAGGGTCTAGAAGGAGTGAGAAATGGGGAGTGACTGCTAATGGATATTAAGTTTATTTCTGAGGTGAATAAAATATTCTGGAATTACATAGTGGTGATGATTGCACAACCTTGGAAATATATTAAAAACCACTGAATTGCATACATTACAGAGATGAAAGATGTGAATTACATCCCAAGTTTTTGAAAAGAAAAAAGTGAAAAAACCACCCACAGATTGGGAGAAAATATTTGCAAATCATATCTGGTAAGAGACTTGCATCTAGAATATACAGAATACTTATAACTCAATAATAAAAAGACAACTCAACTGTAAGATGGGCAAAGGAAGATATATAAATGGCGAATAAGCACACAAAAAGATGTTCAACATCATTAGTCATATCAAACACATATCAAATACAAGACATATCAAATATTGATACCAATAAAAACCAAATGAAATATCATTTTTCACCCTCCACTATAATCAAAAAGACAATATCAAGTATCAGCAAGACTATAGAAAAACTGGAACCTGTGTACATTGCTGGTGAGAATGTCAAATGGAACAGCCATCTTGGAAATCAGTTTGGTCCTTTCTTTAAAAAGTTAAACACATATTTCCCATATGACCCAGTGATTATACTCTTAGGTATCTACCCAAGAGGCATACACAAAGACCCACACATAGGTGTTCGCAGCAGTATTACTCACAACGGCCCCAAACTAGAAACATCCCAAATACCAATCAACTGGTGACTGTATTAGAAAAACCTGATATATCCATACCATGAAATGCTACTCAGCAATAAAAAATAAAGTACTAATACAAACTACAACAAAAATGAATCTCAAAAAGCAATAGGCTGAGTGAAAAAAGCCAGACAGAAAAAAAATATTGTTTTATTCTATTTACATGAAATACTTTAAAAACAACAAAAACGGGCAAATATAGAGACAAAAAGTAGATTAATGTTGCTTAGGAAGGGGGTGCAGAGAAGGCAATGGCAACCCACTCCAGTACTCTTGCCTGGAAAATGCCATGGATGGAGGAGCCTAGTGGGCTGCAGTCCATGGGATTGTGAAGATTCGAACACAACTGAGCGACTTCACTTTCATTTTTCACTTTCATGCATTGGAGAAGGAAATGGCAACCCACTCCAGTGTTCTTGCCTGGAGAATCCCAGGGATGGGGGAGGCTGGTGAGCTGCCATCTATGGGGTCACACAGAGTCGGACACGACTGAAGTGACTCAGCAGCAGCAGGAAGGGGGTGGGGGTAGGAATGGGGAATGACTATAAATGGGTAGGTTTTTTTTCTTTTCAAGATGTTGAAACTTTTTATAATTAGATTTTATAAACTAATTTTAGAATTAGAATGTAGTGATGGCTGTATAATTCTATAAATACAATTTACTGAACTGTACCCTTAAAACAGGTGTATTCTATGACATAAAAATATATCATACCTTGATAAAGCTATTTTTTTTTCACCAGAAGTTTATATTAGGGATTTTTTTCCTTTTAATTTTTTAATTACATACTACATTTATGTTTTCAAAGCCAAAATCACGTAACAAAAGATATAGGCATTGATGTCTCACCACCAATTATATTGCACATGTTTTTTTCACTTCCCCTATAGGTTTCTTACTTAGTATTTGGTTTTGATAAAGCTTTTTTTTTTTTTAAAAAGAATCAGCAAGGTTTGGCAACTGATTCGCTGTCCTAAAAAAACAACAAAAACAAAAAAGAAAGTGGGAGAAATCTAAAAAAAAAAAACAACCTAAATTTTTAACTTTAACAATGGTGTGGATGGTACTGAAAAGCACAGTGAAAAGAGAGGGAGTAGGTTTATTGTGGGAAAATAAAGAGTTTGGTTTGGGGACAATTATGTATTGATATAAAGGCATCCAGTCAAAGATGTCCTATAAAAAGCACCATGAAAACCAGATTTAAAGTTCATTCATTCAACAAACATATACTAAACGTACCAGGACTGTTAGGGAAAACCCTGACTGAAACCACCCACCTTGGCCAACTACCATAGTAACCATCTGTGTGAGTTACTTTATGACAGGAGGTCCTGATAAGGAATATGGAACTAACAAGTCACCACCAACCAGAAGAATTGGGGAAAGGTCAGAAAGACATGCTATGTGTCCTACCGGCCTCCCAGAATCCTCTTTGCTGGCATCCACCTTGGCTAAGCAATGCACACACCACCAGAAGGAGCCTGAGTCAGAATGATTGGCCAAAAACAACCCAGAAACTAATCCCATCACCATAAAACCTGAGACTTCAAGCCACATGGCATAGTCCTCCTCCTGGGTTCCCTTACCCTCCTGCTCTCCACCCAGATGCTCCCTCCCAATAAAGTCTCTTGCTCGGTCAGCACATGTGTCTCCTCAGACAATTCATTTCCCAGTGTTAGACAAGAGCCCACTCGCAGGCCATGGAAGGGGTCCCCCTTCCTGCAACAGCATCATATTTGAACCTGGAAATAAAGTAGCTGACCAAAAAGATCCAGGCCCTGGTTTCATGAAGCTCATATTCAGTGGATAAAATTTTTTTTTACAGGAGAAGACTTCTTGGTTACATTATTATACAATTGAGAAGAATCAACATAGAAGTGCCAGTTTAGCCACTCAGTTCAGTTCAGTTGCTCAGTCGTGTCTGACTCTTTGCAACCCCATAGACTGCAGCACGGCAGGCTTTCCTGTCCATCACCAACTCTCAGAGCTTGCTCAAATTCACGTCCACTGAGTTGGTGATGCCATCCAACCATCTCATTCTCTATCCATCCCCTTCTCCTCCTGCCTTCAATCTCCAGGATCAGGGTCTCTTCCAGTGAGTCAGTTCTTCACATCAAGTGGCCAAAGTATTAGAGTTTCAGCTTCAGCATCAGTCCTTACAATGAATACTGAGGACCAAATAAGATTTCCTTTAGGATGACTGGTTTGATCACCTTGCAATCCAAGGGATTCTCAAAGAGTCTTCTCCAACATCACAGCTCAAAACATCAATTCTTTGGTACTCTGCTTTCTTTATAGTCCAACTCTCACACCCATACATGAGTTCTGGAAAAACCACAGCTTTGACTAGATGGACCTTTGTTGGTAAAGTAATGTCTCTGCTTTTTTAATATGCTGCCTAGGTTGGTCATAGCTTTTCTTCCAAGCAGCAAATGACTTTTCATTTCATGGCTACAGTCAACATCTGCAATGATTTTGGAGCCCCCTAAAACAAAGTCTCTCACTGTTTTTATTGTTTCCCCATCTATTTGCCATGAAGTGATGGGACTGAATGCCATAATCTTAGTTTTCTGAATGCTGAGTTTTAAGCCAACTTTTTCACTTTCCTCTTTCACTTTCAACAACACTTTCTTTAGTTCCTCTTTGCTTTCTGCCATAAGGGTGGTGTCATCTGCGCACCTGGGGTTACTGATATTTCTCCCAGCAACCTTGATTCCAGCTTGTGCTTCATCCAGCCTGGCATTTCACAGGATGTACTCTGCATATAAGTTAAATAAGCAGATTCACAATATACAGCCTTGACATACTCCTTTCCTGATTTGGAACCAGTCTGTTATTCCATGTCCAGTTCTAACTGTTGCTTCTTATTTTGCATATAGATTTCTCAGGAGGCAGGACAGGTGGTCTGGAATTCCCATCTCTTTAAGAATTTTCCACAATGTTGTGATCCACACAGTCAAAGGCTTTGGTAGTCAAGAAAGCAAAAGTAGATGTTTTGCTGGAACTCTCTTGCTTTTTCTATGATCCAACATATGGTGTGATCTCTAGTTCCTCTGCCTTTTCTGAATCCAGTTGAACATCTGGAAGTGCACGGTTCACATACTGTTGAAGCCTGGCTTGGAGAATTTTGAGCATTACTTTGCTAGCCTGTGAGATGAGTGCAATTGTGTGGTAGTTTGAACATTCTTTAGCATTGCCTTTCTTTGGGATTGGAATGAAAACTGACCTTTTCCAGTTTAGCCACTAGTGTGACTAAAATCAATAAGAAAGAATGAGTACAGAAAGGAAAAGAGGACCAAGGATTTTAATAGGAATTTATATGACTATACATACAGAAGTGGAGCCATGAAGAAGACAGAATTAACCAGAGTCAAGAGGAAATACCTACTTCTGAAGGAAGAGAGAGTTCAAGAAACAAGGAGTAGTCAAAAGTATAAAGCATCAGGGAGAGGAAGGAGGAAAAAAATGCATTTGGATGGATTTGATTTAGCACTTCACTCATTCAACAAATATTTTTGGAGCACCTATTATTATGCACCAGGTACTCTGGCTTTTATTCTGAACAAAAGGCAGGAGCCACTGCAGAGATCTGAAGAGAGTGATGATATGATTCAACATTTTAAAAGGTCACTCGGGTACTGTGATGAGAAGATTAAGGACAGAAGGGCAAAAGTTGGGAGACCAGTTAGGAGGCTCCCACAGTAAATTGAGCAAGAGATGATGATGACAGCAGGAGAGAGGAAGAAAAGGTCAGATTCTGAATAAATTGGAAAGGAAGAGCCAATAGGACTTCCTGATGATTCCATCTGAGGTCTGAGAGAAACAAGCAAGTCACACAGGATTGTAGGATTTTGGCCTTGCCAACCGGGACTGCCATCAAATGAAATGAAGATGACTGCAGATGGAAATGGTGAGAGGATGGCAGAGATCACGAGTTCATTTGTAGACATACTAAGTTTGAAACCTCAACTAGCGATCTAATGAAGATGTTTAACAATCATGTAGATAGATGAGTGTGGAGCTCAGGGGAGCGGTGTGGACATTAAGAAGCCAAGAAGAGAGGAACCAGCAAAGCAGAGTGACGAGGAGCACTAAGTATAAAGACAGAAAACCAAGAGAAGTGATATGCCCAAGATCAAGAGAAGAAAACATGATCTAGAAGGAACGGTGTTCTGTTATACCTCAAGTGCTCAACCAGGGGTGGTTTTGTCCCCAGAAGGACGTTTGGCAACACCTGCAGACATTTCTGGCTTCCCTGGTGGATCAGTCAGTAAAGAATCTACCAGCAATGCAGAAGAGCCAAGTTTGACTCTGGGTTGGGAAGATTCCCCAGAGAACAGAATGGCAACCCACTCCAGTATTCTTGCCTGGGATATTTCATGGACAGAGGAGCCTGGCAGGCAGCAGTCCATGAAGAGAAAGCCATGACTCAGGAGTTAGGGTGTGCTACCAGCCCCTAGTAGGGGGAGGACCAGGCACCATGTTATATACTTCATAATGCACAGGATGATGCTCTAACTCCTCCCCTGCAGTTCTCCCAGCCACTGGCAGAAATTCAACGCTCCTTGGAGACCGCAGCTTTAGTCCTCCATATGACAGAAGAGCCATGGTCAGTCACTGGCAGGCCAAAATCACCCACCAGGGCACAAGACCACCTGTGGGATGATGCCGAGACGCTCAAGGAGGTGAGCTCTCTGCTGCCGCTCCCCCAACCCCCATCCCATGTAGGCTGAGGGCCAAAAAGCAAGGAGGAGGAAAGTATCAGCAAACCGAGAAGAAAAATCCCTTCCTCCTGCAGTGTTCGCTCTAGCAACCTCGACTGACAAAACTCAGTAATATGCCAGCTGGCAAAGAAGAAATGTTTCAGGGTACAGTTCCAGGACTACAAGCCAGTGCCATGAAGGTGGATTTGACAACTGGCACATGTTTTCACAGTTCATTTCTCACAACTTTAAAGAAATAAAAAATCACTTCCCAGGAAAACCAAAGATAAAATAGGAAGATATACAGTAATCAAAATTGGACCACAAATTTTGACTCAACTTCCATGTAATTAAATTTCTAAACAATCATGATTACTACTTTTTTTTAGCATAAGAAGTTAAAGCTCTTTTAAATTGGGACTATTGTTCTTAACTGTATACATAAAGATATAAAAACCAAAGACCATAAAGAAATACGCCACAATTGTTTGGTCACAGTTGTCTAAATTATAGGTCACTACCATCTACATGTTTATATTTCCCCCAATTTTTTTCATGAGTATGTATTACTTTGAAAATTAGGGAAACTTTAAACTTTTTTTGAAGTATAGTTCAGTTCAGTCGCTCATCGTGTCCGACTCTTTGCGACCCCATGAATCGCAGCACGCCAGGCCTCCCTGTCCATCACCAACTCCCGGAGTTCACTCAGACTCACGTCTATTGAGTCCGTGATGCCATCCAGCCATCTCATCCCCGGTCGTCCCCTTCTCCTCCTGCCCCCAATCCCTCCCAGCATCAAAGTCTTTTCCAATGAGTCAACTCTTCGCATGAGGTGGCCAAAGTACTGGAGTTTCAGCTTTAGCATCATTCCTTCCAAAGAAATCCCAGGGTTGATCTCCTTCAGAATGGACTGGTTGGATCTCCTTGCAGTCCAAGGGACTCTCAAGAGTCTTCTCCAACACCACAGTTCAAAAGCATCAATTCTTCTGCGCTCAGCCTTCTTCATAGTCCAACTCTCACATCCATACATGACCACAGGAAAAACCATAGCCTTGACTAGACGGACCTTAGTCAGCAAAGTAATGTCTTCGCTTTTGAATATGCTACCTAGGTTGGTCATAATTTTTCTTCCAAAGAGCAAGCATCTTTTAATTTCATGGCTGCAGTCATCATCTGCAGTGATTTTGGAGTCCAAAAAAATAAAGTCTGACACTGTTTCCGCTGTTTCTCCATCTATTTCCCATAAAGTGTATAACTGGTCACTGAGTATCAATGGATGGGATTAAAGCTGTATAGCCTCTTATGTAACAGGATTCTGAATTCCTTTAAAAGAGCATACATCAGAAAGAAATAATTTCTACAAAGTAAATCCTGAAGTTTTAGGTTATTTCCTAATAGCTGTGGATTTAGAGAGAATAAATCAAATGTTAATCCTTTCAAATGTTATGAACTATACCAGCAAACTCAGCATTCTAGTAAATGATTTAAGAGTACAGTCTGAAATAAAGATAAATAAAAAAAATCAGCCAGATAAACAGATCTGATCATGAGTGTCTCTCTGATCAAATTTATAGACTGAGAAGTGCCTGGAGGTAGAACATACTCCCCAAAGTATCAACTGGTCAGCTCCGTGTCCTATCTCCTACTGGCCTTCATTAAAATGAAACACACACACACACACACACACACACACACACACACAAATGACCATTAACATGGGAATTAGCATTTATCCTAAAAATCAAAGATTGCAAATTAAAACCACAAATATACCATTTTATGACCATTATGATCACAAGACATTCCAATCATGGAAGAAAATACAGAGCAACAAAACTCTTAAACATTATAGCACAACAATAATTCTTTATACTTATGGTTATACAATCTTTTCTTGCTAGACATATTACAAATATCTTCTTCCATTTGGCTTTTCACTTTCTTTATGGTATCTTCTGACAAACAGGAGTTCTTAATTGTAAGGCAACCAAATTTACTGATTTTGTTCCTTTATGATAAACATAAAACTATTCCTGAAAAAAATCCTTCCCTTCCTGAGGTCATAAAGACTTGCCTCTATATTGAAAAACTCAGAGTTCTGTGCTGCACATTTAAGTGAAGGGAACAATATAGCATTGTGTTTAAAAACAGAGACAGCAGAGCCAGACTACCTGGGTTCAAACATGGCTCTGCTACTGTGACTCTGGCCAAATTACTTGATTTCTCTGTGCTCACCCGTTTGCTCATGTTAAAAAGAACGAGATAAAAATAGCACCTACTATGAAAGATAAGTGTCGTGATCAAAGAAGTCAATGTATGTAAAGTGCTAGAAAAAGGTCAAGTATATCCTAAGCACTACATAAGTACTAGCTGTTTTTATTAAGCCTTTAAACTGCCTGAACTTGATATGTATAAAGCATGAGGAAGAGATCTCATTTCATATTTTCCCATATAGATAACCAATTATTCCAGCAATATATAATGAATAGTTTATCTTTTTCCCCGGAATATGCAATGTCACTCTGACATATATTAAGTTCCCATAAAGGTCTATTTCCATTCCTCTCTTCTGCTTCATTGGTCTATTTATCTATCTCTGTGCTGCTACCGTACTGACAAATTACAAATTATTGACAATAATTATTAAATTATGCAGTGTAGATCAAGCCCTGTCCAACTTATTCTTCATGTTTCTAGGATAACTTGTCCTTACAAATTTTAACATGTTTTCAAATTTCATAGTAAAAGCTTTCGGAATTTTGAACAAACCAACATGAATTTTCAAGTCAATGTGAGAAACTAAATTATGTTATTCAGCCTCCCTATCCATAAACATGATCTATTTATGACATTTTATTTTCATTCAATGAAGTCTAACAGTCTCTGTAAAGGTTGTATTTCTGTTTAATTTATACCTATATGTCTTTTTGTGGAATTATAAATGCTGTCTTCAAAAATTTTTTTTCTGGCTTATTTAAATGCTGTTCACTTCAGTCATTCCTTTACATCTAGAAACTTAAATAATTTTTCTTCAGACTCCCTGGAATTTTCTATGTAGACAATGCTATCATCTACAAATTTTTTTGCCACAAAATCTATTCAGCCTAACAATATCATCAATGTACATGAAATATATTGGTTAGTATTTGCCTATTTTTTCCACTGTTTACCATTAACATTTTTCTATCCTTCTTTAGGTGTTCTCTTATCAACAGCATGTATTAACAGCTATATTCTATCTTCCTTTTCAGTGTGACCTGTGTCTTCTAACTTAAGAATTGAATCCATTAATACTTAAGTTGATTACTGATAATCTGGATTTATTTCTACCATTTTATTTTGTGCTCTTTTGCTCACATTTTCTGTTTCTTTTTTCTTTGTTGTTATTGTTATTCACTAAGTCCTGCCCAACTCTTTGTGACACTGTGGACTGCAGCATGCCAGCCTCCCCTATCCTCCACTATCTCCTGCAGTCTACTCAATTTCATGTCCGTTGAATCAGTGATGTTATCCAACCATCTCATCCTCCGTTGCCCTCTTCTCCTTTTGCCTTCAATCTTTTCAGCATCAGTGTCTTTTCCAATGAGTCAGTTTTTCACATCAGGTGGTCAAAATATTCGTGCTTCAGCATCAGTCCTTCTAATGAATATTCAGGATTGATTTCCTTTAGGATTGACTGGTTTGATCTCCTTGCGTCCAAGGGACTCTAAAGAATCTTCTCCAACACCACAACTCAAAAATATCAATTCTTTGGTGCTCAGGCTTCCTTATGGTCCAACTCTCTCATCTGGACATGGCAAAGTCATCCATTCATTTAAAATGACTTTCTGGGGACTTCCCTGCTGATCCAGTGGTTAACACCTCACCTTCCAATGCAGAGGGTGTAGGTTCGATCCCTGGTCGGGGAGCTAAGATCCCATATGCCCTATGGCCAAGAAACCAGGACATAAACAACATAAGCAATATTGTAACAGATTCAATAAAGACTTAATTTCTTTAAAAAATAATAATAAAATGACTTTCTGTCATCATGCTTTAAAAAAAAATCAAGCACGTTTTATGACTTAAAGATTCAGGCAGTCATATTGTCAGAAAAAGAAATTCAGCGAATGCTTTCTTGACTGCTCAACTTGAAATCCAATAGATGTTTTCTTGACTGCTCAACCTAATACCACACCCATCTTGAGTTTTAAAACATTTTCTAACTTAAAAGAACTGTGTGGACATTACTTTAGAATACATTCCAGTGGAAAAAATTTCTTTGGAATAAGAATTTAGTAAGTCAGTTCACAGGAGTGGTGATGAAATCAAAGATTTAAATGTGGCAATGTTTGGATTAGAACATTTAGCCACATAATGGTCTTCTGTGACTACAATTTGGGAACTATTTAAAAAAACATGAGAAGATTTACTTTAATAGTGTTCTAGTCAAATCAGGGCAATTCACTTTCTAGTCATACATCATGCATCATGAGTTACACCAAATTATACAGTAATTCTGCTATAATTATGTCCCCAAACACCTCTTTTCACATTTTAAAGAAATGCCACAAAGCCTAAATGCCATACATTACTTTGTATAATATTACTTGGCCATTTTAACAACAACAACAAAAAGTCAGTTTGCAGTAGTAGAGGGCCTAGCTTATGAACAAATCCAATGGCTCCACATCTGATCGAAGAGTTTGAAGTATATTTTCTCCATGTATTTACTCAATATTTGAATGCCCAACTGTACCTAGCACTAGAAATAGTATATACAAGTGTGCAATTTTCAATACCAGCAAACTACTCTCACCTCTTCTTTGGTCCTTACACTTTCTTAGGCTCTACTCTCTAATAAAATAAGAGGAAACAGGAAATAGTTAATTTTTTCATATTCAGTATGATATTTTAGGAGAAGGAAATGCAACCCACTTCAGTATTCTTGCCTAGAGAATCCTGTGGACAGAGAAGCCTGCTGGGCTGCTGTCCATAGGGACGCACAGAGTTGGACAAGACTGACACGACTGCGTGCATGCACTGGAGAAGGAAATGGCAACCCACTTCAGTATTCTTGCCTGGAGAATCCCAGGGACAGAGGAGCCTGGTGGGCTGTCATCTGTGGGGCTGCACAGTCACACACGACTAAAGCAACTTAGCAGCAGCATGATATTTTAAAATTATATCTGATTCGTGACTTGAATAACTGATATTCACAATGATCTTGAAAAGCCCACGTCACCTCATATACTTTATAATTTTGCAGAGGTGCAGATAATGAATTGGCAGGAACAGCAATGCTGATGCTTCCGAACTAGTTGCTTTAGCTAAGAAAGACCAAAGCAACTAACTTGCCAACCTCCCCATCTTAATATGCTTTGTTTCTCTTGTTATCACATATGCAGATGACATTTAGAACAGCAGTAACTGTGGGGAAAAAATGCTAATGGAAGTTGACGAGGTGATTCTAAAATGTATAAGCCAATTTAAAGGATTAATAATAGCCAAGAATAAAGCTGGAAGACTTTGTACCACCAGATATCAAGACTTATTTGGAGAAGGGAATGGCAACCCCCTCCAGTATTCCTGCCTAGAAAATTCCACGGACAGAGCCGCCTGGAGGGCTACAGTCTATGGAGTCCTAAAGAGTTGGACTGGAGGAGGAAACGGCAACCCATTCCAGTATTCTTGCCTGGAGAATCCCATGGACAGAGGAGCCTGGCAGGTTACAGTCTATGGGGTCGCAAGAGTTGGACCGACTAAGTGACTAAGCACAGCACAGCACATCAAGACTTATCACACAGTTCTAGTAATTAAGACAATACATAACTGGAGCAAGGACAGACAACAGAACAGACACCGTCCAATCGAAGTAGCCACCAGACACATGACTACTGAGCACCTGCAATGTGGTTAGTGCAATTCAGGAATTAACCTTGAATTTCTCTTATCTGAATGAATTCAAATTCAAGAACTAACAACTGACTCAGTTACTGGAAAACTTTTAAGCACGGCTTTGACCAACTGAGGTATGTGAAGCTACTTTTTCAATTGCAAATTTTCTGAAACCTAAACAAAGACCAACTTTGTGCCTGAGTGAGATCTGCTGTAAATGTAAAAGTTATCTCCAATATCAAAGACATAGTACCAAAAAATGTAAGATACCTCAATAACTTCATATTTATTACTTATTAATATTTTTGTATATTTGATTAAATAAAATATATTGTAAAAATAAATCTCATTAGTTTCTTTTTGCCTTTAATGTGGCTATTAGACAATTTATAGTTACACATATGGCTCACATTTGTGACTTAAATTATATGTCTATTTTCAGCTCTGCTATAATGTGTTCAGAAAAAAACTCACTTCTAGATACTTGATTTTTTTTTAAACATTTATTTATTTGGCTGCATTGGGTCTTAGTTGTGCCACATGGGATCTAGTTCCCTGACCAGGGATTGAACCTGGGCCCACTGTATTGGGAGAGTGGAGTCTTAGCCACTGGACACCAGTGAAGTCCCAAGATACCAGATTTATAAGACAAATTATATTGCAAGTGTGGTGGGGAAAAGATGGTCTTTTGAATAAGAGTTGAGTGAACTGAATATCCGTACAAAGAAAAAAAAAAGGAACCTTGAGCCTTTGCATAATAAATAACAATTCCAGCTGGACTGTACATCTAAATGTGAAAGTCAAAACTATAAAGCTGTTAGAAGAAGAAAACAAAGATTATCAACCTGGGCTAGGCAAGGATTTCTAAGGCTATGAAATGGATGATCACTTTTAAAAAATGATAAATTGGGCTAAACAAAAATTAAGAACTTCTTCTCATTGAAAGAAATGAGTCCTAAGATAATGAGCACTAAGATAATGAAAAGACAAGCCAGAGTTGGAAAAAAGCATTAGACCAGGGCTAATACATGCAAGAGAGATGACTGTGTCACACACACACACAGAGAACATATCCATTGTATATACACTAATATCTCAATATTTGACCACTGTTTTCCTGTTTCAACTTAAGTTTACCCATTCAAAAAATAAGAATTCTATTTAGCCAATGTGTTTCACTTCAGAAACACTTATATATATATTCAAAGTAAAAGTAATGTACATAAAATCAACATTTACATTATCACATAAGGTCATTGCTAGAGTCAATATATAAGAATTATACACATCCTCAAAAAAAAAAAAATTAACATTGTTGGGACCTTCAGTCCAGACAAGATGGCTTAGACCAGTTTCTCCCTGCTTCTCTCTAAGTGCAACTATAAAACCTAAAAATAAAGAAGACAATCAAAAGATACTCTGGAAGGTTTGGGACCCCAAGACGACAGAAAGGGCATCTTAGATGCCAGGTACCTCTCACTCAACAGAAGACTATAACCCAGTCCTGGCACATCCTAATCCCCAACCCAGCATAGAAGGGGGTCAGGCAGGCTCACTCCTCTCCAGGACTCAACAAGAATCTTTCCAACAGTACCAGGTAAGCCACCATCAAAAGCACAAGGTTATGACTGAAAGTCCCACTAAGAAGCAGCAAACAGGGGAAGCAGTTTCCTTCTCAAAATCTGAGACTTCTCTGCTCTACTGAGAGATAACGAGACATCCAAAGGGCACTGGCAAGACAAATCTCACCACCACAAGTGACCAACCTGGAGAGTATCTTTGGCCCCATGGGCCTGAAGCTTCCCTCTTCTATACAAAGACACAAGTTTGCCTAGTATGGGGAAACTCCTCCCACCTCCTCTAGCACAACCAGCAGGGACAAGTGGGAACGCCACTGGTACCAGAAAGCAGAACAAAAAAATACCACAAAGACCCTAACCATCACTGGAATCAAATACCAGAAGAAAAAAAAAAAAGAGAGAGAGAAAAAAAAAGACCAGAAGAGAAAGCAAAATGCCATGATAAACCATGACAGGATAACTACCCATTAAAACAAAATATTTAAATAGGACTCAAAATACCCAACATGATAAACAAAAAGGTGAGAATGTGATAAAAATAATCACCTGTCATTGCAAAAACAGAAACATCACAACTTACATGAGAAAAGACAATAAGAAATATCAATAACCTCAGATATGCAGAAGACACCACCCTTATGGCAGAAAGTGAAGAGGAACTAAAAAGCCTCTTGATAAAAGTGAAAGAGGAGAGTGAAAAAGTTGGCTTAAAGTTCAGCACTCAGAAAACGAAGATTACGGCATCTGGTCCCATAAACAGTGGAAACAGTGTCAGACTTTATTTTGGGAGGCTCCAAAATCACTGTAGATGGTGATTGCAGCCATGAAATTAAAAGACGCTTACTCCTTGGAAGGAAAGTTATGACCAACCTAGATAGCATTTTCAAAAGCAGAGATGTTACTTTGCCAACAAAGGTCCATCTAGTCAAGGCTATGGTTTTTCCTGTGGTCATGTATGGATGTGAGAGTTGGACTGTGAAGAAAGCTGAGCGCCGAAGAATTGATGCTTTTGAACTGTGGTGTTGGAGAAGACTCTTGAGAGTCCCTTGGACTGCAAGGAGATCCAACCAGTCCATCCTAAAGATCAGTCCTGGGCGTTCTTTGGAAAGACTGATGCTGAAGCTGAAACTCCAATACTTTGGCCACCTGATGCAAAGAGCTGACTCACTGGAAAAGATCCTGATGCTGGGAGGGATAGGGGTCAGGAGGAGAAGGGGACAACAGAGGATGAGATGGCTGCCTGGCATCACTGACTTGATGGACATGAGTTTGAGTGAACTCCAGGAGTTGGTGATGGACAGGGAGGTCTGGTGTGCTATGATTCATGGGATCGCAGAGAGTCGGACAGACTGAGCAACTGAACTGAACTGATAGACCCTTGTGGGTTTCCCTGGTGGCTCAGCTGGCAAAGAATCCACCTGCAATGCAGGAGACCTGGGTTTGATACCTGGGTTGGGAAGATTCCATGGAGAAAGGAAAGGCTGCTGCTAAGTCGCTTCAGTCGTGTCCGACTCTGTGCGGCCCCATAGATGGCAACCCACCAGGCTCCCCCGTCCCTGGGATTCTCCAGGCAAGAACACTAGAGTGGGTTGCCATTTCCTTCTCCAATGCATGAAAGTGCAAAGTGAAAGTGAAGTTGCTCAGTCGTGTCTGACTCCTAGCAACCCCATGGACTGCAACCTACCAGGCTCTTCTGTCCATGAGATTTTCCAGGCAAGAGTACTAGAGTCGGGTGCCACTGCCTTCTCCAAAGGAAAGGCTACTCCCTCCAGTATTCTGGCCTGGAGAATTGCATGGACCATACAGTCCATGGGGTCGCACAGAGTCAGACATGACTGAGCGACTTTCACTTTCACTTTCCATGGACTTCTGTGCCATTAAAAAGACACATTTACAGAAATTTTGCAGCTTCAGAGAGTTCTTGAAGGCCCTAAAATCCAGAATTTACAAAACCTAGCTTTAGATTATGCATCTTTAGAAACCTGCTCTAGCAATTTAGGTCATTTGTCTCTTTAGATGGTAAGATAAGAATTTCTCAGAGTCCTTTCCAATGCTATAATTTACTGATTTATACCCCAGTCACACCCTCGGATGGGATTACCTCCCTTTCCATATCATATATAATGGCACAGAATTTTTAACTGAGCATTTGGTTTACCTAACAGGATACTTTACTATCTAGGACAGGTCTGAAATGAGCTTCCCTGGTGACTCAGAGGTAAAGAACCACGTGCCAATGCAGGAAACGCAGGCTCAGTCCCTGGGGTTGGGGAGATCCCCTAGAGAAGGAAACAGCATCCTACTTCCGTGTTCTAGCCTGGGAAGTCCCATGGACAGAGGAGTCTGGTGGGCTACAGTTCATGGGATCAAAGAGAGTCAGACAAGACTTAGCGACTAAAAACAACAAACTGAGGTCTGAAATATGAGGAGGAAGCTAGTGAAACTATGGAAATCTTTTGTGGATCCTTAACACAGTCACAAGATCATTGGATAATAGGAGGCACAACTGCTTCAGGAAAAAAGGTAAATGTCATGATGCTGCACTATGCTGGACTGGTTAGAAACTAGGCTCAATTTAGCTCAATTTCAGCAAAAACACTCCTCAAAGCAGCCCCCCTGCCTCAAAAGTTCTAATCTACCAGTTCAGTTCAGTTCAGTTCAGTCACTCAGTCGTGTCCGACTCTTTGCGACCCCATGAATCGCAGCACGCCAGGCCTCCCTGTCCATCACCAACTCCTGGAGTTCACCCAGACTCACGTCCATTGAGTCCATGATGCCATCCAGCCATCTCATCCTCGGTCGTCCCTTTCTCCTCCTGCCCCCAATCCCTCCCAGCATCAGGGTCTTTTCCAATGAGTCAACTCTTCGCATAAGGTGGCCAAAGTACTGGAGCTTCAGTTTTAGCATCAGTCCTTCCAAAGAAATCCCAGGGTTGATCTCCTTCAGAACGGACTGGTGGGATCTCCTTGCAGTCCAAGGGACTCTCAAGAGTCTTCTCCAACACCACAGTTCAAAAGCATCAATCTAATCTATAACACTTATTAAAAATGTATGAAGGAAATTTGGTACAAAACACATCATGAGATGTCTAAAAGCACAAAAAGCATACAAACTTTTTCAGGTCTCCCAGTGCAATCTTCACTGACGAGCAGCAAAAAGCTACTCCCCAGTATACACACTTTTATCTTAGATTCGCTGAGCTGCATTATAGCCTTTGGGTGTACCTGAAAGTCAACTACTAGATCTTGCAATTGAAACCATAAAATATTTAGCATGGATAAACTGCCTCTATCTTACTATATGCCTCACCTTGAGTCTTCACATGAGACCAATGATTCCTAAAAAAATTTTATCTCCTATTAGGAAAACTGCGGAATTAAAAATTCAAACTCTTTCATTATAACTTTAGGAATGCCATCTATTCTGGGTTATTTTTTCTCCAGGATGATTTTTTTTTACCTAATTAGGATGATTTTTTAATAGTTGGCATTATTAAAATATGTGAGAACATATTTTACCCACAGGAATTTTTACCAAATAGAGTTGGGTCACTGTCTCAGCAGTGAGCTCCTAAATCTATAGCCTTTGTTTTCAGTCTCTCTTTTAGGCCTTGCCACAGTGTTGAAAGAGTGACGACAAAGCAATAAAGCAACTAATGGACTCAAAGTCCAGCTGCTAAGATAGAGGCCATGTTTCAGACCCAAATGCTGACAGCTCGGGACTATACAAAGAGAGTCACTCAATCTCAGGGCTACCAAAGGTCTAAATCTTGCCTAAATCCAGCCAAAGCTTAGATTCTATCCGGAAAACAATTCCTGTACGAGATCTTTCATCTTCTGTTCAACACGGCCAGTGTCTGGAACATGTTGCTTTCTGAGACTGCCCACTCCAACCTCATAGCTCTGTTACAAATTTCTCTTACAGTGGGTACAAATCTGTCTCTCTGTAATTTCCACCCACAAGTTCTAATTCTATCCCCTGGGACCACACAGAAGAAGCCTAATCCTTCTTCCAGCTTCTACATTGTCAGCCCTTCAAATATGTGAATACAGTTATCAAGTCTCCCGTGACGGTTGTGGTAGGCTGAATACTGGTTCCCCCAAAGATGCTGGTGTTCTAATCCCTAAAACCTATCAGCTCCTGCTCATGCTCAGCCCTGTCTTTGTGACCCCATGGACTGTAGCCCACCAGACTCCTCTGTCCATGGGATTTTTCAGGCAAGAGTACTGGACTGGGTTACCATTGCCTCTTCCAAGGGATCTTCCCAACCCAGGGATCAAATCCACGTCTCCTGCATCTCTTGCACTGGCAGGTATATTCTTTACCACTGAACCACCTGGAAGCCCAGAACCGACCAGAAGAGAGACTCTGAAGATGCGACTAAAGACCTTGAGATGGAGAGATTATATGGAATATCCTGATGAATCCAGTGTAACCACAACGGTTCCTATAAGAGGCAAGAAGGAGGATCGGAGAGAAAGAAGTAGATCTGATGAAGCAGAAACTGAAGTGATGCACTTTAAAGATGGAGAAAGGGGCCGTGGGCCTAGGAATGCAGGCAAACTCTGGAAGCTAAAAAAGGCAAGGAAATAGATTCTTCCATACAGCCTCTGGAAGCAGTGCAGCCCATTTAGACTTATGACCATTAGAACTGTTAAGAGTATAAATCTGTGTCTTTATGCCACTGAATTTGTGATAATTTGTTACAGCAACAGAAAGAAACTAACAGAAGGAGACTCATTTTCTTTCCAAACTAAAAGATTTCTTTAACCACTCTTCAAATAACAGTTTCAAGTCTCACCTCAAGACATTCTCAATCTCTCTTTTGTCAAAAATCTCATGTTTCCTTTGACCTATCCATATACCCTACTCTCCCGGCCCAAAACAGCTCTCAACTTTCTCTCCAGCAATGATGTCTAAAGCCACATTCTCTTGGTCCACTTGCTTTTACCAAGCTCATTCCAAGGGCAATTGCTCAATAAATAATAAGTTGAAAGTAAACAATCATTCGGAATTCCCAACAGGTCTGATAATCTAGAAGATTAAAAGGCCTTTATTCCTCCTCCTCATTCTCCTGGAGAAGTCACAAATTCTTCCCCATGTATTAGGATTTTAAGAGATTACATAGATGACTTCTCAATTGAAACATCTAGTCATATAACTCCTTGTTAGTAAAATCACTGCAGAAATTAAAAAGTAAAAGCTCCCTATATTATGCATATGACTAATATTTCCTAATACTGTGCCTCCTAAACTCTACATTTATGTTTAATTATACAAATTGTACGCTGCTGCTAAGTTGCTAAGTTGCTGCTAAGTTGTGTCTGACTCTTTGCAACCTCATGAACTATATCTTGCCAGGCTCCGCAATCCATAGAATTCTCTGGGCAAGAATACTGGAGAGGGTTGCCATGCCCTCCTCCACTGGATCTTCTAACCCAGGGATTAAACCCTCATCTCTTATATCTGCATTGGCAGGTGGGTTCTTTACCACTAGCACCACCTGGGGAGCACAAATTGTATAACTTATGATAAAAAGTAGTTAAACAAAAGTACAGTATTAGTTTAGCCAAATGTTTTACAAAATATTTAAATGGTTATATAATAGTTTTGGGGCTTCCCAAGTGGCACAATGGTAAAAAAAATCCTCCTGCCAATGCAGGAGACACAAGAGACATGAGCTTGATCCCTGGTTCGGGAAGATCCCCTGGAGAAGGAACTGGCTGCCAACTCAAGTATTCTTGCCTGAAAAATCCCATGGACAGAGGAGCCTGGAAGGCATGGGGTTGCAAAGAGTCAGACATGACTGAGGAACTGAGAACACACATACACATAATAGTTTTATCTGTCAACATTAACTTCTTCTAGCAAAAAAATTACAGATGTTTGACAAATGCACTGTACTGAACACTGTACCTATAGCATAATTTACTTTACAAACACAAAGGCTTTTAACACATCTATTAATGGATGCTAGAATATAGGATGTGATGGTGAAGGTACGAAATAGAAAGCAGAGGAAAAGTAGGATCACAGCCATTGTAAACAGTCTCAGCATAAAGTGAAAAGAAACTGAATAGTGGAACAAAGGTTAGGGAGCAAGGAGAAACTACTCATTATATACAAACTTCCCAAAAGGACCAATCCGACAGCGTTATGTCCCACCAGGTATCTGTGTGGGGGTGGGGAGCGTGGTTTCTAAAAATTCAGCCACACAGTTTTGAATAACTTCTGTTAATTTTAACCAGTCTGGAAAGCAACAACCTATATAAAAACACCCAAAATTCCTTTCTCCTTTTGGTAGAAAATTACTTGAATTATAATTGCTTATTTTGGCTATTAGTATTATTTCTAATCCTAAAAACCCTACTAACTAATCATTTAGAAGAAAGCTACCTAAAACCATAATAGGGAATAGAATCTAGGATTAAAACTTGCCCTATTTTTTGAAAACACCAAGGTTTGCTTCAGATTTCCATTATTTGGCCTAGTAACACCTTGACTGGAGAAGACGATGGCATCTCACTCCAGTACTCTTGCCTGGAAAATCGCATGGACGGAAAAGCCTGGTAGGCTACAGTCATGGGGTCGCGAACAGTCAGACACGACTGAGCAACCTCACTTTCACTTTTCACTTTCATGCACTGGAGAAGGAAATGGCAACCCACTCCAGTGTTCTTGCCCGACTCCAGTGTTCTTGCCTGGAGAATCCCAGAGACGGCGGAGCCTGCTGGGCTGCTGTCTATGGGGTCACACAGAGTCGGACACAACTGAAGTGACTCAGCAGCAGCAGCAACACCTTTACTTAAATATTATAAAATCTGTAATCATAATAATAATGTTATTTCACTAAGAAAATGATACATCAAATTTCACACAGCAATCGAAATTAGTGTTAGAAACAGGGAAGAAACTCAAGTCTTAATTATAGCACCTAGTAGCGTCATTATTTTGGAGAAGGCAATGGCACCCCACTCCAGTACTCTTGCCTAGAAAATCCCATGGACAGAGGAGCCTGGTAGGCTGCAGTCCATGGAGTCACTACTAGTCGGACACAATTGAGTGACTTCACTTTCACTTTCATGCACTGGAGAAGGAAATGGCAACCCACTCCAGTGTTCTTGCCTGGAGAATCCCAGGGATAGCAGAGCCTGCTGGGCTGCTGTCTATGGGGTCACACAGAGTCGGACACAACTGAAGCAACTTAGCAGCAGCAGCAGCAGCAGCAGTGTCATTATTTGAATGTTTCAGTAATACATGTTAACTTGGATTGAAACAAGTTACTTTGTAGAACTACTACTATTACTAAATAGTATGTATATTTTTATTTTTATGTAGATATTAAATAGAAAATTCAACTTCTTTAAAAATTATTCTTTGCTCAAGTTTCAGAGAGGAAAGCAATGAATTAATCAATTCCCTTCAAAAAGTCAGTTTTAATTCCCAACAAAATGTATAACTCATTTAACTCAGTTTTTCAGAATCATTGTGACTTAAAACATCACTTTTAGATATTTACTTGAGGTCAGACTAGATTATGGAAAAGTAATCAGAGGCAGTAATTCACCAATGTACAAAGATAAACATGAAAACCAGCCTTCTGCATAAATTAGCCTTCTGACAAAAGTTACAACAGAGATGCCTGATTATACTTCATATTATCATAAGTAGCTAGTGAAAATTAAGGTTTAAAAACAACAATTTAAAAATAAGGCATTTTGTGAATACTAAGATGAAGGCTGTGTATGTGTCAATTTAAAAGCCTACTTTTTTCAGTGGTAGATTAAGGTGAATGTATCCAAAGAGCTCAGCTTTAATACTGAAACATTCAGTTCAGTTCAGTTGCTCAGTCGTGCCCGACTCTTCGCGACCCCATGAATCACAGCACGCCAGGCCTCCCTGTCCATCACCAACTCCTGGAGTTCACTCAGACTCATGTCCATTGAGTCGGTGATGCCATCCAGCCATCTCATCCTCTGTCGTCCCCTTCTCTTCCTGCCCCCATCCCTCCCAGCATCACAGTCTTTTCCAATGAGTCAACTCTTTGCATGAGGTGGCCAAAGTACTGGAGTTTCAGCTTTAGCATCATTCCCTCCAAAGAAATCCCAGGACTGATCTCCTTCAGAATGGACTGGTTGGATCTCCTTGCAGTCCAAGGGACTCTCCAGAGTCTTCTCCAACACCACAATTCAAAAGCATCAATTCTTCAGCACTCAGCTTTCTTCACAGTCCAACTCTCACATCCATACATGACCACAGGAAAAACCATAGCCTTGACTAGACAGACCTTTGTTGGCAAAGTAATGTCTCTGCTTTTGAATATGCTATCTAGGTTGGTCATAACTTTCCTTCCAAGGAGTAAGCATCTTTTAATTTCATGGCTGCAGTCACCATCTGCAGTGATTTTGGAGCCCAAAAAAATAAAGTCTGACACTGTTTCCCCATTAGGTTACCACTCACCAAAGAGATTAAGTTTTTGAGAGTTATATCAGTTATATATAGATGGTTTTATATTTGTCAGGTTCGTATATTGAAATACTTTGGCAATTTATTGGTAGTTTACCCCAGGTTTGGTTTTGGTTTTTAATTTACTTACTGACTTGAAATTTAAGACTGATTCAATTTTTTTTAATGGTTGTAGAGCCAAGATTACTTCTGCTTTTACACAAGACCCATCTGGCTATCTAAGGGAGGGCTTGAATTCCAGAGATGAAAATTAGAGATGTTTACATATGGAAAAATGGACCATACTTTGAGTTGGTCCAAGCAGTTACCTGTGGCAAAACTTCAGGTGTAGAAGACAAAATATAACCAATGACTAGTAAGTACTAGCATCCTTACTGGGCCATTTACCTACCTAAGTAGGGCTAACATCCTAGTACATTCTGATTGTTTATCAAGTAAGACAGATAATCCTGTGAGGTAAGGCTGGAGTTTTCCTGTACAGTTGATAGTTTAGCAAATAATCCAAAATAATGGATGACCTTTGGTACCAAGAGAGGAAAGAATCTCTTTATAGCAAAAAGATCTGACATTTGTCTAAAACAGAAAATAAGGGGACGACAGAGGATGAGATGGCTGGATGGCATCACCGACTCGATAGACGTGAGTCTGAGTGAACTCCAGGAGTTGGTGATGGACAGGGAGGCCTGGCGTGCTGCGATTCATGGGGTCGCAAAGAGCTGGACACGACTGAGCGACTGAACTGAACTAAACCTGAGTACTCAAATTAAACAAAATAAAATAAAATAAAACTCCAAAGATATTGAAATAATATAGTATTCTAAAAAAATATCAGTCCCAGAACCAGAAAGATACAACCTGTTATCATGATCCCCAAAAATGTTCACATTTTTTGCCCTGCAAGTAATCCCATGCTTAAGAATGTCATAGCTAAAGTTTAAAATAGTGAAAGAAAAAGTAATTACTGTGATTGCTTCTGGATGGTAAATGATTGGCAGTTGTTTTTTGTCCTGATTCTTTATACTCTATGGAACTTCTAAATATAGAATTGTGGTAGGGCGGGATTCAAATTTAGATCTAGTAACAAAGAAACTCAGGCACTAGACCCCTTTGTCAACCCCACCAAAGGACTGTTACTCAAGAAAGATGAAGCTGACTTACATTTCAATTCTTACAAAGACTCTGGAAAAACACAGGGAACTCCCTCAACTAACTTACTTGGAACAACAAAATACTGTTACCGAAAGCAATCTGGTAAGAAGACAGACCAGGAGGATACCCCTTAGACAAGAGAGGTGGAACTGTCTGAGAAACGTGGTGATAAGATGGAGATAGGAAGCACAGATACCTCCCTTCCACTTTCTGGATTCAGTTAAATTTGGCAGAATAGGTTTTGTTGTTGTTCAGTCACAAAGTCGTGTCTGACTCTGCGACCCTATGGACACCAAGGGTCCTCTGTCCATAGGATTGCCCAGGCAAGAATATTGGAGTGGGTTGCCATTCCCTTCTCCAGGGGATCTTCCTGACCCAGGGATCAAACCTGAGTCTCCTGCATTGGCAGGTGGATTCTTGACCACTGAGCCACCAGGAAAGCCCAGAATAAGTTTAATAGGGTAACTTGAGGAAAAGTTCTTACAGCATCATTTGAAATTTTCTTATTCTGAGTCATGTAGGAGGTTAAGGGGGGAATATCCCTGAGTGGGTTCAGCAATCACATCAGTTTATTAAAACTGAGTATAGAACAGGTTAATCAGATAACTTTCCTGACACCTGCTATATAATGGAAGAATGCCAAGCAGTCAGGAGTGCCAACCAAGGAGAGGATGCTGAGACCAGACAGTCAGGAGACAGTGTACAAACAACGGAAAACAACTCTAAGGGTGTAAAGACGAGGATGGGATCAGAGAAGAAAAAGGGAGGGAGAGGGCGTTACCAAATGTTAATTTGACTTTATAGTCTTACCTATGTCTAGCCCTAAGCCCTGCCTCTCCCTAGTACAAATGATGCTGCTAATGAAGTCTTATCCCAGACAGCCTACTTGAGTTTGATGAAACTGGCACTAATCATGACCAAATTATCCAGCTTCCTGTGTTACATATAAAGAATTCATAAATATTTCACTGGGAATAAATTAGAGATATCAAGGAAAAAATTCATATGATAATTTCATACTTTATACAACCATGTCTATATTGTTTATGGAGAACTATATAGAAAGCAATGTTACATCTTTCTCTTACTGGACTTTGTTTCCAAAGCATAAATGGGGGAATAAAAAAGGATACATAACTTGCTTAATTCAACAGGGTAAGCTCATTTTATGTTCATGCCATGCTTTTTTTTAAGAGGAAAGGTTTTATAAAGTCAATTCCAAGCTTAAACATGTATCCCAAACAAGTTCAAACTGCTATCAATTTTGGCTTCTTTTCCCCCCTATACTTTCCTAATTCATACTAACAAAGAGTTAAATTCCACTCATTTCTCTTTTTCCACGTCAAATCTGGGAGAGTGAACTATGTATTCCTCTGGAACTTTTCCATCAAGATGAACCTCGTCAAAGGTACAGAGTTTCTTTCCAGGCTAGAAAGTGCTTCACTGATTAATGTGAATTTGAACATTTTCTCAACATTGGTAATAGACCAATTCTATCATCATAGCCTGCTGGGTGGAGTCTAAATTACTGGACTAAAGAGCTGTTAAAATTAATAATGTATAATGGCAGAGTACGGAACTACTTAAGTATCCTGGGGTTTTGTAAAACATAAAACTGGCCATAGATTAATCCTAGAAAAATCTCTGAAGGAAATAATCTTAGCACTTGATTTAAAACAAGTATGGCAAATACTTCAAGTTTGGCTATAATGGAGTATCCACAGAGAGTATTAACAAAATAAGTTAGGAAAGAATTTGCAAAGAGTAGAGAGAAAAAGAGTTGGAGGATATTAAGTGCCAGAACAGAGACAAACCACAGCAAGGAAAGAACACAATGCTCTCTCGGGTTAACTTCCTTAAAATCCAAATGACCAGAAGTCAATAAATAGTGAATATGTTTATTTGACAAGAAAGCAGAAAAACAACATCAATATAAAATATAATTAGTCTGATTTTAAGGACAAACACATCTCCTATTTCAGTACCAATTTCAAATATTATTTACTTTCAGCTTTGATGTCGACTTAATGGATAACCGAGCTAGTTAAAACCATCAAAAACTAAAATTCACTCCTTAGAAAATATTCTAAGGTATATTCTCACTCCTTAGAAAATAAGGTGCCCATACAAAGCAAATGAAAAATCTGCAGCCTATGTCTATACGCATATAACTTTTACCACAGAGCCTAAAAATTTTTCCTAGATTGAATCAGCTTCTTTACCTTTTCAAACTTCAGCTTTTATTACATTTTTACACAAACGTACAGCAGAAGATGGAGAGATTTTAGGAAAATGAACCAGAAGTCAAAGGCTAAATTCCTTGAAAGAAAGGAACTGAATCGTTCCCTCCCATATCTCAGTCTGGCATGGGGTTTTGTGCATAGTAGGCATGTGAGGAACGTTCACTAATTAAATGCAAAGGCTTGCCAACTAGAGGATTAATGCTTGAAAGAATCCCAAGCTACATTCCTGGACCAAATATTTGAAAATGTTCGCAGTTTTACATCATATTATACTTTCCAACAAGTTCTAGGTCTGTAATCTAATCAAATGCAATAGTAGTACAAACATCCTCTGCATTTTGTCTTTGAAATTTGGGTCCAAGTATTTTTTTTTTAGCACATAAACCAGCTGGCAGCAAAACTTCTCATTTCCAAAATTTACTTTTCTTATTTATAAGTTAAAATATACAATCAAATCATAACCCTAGACTAATGATAACCTGCATGCTAGCCTAGATCCATCAGGATCTTGATCATACCATGTTTCTCCAAGCCTCAGTATTCTCATCTATAAAATGAGGAAAACAGGCATTTAAAAGTTTTCCTTGAATATATTGATGACTGTAATTTCCTTTGAAACAAACTTAAAAATTATAATAATAGGTAGATAAATACATAATTAAGCAAGTAGAATAAAAAGTTAAGAAAATAATCTAGGTGGTAGATATAGCTACTCTACAGAAAAAAAAAAACTTGATCAATCCTCCCAAACTCCCATTCTTCTGATACCTGGAGATGGTACCAGTTGATCAAAGCGAAAAATTAGAAGTTATCCTGAATGCCTCTTCCTCCCTCACCTATAGTCAATCATCAAGTTCTATTACTTCCTCCTTCAAAACATCTCAAGTCCATGTATTTCTATTTCCCTGTCACTGCTCTATAGCAGTCCAAGTCATCATCACCTATCACCTGAACTAAAAGGTCTCCTTTCTTCCACTCCCGCCCCCTCCCAAATCATAAATGAGGACTTTTTGAAATGTACATCAATCATTCTCTAGGTTTACAGTTTCCAGTGGCACTAAGAATAAATGAACCCAAGCCCCTTACCATGGCTTACACACCCTCGATGGGGCCTCTCTACCTCTCTGTTCTCATCCCGTTCACTATCCCCCATTCCTTTACTAGGTGCCAGTCACAGAGGTCTTTCTATTCCAATGGCACATCAAGTTCTTACATTAAGCTCCTGTACTTTACAAATCTCTTTGGGGCTTTTTTCCTCAAATTTTTCAAATGGCAGACTCCTTCCTTCTAGTCACTCAGCTTGCCTCCTCAGGGAGGCTCTTTCTGACCATCCAGTCTAGACAAGACACTATCTCATCATCCTGATCTATTTGTTTTAGAGCAGCAGAGTACCTCACTTATGAGCACAGAATCTGCAGTCACACTGCCTGGATTCAGAGTCCAGCTCTTTAGTTCTTAATTGTCTACTAATTTTGTGACTTAGCTTTTCTGTGCCTTGGTTTGATCATCTGTCTAAAAGGAAATAGGGTCACTGGCACATAATAAGAGCTAGTAAAGTTTTTGCTATGGCATTTGTTTATATTTTTCTTATTTATTATCTATATTTCATGGGGCTTCCCAGGCAGTGCTAGCAATGAAGAACCTGGCTGCCAATGCAGGAGACATAAGAGACGTGGGTTCGATCCCTGGGGAAGGAAATTGCAACCCACTCCAGTATTCTTGCCTGAAGAATCCCATGGACAGAGGAGCCTGGGAGCTACAGTCCATGGGGTCACAAAGAGTTGGAAGCAGTGAAGCAACTGAGTACACATCTATATCCCAATGAAATGTTAACCCCATAAGAGATCTTGTTTGCCTTGTTTATTGCATCTCCAATGTCTAGAACACTATCAAGCACTTAGCACATGCTCAAGTAACTTTTAAATATTTGCTAAGAAGTTACTAGATTCTTACATTTGATCATAGTATTACTTCATTTGCCCTTAGTAAACACCTACTTACAATGTAGTTTTTCTTTTGCTTAAATTCCAGAAATTATTTGGAAGAAATTAAGGTAAAAAGCAATATAAACATAGAATATTAGAGATTCCATTAATTTCTTAATTTTCGATTTAAAAATTCCTCTCATTAAAAAAAAAAATTAAGCTGTTTAAAAGAAAACGAGCCAGTTTCCTTATCTTTCCTATGTTAGCTAAAGCATTAAAAGATAGGTTGAAAAAATGCTCTCATTTGCTCATTTTCATAACAAGTACAATATCTACATATCACCCTTCTTAGAAGTACACTGAAAGGCAAGTTAAACTGGAGTGATGGTGCTGAGTAGAGGGCGCGAGCAGGGAAACTGTTCTAAGAAAGGACGTCACCTTCTCTATAATATTGTAGCCCTTGAGCCTTAGGGAATTTATACAATAATAAGCTTTTGTTATCTATCATATTAATTGTTGAAAGAATAAAAATTATTTGGCTACCCTAAGAACATGAATCCACAATTCAATATGCTAAAAAGATGATAATGTTAATGAACTGAGATGTTTCTTAAATAACATGGTTATATTCATCATTACAATATATAGAAAAATGCATATATTAATTTCCTAGGGCAGCTATTACAAAGTACCACCACAAACTAGGTGACGAAAACAACAGAAATTTATTCTCTCATAGTTCTGGAGGCCAAAAGTCCAAAATCAAAGTTTGAGCAGGGCCATGCTCTAAGTCTCCGGGCAGAATCCTTCTTTGCCTACTCCTAGTAGCTGCTGGTGGCCATCCATCGCAACACTTGTCTTACAACTGAAGCCCTTCGATTTGCCTCCATAGTCATAGGGTATTCTCCCCTCGTGTTCCTGCGTCTCTTCTGTTCTCCAGGGCCTGCCTTACTCAGGAGGATTTCATCTTCACTAATTATGTCCACAAAGACCCTACTTCCAAACTGTAGTGTGCTGGCTGTCAGGACTTCATACTTTGGGGGGCATATAATTCAACATATAACATATACCTAGGTATATACCACATTATTACCTAAAGTTACAAACTTTCAACTTGTCATGATACTATTTATCCTTAAGGTAGACACAAGTATATTTCTGAAGTCTGATGCTTAATAAGATGGGCCAATAGCCAATGGGAATTTGCTGTATGTTTCAGCAAACTCAAACAGGGGTTCTGTATCAACCTAGAGGAGTGGGGAGGGAGATGGGAGGGAGGTTCAAAAGGGAGGGGATATATGTATACCTATGGCTGATTCATGTTGAGGTTTGACAGAAAACAACAAAATCCTATAAAGCAATTAACCTTTAATTAAAAAATAATTTAAAAAAGAAAAAAGAAGTGAGGGGATATATGTATACCTTTGGCTGATTCATGTTGAGGTTTGACAGAAAACAACAAAATTCTGTAAAGCAATTATCCTTCAATTACAAAATAAATAAATAAATAACAGAAGGGCCATATTCTTTCTGGTTTCAGTTCTCCAGGACTGTGTTATCTATACAGGTGAATTAACAACTTCCTAAGTATGAGAAATATAATTAGGTCAGCGATCTCAAATCATAAATACTCTAAACCTGTTACAGGCTAAACAAATGTCATGAATAAAATAATAATGAAATTCCTTTAAACTTCACTAAAAATCCAGTTGGATTTATTTGGCCAAAAGATGGGCTGGAGATTGTAATTTCTCCTCTGTCTCCTATTATCTCTACTAATATAATAATTAATCCTAAACTGTGATACATAAAGTAAATGCACATGTATCAAATCCTGTATTTATTTAATTACATTATTTAAAAAAAAAAACAATAAGCAGCAGCAATAACACACAGGTACTCTTGTTCCCCCTGATGAAAAGATTTCTACAATAACTTGATCTAAAAACCCTGGGCAAGAAAGGAACTAAGTGGGACCCACAGACTACACTCTAGCACAATTGTTCTTTCAGGAAAATCATTCTGAGCAGTAAAGTTATGAATACCTCAGTGAGGCTGTGGTGGTGGTGGTTTAGTCACCAAGTCGTGCCTGACTCTTGTGACCCCATGGACTGTAGTCCACCAGGCTCCTCTATCCATGGGATTCTCCAGGCAAGAATACTGGAGTGGGTCGCCATTCCCTTCTCCAGAGGATCTTTCCCACCCAGGCGATTCTTTTTACTGCTAAGTCTACATTACTGCTTAAAGAGAAGGGGGTCCACATAAGCACAAAGAAGAAATTCTGATCATGTTCCCTCATCTAGTCAGGCCCTCGGAGTTAGAAAAGGCTCACAGAAGAGCTGTGAGCTTCTAATATAATTTGCACAGATGCTTCTTCAGTCACTACCTGTGACCATGATGGAGAAAACCTGTATCTTAGGAGGTAAAAAGTTTGCAATCTGCAAGAAGAAAAATTATATATTCCCACTTAGTACTTCCAAAACGATAAAATATTAAGATATTTACTTACAATAGAGAGTCCTTAATAAATTAAAGGTACTGATGAAATTCCCATATGCATTGCAACACTGTGACAGTGGATTAATATGCTAAAATTACATAATACTATGGACACCTGATGTGAAGAGCCAACTCATTAGAAAAGACCCTGATGCTGGGAAAGATTGAGGGCAGGAGAAGGGGACAACAAAGGACAAGATAGTCGGATGGCCTCACCAACACCATAGACATTTGTTTGAGCAAGCTCTGGGAGATGGTGAAGGACAGGGAAGCCTGGCTTCAGTCCAGCGCTGCAGTCCATGGCGTCACGAAGCGTCAGACATGACTGAGCAACTGAACAAGAACAACACAATTTTTTAATTATCCCAAGAGCTTAACTATTGGCCTTTCAAAGACTATTTCCAACCACTACTTTTTAAATGACTTTTAAAAAGATAGTTTGGTTTACGTAAAAGCAGTTCAATTTGATCCTCTAAAACAAGGCTATCAAATAAACAGTAAAATATTATCTGTCTAGAGGCCAGGCTTCTGGAATATTTCCAAATCCAGAAATCAGGAGAAAACCAAAACAATCATATACACACATGTTCTGGGTGTAAAGAGCAGCAAGGACAAAGAACAGAAGATAAAGGAATACTACCCTAGGCTTACACCTGACCCTGTGAGATCGGATGGTCGACCAGGGAGAAGTCAAGGGGCACTGCAATTGGCTGGCAGGGTCTATACAAGGTTGGGTTTCTTCTTTGGAAAGCAGAGAAGCAATCAGAGTTAAGAGAAAACAAAACTGGAACAATGAGCAGAGAGCAGCTGACCAAAGGCAGCTCAGCTGAGATTGAAGCGGTGAGCTACAGACACAGACAATTCAGATCTAGAGTGGGCATCTTAGCAGTTCCTGAAGGCACAGGCAGGAGCTACCTGAATAGACAACGACACTGCCTATGTCTTAGGCATGGCCCTGAGGCTTAGGCATGCACGCATGCGTGCTCAATCCATAAGTTGTGACCAACTCTTGCGACCCCAAGGACTATAGCACACCAGGCTCCTCTGTCCATGGGATTCTCCAGGCAAGAATAGTGGCATGGGCTGCCATTTCCTTCTCCAGGGGATCTTTCCGACCAAGAGACAGAACCCGAGTCTCCCGTGTCTCCTGCATTGGTAGGTGGATTCTTTACCAGGAAGACACCAGGGAAGCCCTGAGGCTTAGGGCACGTAAACAATAACGCTGCTCCATGAACAACAACTACAATAGTCTGCACATTGTTTACACATGAAAAATACCACAGGCTATATTGTAATATATTTATATGAATATATATATTTATAATAGTCATCCCTTAATGGAGCTTTCAACCTTATTCTAATGTAAAATGTATTGGGGGAAAGGGTATGGACCAACCCACCGCCCCCCACCCGGGAATGCTTATACATCACATACCTCTCTCCTTACCTCCATCCCTATCCCAGGAAACCTGAACCCAAAATTTTAACATTGCTGTCTCCTCCTGAGAAAAAGGCATATAAATGCAATAAAATAAAATTTCAGAGTGTTCTATTAAGGTTGGTAACACAGAAACTCACAATTTTACATAATTCCAAGAAGAGGCAGTAAAACAGGGCTGGATCTCTTGGAGACTGGAGCTGTACAATGATTCCAGAATGATTCTGGGCCTTGCGAAGAGGAGTATGGGGCCCTTCCCTCCAGTGCTCTGCTATTAACACCAGTCAGCCTTACATCATGCGTCAGTTTTTTCTGATTACTCATAGTTTCTTCTCCCATAATTTCAGTTTGTATACGGTTCAGCGGGGCCTTTCCAACCTTGACTCTCCCTCCCCACCCCCACAGTCAGGAGTGTGTTTGGTAAATACTAACAATTCCCACCACAGCAGTGTCAACAGTGCAAACAGCTGGGAAGGTAAATGCCGTTTTACATATATATATATACACACACACACCATTATACAGTATTTCTGCCATACAGATAGCATGAATGTAAAGGAGCTGGAGAGCACAGACAGGAGTAAAATATAGTGAAATAATTAGGAAATGGTGTGGAATCTTAAAAAAAAAATAGCTGAACTCTAACAGTAGAATGGTGGCTGCCTGGGTCTGGGAGAAGTAGGCAGAGACTGGTAAGAAGGTACAAAGTTTCAAGATCAATGAGGTCTGAGGACTTAATGTATAACATGGTGACCAGGGCTGATTAATACTATATTGTATAACTGAAATTTGCTAAGAAAGCAGAATTTAAATATTCTCACCCCCAAAAAAGGTAAATATGTGGAGTGAATGGATGTGTTCATTAACTCAGTTGTGAGAATCCTTTCACATTATACACGCATATTTAATCATCACACTGTTCACCTTAAATATATCACATTTTATTCGTGAATCATACCTCACTGAACTGAAAAATCATATGAAAATGATTTATTTTGAATGTACCTGTTTTCAGTATAATTTAGTTAATCATTTTATACAACTTACATTTTTTAATGGCTGTGGTAGACAACCAACTTAAAAAATTCCTGAAAATTTAACAATCAATCTTACGAAAAGAATACAGCCAACTCCAGAGAATCACTGCAAAACCTCTCAACTGACGCTTCAATCCCAACTGAAAATTCTTTCCTTTCTGTCTTAGTTCATATCCCCAGGAAAGATTCTTACTGGCCCCATTCATCTTTTTAAGCCACAGAAATCATATGCTGCTGACCAGCCTCTGAATTAAATGCTTCAGTTGAGGGCCTTCCCTGGCCTGAACGCCTGCAGCTTGCAGAGGAGATTGAGATCAAGTTGATAGAAAGCACAGATGTCACAGCAGCAGAGACGGCAGGTAGGACAGACACAAGCTAACCTTGTACAGGGGATCACTACAGATGTTAAAAATCCATCGGCCCTAGATCATTCCACCTACGGGCCACTTCAGAAAGAAACGCTCACAGAAATGACAGTGAGTTATCAAGGAAGGGTTATATTGTACTCAATATACTACATCTAATAAGATGCATTCAGCATCCACATCCTTCCAGAGCGCCTTCCTGAAACGCAGAGGTTGGGAAATCAAAAACTACATTCTCCAGGCTCCTTGACAGCGAGTAATCAGGATGAGAATTTGAGTCTGCCCTTAAGAGGCATGACACACAGTACAGACAGCAGCAGTGAGGCAGAGCCCGATCAGCCGATAGCCTGTAGCTGCTTTCAGCTAGCAAGGAAGGCCACAGACATGTCAGTGTCCAGTCTCCAGCTCTGAGGGTGTTGAGGGACAGTGGCAGAGGCAGTAGTGCCAGACTGAGCATTCCCGCTTCTAGTCACAGTTCACAGGCATCACGGAGAAGTTGTCACAGCAGTGGCCAGACACTAAATTTCAAACTTCAAGCAGTTATGATGGCCACAGCCGTGGCTGTTGTGATTCCCCCTGATCACAGCGACAGTGGTATTTTCTTGCTGTGATTTCCGTGGGAGCCTCCTGATTGCCAATTTCCTGACATTGGCAGAGGTGGCAGCGCCCGTGGCGACCTGTTCCAAGGTGTCCTGGAAGTCACATTCTCAGAGTCCTGGCCTGGAGCCCAGCCCTCCAGCTCTTCCAAAGATTCCCCAAGCAATGAATTCCCTGTATTATATCCCCTCCGTTTCCTGCACTGAACTCTGGCTAATACTGCAAAGGAGTACATGGGGAATGACTTCATACAGAAAGGTTTTGTTCATGTCTGCACTCACACAAAGGGCTCAAGGGAGATGACACCATTCCCATCAGTCTCCCCAGAATGACCACCTCAAGCCCCTTTCTTCAGTGCTGCCTAATATGGATGATACCTTTGCCTCTGCCGTGGCCAGCTCTCCATGACCTGAGACATCTGCTTGCCCTGAACCCAGCAGGAGCACACAGTCCCTCAGCCGTAGCAGTCATGTCAACTCTCATTACAACCAGACGAGCTCAAGGACCCTGAATCCAAAGTGCCCCACTGGTTCATCCACCACACCCCTGAGTAGTCTCTGGCCCCCAAACTCATCTTCCCTCACTGCTCCCCCTAGTCAGTCAAGGGGAAAACAAGAAATCAAAGTATAGCTGGCTCTAAGTCAGAGGAATTCATCACCCCTCCAGGTAGGGGCAAGGAGAGGCCAGCAACAGCAGTCTACCACACAGCAGCTCCCATTCAGAAGGACTCTCCTGAAAGCACTGTGAAGAATCTTTTCGGTAAGAAAAAGAAATTTTTCAAAACTAAAATAACTAAGGGTAAAAAAATACTTAAGTATTCAGTGGTTACACCAGCTAAGAATTTTCTGACTATTTAAATCTTAACCACAAGCTGTGGGCTTCCCTCGTAGCTCAGTTGGTAAAGAATCTGCCTGCAATGCAGTCAACCGGAGTTCGATTCCTGAATCAGGAAAATCCCCTGGAGAAGGGAATGGCTACCCACTCCAGTATTCTTGGCCTGGAGAATCCCATGGACAGAGGAGCCTGGGAGGCTATGGTCCATGAGGTGCAAGAGTTGGACCCAACTTAGCAACTAAACCCGCTAGTCATTAAGTCATGTTTGACTCTTGCGACGTCATGGACTCAGGCTCCTCTGCCCATGCGATTCTCCAGGCAAGAATACTGGAGTGGGCTGCCATTTCCTTCTCCAACCACAGCATTATGGAAGGCTAAAATTGCCCTAAACACCTGAAGCATATAATGATTGCAATTCTTTACTATGCTCCAGCTTTCAGATTACCGCGGCCTCTCACAACACTCATGCGTGCTGATGACCTAACAAACTGAGTCAGCCTGCTATACTTAATTCCAAAAGAATGCAGATTTCATAAAGAGACAGAATATGTCAACAAGGCTAATTCTTTTTTCACAAGTTTCTTACAGAAATTCTTCTGCCAGTATCCAAAACAAGAGGAACCTGAGTTCGAGTATCCACTCTGCCAGCTTCCTGCTTAGCACAGTCACCTGCCATTTCTAAACCTCAACTTATTTGTCATCAAAAGGTATAGGTTGGATCGCTCTGGTTCCTTCCAGTTAAGTGATTCTGAGCCCAAATAGAAAACAACAGAACAAACACTTGAAGAATAAAAGGTGCCCGTACTCCACAGCCAGCTTTAACTGCCTCTTCAAAGGAACCACCTTACTGTGTGGTACTTGAAGGCTGGAAGAAGAGAGACTGACTTCAATACCATGAGTAATTCTGTCTAGCTTGGCTAAGAGTCTGCATATTTATTAAAAATTCCTAATTCCAAAACGCACTCTTGCATTCCTCAGGCCATCTTCTAGGCTACCTCTCTCCAGATAAGGGTGCTACCACACACCTTCCCAGAGAGTGAATTTCAGAGTGAGTGAACAGGAACACGAGAACACGAATACATTTCCAATATCAAGTATACGATTTTCACAAGCACACTTTATCCTAAAATATCTGGGCTTTTACTTACACCTGCTGAAAATATTCTCTGACAAAGGTAGCCAGAATTAAGGCTGACCTTCTGTGTGATTAGGAATTCTTGGGAACAACTTGAACGTAAAGATTACTCTGCACTGCCACAACTTTGTTTAGAAACAGAACCAAGCAATGAGGCTTTTATTTTAAGGACTTGGCCAGTTTTACCGCGTTTAACACCCACTCAAACAATTCAGAATTGTGGGGTTTTTCCTTTTAAGAGAGAAAGGGGAAGACAGATTTTTTCAGATATAATGAAATACTATTCTATCTGGAATGCAAAGAAGGAATCAAAACTGTGTCAGTTCATAGTCCTCCTTTGAGTCTGGGTGACTTTCTGCATGCTAATCTTTCCAAACCTTGGTATCCTCATGTGTAAAAGGGAAAAGATAACTCCCAGCTCATGGAGAATAACAATATATGAGCTTTTTACAGGAATATGCGTCTGCCAACATACACATTCTTATAAACCAAATGAGATAATGTCCTGACATTGGACAGTTACTCAGTAAATGGCAGTTAGTGTTATCATGACAAGTCCCCAGGTTAGAATATTCCTACTGGACTTAGAGCCAGGTTGCCAACTGAGACAACCTTGAGTTGCCACCAAAGGGAAGTTGAGGTGTCACTTCACTCATCAACATTACACAGAGGTAACTCTAGCTGGCCACACCACAACATGTGGCAACCGGGATGGAACCCGCGCCCCCTGCAGTGAAAGTGGGGATTCTCAGCCAGTGGACCACCAGGCAAGTTCTTAGTTAGCAAATCTGTTTAAAGGGAACCGAGTCTTTCATTAGCATGTACATTCTAACTTAAACACTGACATTAGTGAATAGCATTCACTGCTAAAATTAGTAATACTTTACAGAGTGTTTTGCCAAAAGCTACAGAAGTGGGTTAAGAGATAGCTTTGTGAGGAAGGTTACATTATTTTAACAGATTTCATGACTTAATCAATCAATATATGGAATATCGGAGAACTCTGATTGTGACAGGCTTCTGGAGTAGGAGCAGTAATTTTCCAAGTATAGTCTAAAGATACTCCAAGAGGGACATAAGCTAATCTAAAAATCAAAGCCCCTGCGATGATTCTTATTGACAAACACACCCAATTCCATGAATGTTTGTTTCTGTGCACAGTGAATATATTTACCAATAACCTCCTAACACTTAACATTCCCTAAAGTTTCAACTACCAAACATTTGGCAAAACTGCAAACTCCTACTGTGTGTGTCATACATAAAGTGAAGGATGATTTTTTTATGGCAACGTAGAAGACATTAATACAGTAATTAGAAAATAAAAATAGTGTGAAAAGATATTCACTGCCCCCCTCTTTCAACCCTCCACCTCTAAGTACTACTGTAAAGGCAGGAAAAAACAAAGATTGTCAGACTTGATCCAACAAATGCTAGTAACTCTTCTGGTGATTAAACAGATTCACATTTCACTCTTTAAGTAGTGTTTCAAACTTAAGAATCAGTGAAGTAGCTTCTTTATGTATGACTTCTGTGAGATCATGATTACAAAGTATTATTAGGGAGCCCTTGGAAATAACACAATAATAGTTATCTAAATTTATGCTTAAAAAGACCATTATTTTAAAAGCAAAACATCTTAGAAAGCAATTGGTTTAGAATTTCATTTTCAAAATTGTACAACATTAAGCTTTAAAAACTGCATTAACTGGACTAATAATCATTTTCTCAATGTCAAACATAATGAAATGATCCTTCGAAGTATTCTAGCTACCTAACAACAAGCAGCACTGATTTAGAAAATTTTATTTGGTATAAAAAAAATTTCAAAGAAAATGTAAGAAAAACCCAAGCAGCACTTTTAAATTGTGCATGTTTAAGGTATCAGCATCGTAATTTTTAAGAGAGCCAGCATTTACATAAAGCAGCTTTTCGATAAAAACATCAAAGTTGATATATCTAAGGAAAATATTTGAGTAAAATCAATGCCTCAGTTATGGTCTACAGCCAATATCTGGTCTTTAAAAATGAGAGTTTTATGACAACTGTGTACTGCTGTTGGCTTCAAAATAGGAGAAATTGAATGTTTTAAAAGAGGCCATTTCCTGCAGTGCTGTCCCCACAGCATCCATCTTTCTGAGGACAACCCCTCCCTTATCTCTTACGGTTCTGTCTAGTTATTAATCACACTGTGCTTTCTATGCCCAACTGCAGAAGTGACCATGTCACTCAGGCCTGACCAACCATGTAAGCCCATGGCCCTGTGCCCACAGGTGGTCTGTGACGGGCTCAAAGCCAATCAGAGTCTGAGCATGAGATCTGATGTATTACTGGGGTCCAGACAAGAAAAGATGGCACGCGTTGAGGACTCTGTCTGACTTGGGGAGTTGAGGGAGAGCCACCTTTCCTCCTACCCAGAGCCGAGCTCAGGAAGCAGCCAGCCTGAGTCAAGCAACAGTCCTTGAGAACGTGAGTTAAACTCTCACTGTCCGGTGCCTGGGTTTTCGTGCACATAGGCCAAGACATGTCTTCTTAGCCTAAATTAATTTCAGTCAAGATTGTCAGTACAAAATCCTCACCAATACAGAAACTGACATAAATGCCAATTTCTTTTTCCCTTTTCTGTAGAAATCTAAGCTACATACCACAAGATATCTGTTGCAAACTGATAACCATATCCAAAGAGTAATGTGAGGACGACTTCATTACAGTGGGTTTTTTTTTTTAATCGGAATATAGTTATTTTACAATGTGTATTCGTTTTTGCTGTTTCCACAGCAAAGTGAATCAGCAAGATGTATACATATATAGCCCCTCTCTTTTGGATTTCCTTCCCATTTGGGTCACCAATGTGCTCTGAGCAGAGTCCCCTGTGCTATACAGGAGGTCCTCCTTAGCTGTCTATTTTACACACATTATCAACAGTGTATACATGTCAATTTCAGGCTCCCAATCCATCCCACCACCTCCCTTCCCTCCATGATATCCAGAAATTTGTTCTCTATGTCTGTGCCTCTTTCTGCTTTGCAAATAAGAGCTATACCATTTTTCTAGATTCCACATATATGCATTAATATTTGTTTTTCTCTTTGATTTACTTCACTCTGTATGATAGTCTCTAGGTCCATCCATGTCTCTGCAAAGGGCATAATTTCTTTCCCTTTTTGGCTAAGCAATACTCCACTGTATGTATGCACCACGTCTTCTCTATCCATCCCTCTGTTGATGGACGTTTAGGCTGCTTCCATGTCCTGGCTGCTGTAAACAGTGCTGCAATGAACACTGGTGTGCAAGTATCTTTTTTCTCTGGGTATGTGCCCAGGAGTGGGATTGCTGGATCATATGGCAGTTCTATTTTTAGTTTTTTAAGGAGCCTCCATACTGTTCCCCATAGTGGCTAGATCAATTTACATTCTCACCAAAGTGTAAGAGGATTCCCTTTTCTCCATACCCTCTCAGTATTATAGTGGATTTTTTAGAAGTTATTTTCTTTGTTTTTTCCTCTATGACAGTTTAACATAGTTCTATTTAAGTTCAGAAATAGAGCATTTATTAATAAATGCTTATATTTTCCTCCCTTTTAGAGTATTTTTGTTTCATAAAACTACTTGTTAAATGTCATCACGTAATTCTCAATCAGAACAAGATACAGGGTAACCTCTCACAAACTTCCCTGAAGCAAGGAAAATAATTATGTGTTTAAAATTCTCTGCAAAAAAAAAAAAAAAAATAGAGCAAAGGGCCTAAGATGCCAGAAATTTTTAATTAAGTAGATCAGTTACTGTTCATATTTCATACCCAAGACAAGAAGAGAAGACTCTAAATAGAATGGATCCTAATTATAAAATCTTTCCATTTCCCATTCCATAATATTAAAAACCTAAAGCTCAAATAAATTAGAAAAGTTTCAGTTTAGTTCAGTCACTCAGTCGTGTCCAACTCTTTGTGACCCCATGAATCATAGCACACCAGGCCTCCCTGTCCATCACCAACTCCCAGAGTTCACTCAGACTCACGTCCATCGAGTCAGTGATGCCATCCAGCCATCTCATCCTCGGTCTTCCCCTTCTCCTCCTGCCCCCAAATCCCTCCCAGCATCAGAGTCTTTTTCAATGCGTCAACTCTTCACATGAGGTGGCCAAAGTACTGGAGGGAGTTTCAGCCTCAGCATCATTCCTTCCAAAGAAACCCAGGGCTGATCTCCTTTAGAATGGACTTGGTTGGATCTCCTTGCAGTCCAAGGGACTCTCAAGAGTCTTCTCCAACACCACAGTTCAAAAGCACCCATTCTTCGGCGCTCAGCCTTCTTCACAGTCCAACTCTCACATCCATACATGACCACAGGAAAAACCATAGCCTTGACTAGACAATTACTTTGTTGGCAAAGTAATGTCTCTGCTTTTCAATATGCTATATTGGTCATAACTTTCCTTCCAAGGAGTAAGCATCTTTTAATTTCATGGCAGAAAATAATTCTTACTGAGTCTCTCAAACGATATGTCCAGTATGTGTGTGTGTTAGTCATTCAGTTGTGTCCAACTCTTTGCAACACTATGGACTGTAGCCTGCCAGGCTCCTCTGTTCATGGGACTCTCCAGGCAAGAATACTGGAGTGCATAGCCATTTCCTTCTCCAGGGGATCTTCCCAGCCAAGGGAACAAACTCGGGTCTCCCATACTTTAGGCAGATTCTTTACTGTCTGAGCCCACCTGGGAAACCCATGTTAATAAAACAATGCACAACTTATGAGCATAGTCCCTCCTTTCTCTATTATTTAGAGATGTCACCAAATTATGGTCCTCGAAATGTAGTCCATGCTCCCCTGGCCATGCCAGGATGTCTGAAACTGAGAGTGGGCGTCTTGCACTTTGGTGAGAATATAAATTGATATAGCCATTATGGGGAATAGTATGAAGGTTCCTTAAAAAACTAAACACAACACACACAAAAACTATATGGACTATACCGTAGACCTTTCAGTATTGAACACTGTTGTCCCATGTTTTGCTCCTCTTCTGCTTCTTACCTACTACTGAGACCATCTCAATTCCACTCAACCAAACCATATCCATCTTTCAAAGCCAGGCTGAGTTCAAAAATTCTTCCTAACTTCCTCCCCAAACATCCAAGTCAGAAAGTAAGAGCTGGTGGTAAGTATTCTAATAAGACATTAAAAAAAGAATGAAACCATCCTTTCACGTCATATATAACATTTAACTTTTATAATTCACTATGCATACCCAGGTAAGGATTTTTCTGAATTAAAAGACAGGTATTTTTTTTGTAAAACATACCTCTTTAATACAAGCAAACTACCTCATCTGTTATTCAACCAAAATAAAGGAACTGATTCTAGCATGACTGGAAAAGTGGCATGTAAGACTCCTCCTAAAAATGGGTATAATACACACAACACAAGGTATAAAATACACTAATATAAACTACAAACTATAGTATAAAATGCATTGTAAACAGAATATAAATGCAATGTCTTTTAAGGGTAATTTACATCTGGGGACTTTGCAAAAGATAACTTTGTTTATATTTGACTTTCCTCTTTTTGTCATGACTTAAACACTCTAAGAAGCATCTCCACACCACTTTTTAGAACAGCATGCTGGATAGCCAATTAATAACCCCAGTTTCCACCAAAATTCGTACTAAAACTTACCTAAAGAGTTTTGTTTAAGTACTGGGAAAAAAGTGGAAAAGGTAAAATCCTTACTACAGGTATTGCTTACCAATGTATCAGGACGCTGCCAATAACTTGAGAGCTTCCTAAAGACAGAGACCATTTTTGACTCATTTTTACATTTTTATGTTTTTCTATCAGCAGTGCTAGCTCACACGGTAGGTTCACCACTAAATGCTTGAGGAGCATTGAATGTGTGCCAGTAATAGAAATCTTCCTTTTTCTCTTTATAAAGAAAAATAAGCACTTTGGGAGAAAGCATTCTGAATAATATTTGTTCAAGGAGAAGAAGAGCTATCAACTTGCCTCTCTTTCGTACAACCAAGTCTCTCACAACACCACCCTCTGAGCTACTGAAAATCTTACCCTTGGGAACAGTTTTACATTAAGGGCATTCATTCTCTCTACTAAAATGTAGTATTGCAAGAAGATTATTTCTTTAGAAGAGAAACAAAAATAATTAACTAATTAAAGTAGACATAGCTCTAGTATTTAATACCCAAACAGCTGTCTTCTGTTAAGGTACAACCAACTAGAAATGACTTGCAAATTGGTAGAGTTTGAAACTGGCAAAGTTTTAAATTGGCAGGTAACACTGAAGTGCTTCATAAAAATGAAATTCTCCTATAATACACTCCTCAAACACTAAGTGCCCACAAAATTTACAGAACACTTCAGGGTTATATGTAATATTCCCTGGTGGCTCAGAGGGTAAAGCATCTGCCTGCAATGCAGGAGACCTGGGTTCGATCCCTGCGTCAGGAAGATCCCCTGGAGAAGGAAATGGCAACCCATTCCAGTACTCTTGCCTGGAAAATCCCATGGACAGAGAAGCCTGGTAGACTATAGTCCATGGGATCGCAGAGTTGGACATGACTGAGCGACTTCACTTTCACTTTCAGGGTTATATAGTAAAGACATTATATGAAACTATTCACCCAAGAAGATTATGCACTGACTTCATAAGTCAGATACTTGAACGAATGGAGATTTGTTTTACCATATATATCTACATACCATATGTATATGTGTGTGTGTGTGTGTGTGTGTGTGTGTGTGTATACATACATATATTTATAAATTAGAGACCAGGAGGAGGAAAAAAAAAAAAAATCACTGAAATCTGTCTCTTACAAGAGGTTTTATAAAGAGAATCCCAGGATCTCAGAAGAAAAACAGTTACGTTGCATAAAACACAATTCCATTACACAAAAATCAGTTTTAGCACTAAACTGCATAAAGTAAAAACCATGTGAAAAGTGAAAGCCAAATGTTAAAGAATTTGTTCTATCACTGTATAAGCCCAATATGAATTGAAGGTACCAATGAATAGAGTTCAGAACCCAAATCTTGCATTATTAAAACCAACTTGAGACCCCCAAAATTGTTACCAAAGTTTCAAAAAGCAGAAAAGTTTCTAATTTAAAGTTTATCAAAATTTGATGCTATTTTCCCTAACAAAGAGGCTGCCTAGCCCAGTCTCTTATTTCTATTATTTTAGAAAAAGTAACAAGAAATTTTTTGTTTTGCAAACTTGGGAGGCTAGCAGTTTCTCTCACATTCCCTTCTTTAAATGTTACAACCACCTAAACAAAATTCACAGTAAGTCCCAAATTACCCCACTAAGCCAAAAAGACTAATAAAGATTCAAAAGTAAAGAGACTAAAGGGGCAGAGTTATTCACTACTGGCACAACATAAACATCCTTACTTAAAAGCATTTAGTAATGTTTCTTCACCAATGAGAAAAGTATTTCTAGGAATGTGTTCATTTTAACAAAATTCTTTTATAAACTGGATGTCTCAAAAAGTCAGTGGTAAAGACTTTTACCTACATTTGATTAGCATTAAATAAGATCTGTTTCAAATTAGCTTTTTTTCAAACAAACCAAAACACTGTCCCTCATGATTTTCATTCCCAGATATAGTAAGTGACAAGGTAGCTGTCATGCACTGTGTGCATGATGATGCAGTCGACAAGGACTCCATGTACTTATTGTATCTGTCAATATATACTTTCTGGAACAAAGTCCACATAATTTACAAATGCTGCGATGTGTGTCTAAGGTATATGAAGCAGACATTCCATAAAACTCTGCACAATAATAGACTAGGAAATGGAAAATTTTTAGAATGAAATTAACTACTTCTATCATTAATCAGAAAAGAAGTTGTTTAAAAACATACTCTGAAGTAAAATCAAAGAAACTAATCCTGGTCACAGGACAATACCACGAAACAATTCCACTGGAGGTTCAAAGTTCAACTTCCTTTTACTACCAGGAAAATACAAAGTTCAAATTCAAATGAAAAGTTATCTCGCTGCAGAAAAATAAATGACAAGGCCGTAGTTAAGAAACAGGAGTCGATTTGGGCCAAGAATCAGGTGGAGCAGGAAAGTCCTGAATGCTAAATACCACATCAATAGTAAGAATTCAGTAACAAATTCCCTACTTCTCTTAACAAAACTCTCAGAGTAGGAGCCATATTTTAAAAGAATTACTTTCCAATCTCCGTTAAAGATTAGAACAGAAGAAAACAGATAAAACCCAAGACAAAGCTAAAGACAGACAGTGCCATAAAACGTTGTTAAGTCATCTGGGTGATGGTACTGGCTTTGGCTGAGCTCCCTTTAACATCTACTAGATGAAAGGAGAACTCAAGAAAGAAACAGCACTGGGTCAGTCATAGCCTACAGTCCGGCTCATTCTCCCACCATGGACTTTGTCAGAAGACAATATGAGGTCACTCCCTACTAATAATACATCTTACAGAAATGGCTGAATCCACTCTTGCATTGTGCTAGTTTCTAAATGGCTTGTTCGAAACACAGTTTCATAAAGTTAAGGTTAACAAATAAGATTAATAATAAATAATGTAATAAGATTTAATAAAGTTAAATTAAGAGAAGGGACAAGATATACTTTAAAATACCTTATTACATTGAAAAATACATTTCTCACAAAGTTTAGATAAAAAGGCGGGGGAAAAGACCCCAATGTGAATAGCAAATTTTTAAAAAATTCCCTTACTCTGTATTTTCATATTTCACGTTTAATCCTAACGGAATAGGATCTTTGTCTCCTCTGGAGATAAGATATATGCTGCTTTAATCACACTCAAAGCTTTACAAATAACCTCTTTAAGTTCTTTGTTTCTATCTAACATTTAAAGTCATGTGCTTAAACTACAAAAAGCTTGCTATTTTATAGTAAATGTTGTTTATGTAAAGCCATTTAAGAAAGCAATTTAATACAATGCCTAACATAAGGCTAGGGCTCCCCAGATGGCTCAGTGGTTAAAGAACCCATCTGCCAATGCCAGGAGACACAGGAGACTCGAGTTTGATCCTGGGTTAGGAAGATCCCCTGGAGAAGGAAATGTCAACCAACTTAGTATTCTTGCCTGGAGAATCCCATGGACGGAGGAGCCTGATGGGCTAGAATCCATGGGGTTGCGAAGAGTCGAATGTGACTTAGCAACTAAACACAACAAAGGCTATTAAGGAAATTTAAAAAACCCACTCTTTTTTAAAAGAATCAACAACTTGCTTAGAAAGAAGAATATTAATCTCAGATGACATATAGTGGTATCCTTTAGAAATTATGAAGCAGAGTGTATCTTTAAAAAATAAGTATACTGTTCGGAACTTTATCATTAGTGATTACAAAATGTGTTATACCCAGTACACTTTATTTTGGCTAAACATTTAAGACAAGACAGTACGCAAGAGGTAAAATTTTTATTACTACAAAAATGTCAACTACATTCTGGGGTATGTGATTTTTTTTTTAAGTTAATTAACATCACTGAATACACTGAATACACTCTAAACTTTTGAATTATTTTCATAAATTTCATATAAAGGCTGAGAAATGAATAACATGTGGACTAGACTAGACTAATATCAATGGAAGACACAATTTCCCAGTCTTCTCAAAGAATCACAATAACTTGAGATTATAACAACTTCCTTGTCAATCATTTTTAAACTATTTCAGAAAATAAGTAATGCTTTTATATATACCCATAATTAATCAAAACAAAACACAAAGTAATGATGCAAATGTTCTCAATATTCCCCAATTCATGGATATGAACTAAATGGCACTTAGATCAATAATACTGTATATATAGTATCTTGCATATTACAGAGAATGCCTGACTGGCTGAATTACTGTCTTCAAAGCCTTTCCTCTACCTTTCACCAATGGCTCTAGAAGTTTGAATTAAGAATTTTTTTAACTCAAAAAACTGTAAGATGTTTAAAGTCTGCCAAAGTTTTTTTAATTAACAATAAAAAGAAAATCTCACATAAACCCATAAGTTTAAAATGAACGTAATGGAACAGACCATATGAAGAAAATCTTAATTAAGATTTCACAGACATGTGAGTGTGTGGGTATACATCCACAATACACACACATATGGATACTGCACCACAAACCATCAGTTTCCATTAAGCCTAAAGAATACTAAGAAGATATTCCCAAAGTGAGCTGCTGAGGAAAAAAAGTGAGGGAGACATGTTAAATTTTTCTCCAGAATTTTCCAGCATTTTGCAGTGTAGGGATGGGCTCATTTTTTCCAAACCAAGTCATTATTAACCAGACCATTATAATTTGATTACTGTATATTCAGTAGAACACACTCAGAAAAAAAAATAGTTTAATTTCTAGTAACGTTATAGTCATAATTCTCTCCCCTTCAAATATCTCAGGAAACAAAACCACATTCCACCAATGCTGAAATGACCAGCGATGTTATCGACAACAAATACAATGAGGGCTATTACCTCCTATCAGATTTCACTGTACGCTGTACGCAGTCTGATCAATGCTTTGAAACTGGCAAGTATGCCATAAACGTAACGAGCTTTGCAGCAGATTTTAGTAGCATAAAAGGTACCAGGGCAACGGGGGCCTTTGCAACCCACCACTTCAACAAAATTCCGTAAAATCAAAGATTTACAAAAGATTTTACTCGGGGAGGCACCTAGACCTTCCTTCGAAACCCACACTACTCAACAGCTCCCTGAAAAAATACACCATTCTGCCACAAATCGCATATTGTACACCATCGGTACACAGACACCTGAACCACCTGAGCTGACAAGAGTTAGGCTGTCAGCTCCGAGGTGTTGCTAGTGTACAAGAAACACTGAAGCAGCTAAGCTCTCTCAGGTACACTAGGTGGTAACCTTGGCACCAAGTGCCTTAGGAATAAAGATCGTTTCCTCTATAAGAAAATGCATTAAGACTGTTCCAAAGAATATGCTACAATTCTGAGAACCTCGTCCACAAAGGAGAACAGAAAAACGCTGGGTTTTCCTCTAGTCAAAAACTGCGGCGGGAGATGGAGCTACGAACTAAGGAAACCCAGCTTCTGGTGGCAATTCTGTGACAGCTAACAGAGCAGCCCGCCCAAGGCAGAGCTCAGTTTTCCTACCCGCAAAATGGGAATCAGCACCGCCACCCCTCCCCATTGACAGAGAGTCCGGCACACCCAGGAGGCTCAGGATTACCCTGGATGATAAGCGGTGGGGTGGGGCTGCCGCTCCTCAGACACCCACCCCGGACTCCCCCGACTCCGCGACAGAAAGACAGGGCCGGCGTACCTGGCTTCACAGTCTTGAGACGGATGGGCTCGCGAAGTGGCGGATGACAGCCAGGGTGTCCCGGTTGGTGAGCCCGCTAACAGGCGTCCCGTTCACCTCCAGCAGCACATCCCCGGGGCTGGGCGCCTTGCCCGAGACAACGCAGCAGGTGCCCCCGCCGGGGTCCTCGCGGAGCCGCCCCAGGTAGGGGAACTCGCCGCGCTCCGCACCTCCCCGGATCTCGGCACCCAAGTCGCCCGGGGCCCCGGCCCAGGACACCGCGCACTCCTGCACCTTGCTGAGCCAGTGCTTCTTCTTCTTCAACGTCTTCGACATCACGAACCCCGCTGCACCATGGGGGAGACCCCGCGCGGGCGGCGGGGGCGCCGCTCTGGCCCCCTCTCAGCCTGGGGGCCCGGGCGGCCCGCGCAGTCCGCGAGGGGGGCCTCGCCGCTCCGGCGTCCCCCTCGCCGACCACAGCCCGCTGGGGGCCGGGCCGCTCCGAACCCCGAGACGCCCCTCGGACACCTCTCCCGGCGGCGATCTCCGGGTCTGACCGGGCTCCGCGAGGGCCACCCGGGTTAGGCTGGAGAAAGGAAAAGGGGATTGTCCCCGGGCGGCTCCAGAGGGGTTTCGGGCGGGGTCACAGCCGACGGCTGGCCCCCAGGCTCCGCGCGGGAGCGGCGGGAAAGGCAGAAGCAGGGGGGCGGGGAGGTGAAGCGGGAGAGCCGGAACCGGGAAAAATCCGTCGGGGGCGCGCAGAATCGCGCGTAGACCCGTCGCAGGATCGATCGTGGCCGCTGCGGAGCTGGATCGCGAAGACCAACGCCTGCCCAAGCTGCCAGGAAACTGCCGCTTTCAAACCCGCCGCAACCTCCTCCTCCCTCTTCCCTTCCCCCCGCCCTCGCCCATCCTTCATCCAGAGCCCCGCCCCCTCCCGCCGCGCGGCGCCCGGCGCGCTGCCGTCACGGGCCAGGCGCTTGGGAAAGAGCCCAAGCACTCGACACTCTCGCTGGGGATTGGCCCTCGGAGGAAAGGGGGCGGATCCCCGACGAGAATGCTAACCACCGATTGGCGATGGAAGTGAAGGAGGCGGGCACTAGGATGACTGAAGTTTAAAGAGGGTGGAAGAAAGTTTGAAGAGTCAGGGAGAGCGAGAAGGAGGGGCAGGGAAGTGGGACCCGCTCCAGAACTCAGGGCCGAGAGCGGCCCTCGGTGCGGCGGCCGGAGCAAGGAGAAAACTCGGATAGAAGAGCTGCCGAACCCCCCGAGGTGGAGGCATGGCTGGCGGGCTGGGTGGGGTAGGGGCGGAGCCTGGGCGCCTGTCTTCTCGGGCCACTGAGACTAGCTGGGGTACTTTGGAGGGCAGGCATTGTGCTGAGTCCGAAGACAGAGGTGGCAGAGCCTGGGGTAACCAGTTACAGCCGACCACTTAAAGTGAGTCAACGTTTCTCGTTCGTTCATTTCTTCAGCAAAAGTTACTATCCTTTGAGGCAAAGACTCCGGAGTCTGGTTGATGGAAGGTAAAACAGAGTCCTGCATACCGCTGTGTGCCCTCAAATTATTGGACAGCCTCTCTGAGCCACAGCATCTTCGGCTGATAAGTGGAGATAATTATACCCTCCCAAGTTGTTGTACATGAGTTTGAGCAAGCTCCCGGAGTTGGTGATGGACAGCGAAGCCTGGCGTGCTGTAGTCCATGGGGTCGCAAAGAGTCGGACACGACTGAGCGACTGAACTGAAGTTGTTGTAAAGATTACATGAGGTACCTATAAAATATCAGTATAGTGCCTGGAAGGGAGTAGGTACTTCTTACCATTTAGTTGCTGATGAAGAGGAGGACGACTTTATGTCAGACACTGTGCTAGAATACTGGGGTTCAAGAGTGAGGAAAACGGAAGTCCTGTTCTCAAGGTGATCACAGTCTAGAAGGGACTGACGAGACTGCTGGGGACGAGAGGAGGAGGAGGCGGAGGGGGCGGGGGCAGGGCGGGGGTAGGCGAGGAAGATGGGCTATAATGTGGATTAGGAGCCAGCTAGCAAACCTGGGCTGGCATCCTGGCATGCTACTTACTTGCTATCTGACCTTGACCAAATCCACTTTCAAGTTCACTCACCTGTAAAGGAGGTGGAGAGAGAACTTACAGTGAATAAAGGACATGTTAGGCCCATCCAGCACTAATTTTTCACAACCTCTTAAGCTTTCTCTCCTCCCTGATTTGGCTCACACTCTCCCCTATCTTTTTATTTAAAACAATCCTATCCATCCTCAGCCCAAATGCCATCTCTTCCAGGTCACCTTGTCCTCAGGTGGAAAGTGCTTCCTCTGAGCTAGGATACTTTCACTTCTGCAGTAAGACATTTATATAGTCTCCTGTCTTCCTTTAATGGTTGGGGAAAGACCTTATTCAAACTATGAATAACTAGACAATCTCACCATATCTCAGAAAGACTGACCCAAGCTTCAACAGCTGCAGTAATTTTGTTCACACCATTATATCAGTCAGGGCCTCTGCAGGAAACAAATGGTACTTTACAAAGATATGGGCAAGGTGTGGGAAACCACAAGGGAAAATGGAACCCTGAGGCTACAAGCTGCTCCATCTGTAAAAAGTAAGGGGAAGGAACAGGACCAAAACTCATCACAGAAAGGGCAGCTTGACAGGAGCCTGTGACCTTCAAACAGAGAGGCAGTCAACCTAAGTAACCACCCAAGGACAAAACCAGAGGAATTCTCTCTCACTCACCTCTCTCCTCCATCCTCCTGCTGGTGCATCCCAATAGACAGATCCAACCAGGAGCCAGAGAGCAGGAAAGCCTTTTGAAAGTCCCTATCAGTCAATCAGACAGAGAAGAGGAAGCAGCACATCCAGAGAGAAAAAGGGAAAATAACTAGCAGAGAGATCATGTGGATTGCTCAGATTTACACAGATCTGAGACATAGCTGGAGTATTTCTTCTGAACTACTCCCTACACTAACAGATTCCTGGATGAAGTCTTAATAATCTCCACTTGATTTATTTTTGCAGCAATTCTGGGAAGACATCTTTTCTTGCCCCGATTGTATCTATCAGGATATCTTTAGCCACAAGGAATGTAGTATCTAACAATGACTTAAAGATGGAGTTATTTATTACATCTTTAACATGAGGTTCAAATGAAAGTAGTTGTGGGCCTAGTTCAGCAGCACAATCACATCATTGAGGACCCAAGCTCTTTTTGTGCCTGCTCTCTAATATCACATTCATGTTGGGTTTTATCTCTGGGCTTCTCACCTCTAGATTGCAATGTGGCTGCCATAGCTCCAGACATTACATCCTGAGAGGTCAAGCAAGAAGGGAAGGTTGTACAAGCAGGAAGGGAAGGAAAGGCACTGCTGCTACCATTTTTCTGAAGAGAAACATCTTTCCCAGACTGCCCTCACACCTGCCATAGAATCTCCCTTATTAGCCTGAAAATGGTCACATGCCCACTGCAGACCAGTCACTGACAAGAAAATGGGATTGCCATGGTTCAGTGACATCATGAGTCACTCTGAGCAAAACTGGGGTTCTGTTTCTTGAGGAGAAAGGGGGAATGATCGTTCAGGACATGCCCAACAGTGTCTGCCACATGCCCCAACCACAAATAAGTCATATTGACCCTTAACAGAAAACTGCAGTAATTAGTAGCTTGAGTTCTGGAGTCAGACTGGAAATCTCAGCGTTTCTACTTATTACATCTGAGATCTTGAATAAACTTTTGTCTAACCTTGGTTTCCTCATCCACAAAATAGGTATAATAACAGTACTCACCTACCTGAGTTGTGAGACCTGAATGGAGCTATTTGAGTCAAGCAAGCACTTAACATATGGTCATATAAACAAACACTCAAGTTATTTTAATTTGTGCTAAATAGTAATATCTATGACAAGGCCAAAAGCATTGCTAAATCACCTTTATAACTGTTTGATTCACCCCTCTTAAAAAGCTTAGATTCAGTTTTAAAATAGTCTAGAAATAAGCTGCAAACCCCATTGAATTAATTCTGGTAGGACACTAGTCTGGAAATTACTGCATAATTAAAGAAGTCACATTGCAAACGTCTCTCTCTAAAATGGCACCTAACCAAATAATCAGATCATGTCCATATTGATCATTGTTCCCAAACCTAATGGTTGGCTTAATAGCTGTGATTTCCATTGGGGAATATTAGAAGCTAAACAATATGGAATCTGGCTTAACAAAAACAAATGATACAGTTGAATATGATGATCTCCAAGGTTTCTTGGGGCTACCTCTATCCATCTAATCTATGGAAACAAACATAGATGTGTGTCAATATGCAGAACTCATGTGTTGGGCCCCACGATGGCTGCAGTGGCTCCAAATAACAATATCCAGTAACAGGAAGGAAGTGTGTCTCCTTTCCTCATTTCCTTTTAGCAGATCTAGGAAACTTTTCCCCAAAGGCCCCAGCAACAGTTTTCCTCTGTCTCATTTGTTGGACTTGCCCAGATGCCCTTTCCTGAATCAAAGAGGCAAAGGATTATGAAATACTTTTATCCAGTTTGCCCTTCTAGTGCTCAGAGAGGAATCCAGTGTCTTGTAAACCGCATGGCTGCATAATATCTGAACATAGTTTGGCAGGGAAGGGAAAATCTGAAGAGAAGAGATTGCTTGATTTGCTCCTAATATGTATTACATATAGGCTTCCCTAGTGGCTCAGACGGTAAAGAATCTGCCTGACAATGCAGGAGACCTGGGTACCATCCCTGGGTCAGGAAGATCTACTGGAGAAGGGAATAGCTACCCAACTCCAGTGTTCTTGCCTGGAGAATTCTATGGACAGAGGAGCCTGGAGGGCTACAGTCCATGGGGTCGCAAAGAGTCGGACACGACTGAGCACACACACACATAGTATACTACATACACTCACATACATGTTTTTTGACAAGGTGGAAACTTTATTCTGTTGTATCATATTGTTGAGTGTTCCTAATGAAAGTTAAATATTCCCTGACTAATACTTTCACTTAGGTGGAAAACTTCAGAAGGGCAAGTATAAATTCCCAAATTCTCTCAAATGACCCAGGCTTACTTACTCCATTGTACAGAAATGCATCATATTGAGGTTTGTGTGCCAACAACTCTAGGGGCATCTCTCCCCTGAATAGTTCCCCTGAGAGTGCGTGGCTCTATGCCAAAGCAAAGCAAGTGTAGGGAGAACTTTTATTTACTTTTACATTCTCACCATTTCTTTCATGGAAACCTGAATTTATAATAACAGTAAATCAAATCATCATATTTATGATGAAGTCATTCTCAACTATTAAGGTGGCAGAGCATGGGGGAGAAGTGGAGTGGAAAAATAAAAACAAATATTTGCCTTCTATGCAGAATACAGGAACATTTATCCTGCTTTTATTTCCACAGATGATAATGAAATCATCTTTGATTTTAAAAATTCTGATCCACAAAATCTTTCACTGCCTTAGAAAATGTTCATGGTTACCTATATTATGGAAATGATATATGTAATGCAGCCTAACATTAATAATCTAACTGAACTCAGGATTAATATTATGTTGTATCTTTACATTTTATTAGCATTTTTATCTGCCTAGGCCCGTGGGCTCATTTGTATGCTAATGCTAAAATATGCTCACTTATAAAAGCAATTACATGGAAAGTTTTATTTCAGTTAGACAAACTAATTTATTGTCAAAATCTGTATAACTATTTATACATAAATGTGCATTTTTGCCCATAGGTGCACTTGCCTGCAAATGACCAAACACATCAAGCCCAAATTCACAGAACAATAGGAACATTCAGAACCAAGTGCAGTGCCAACATGCTTTCAAAGAGGTTAGTTAAGTAGTCAGATGTCAGGTTTTCCAGAAGTAGGACAGAGAACAGTGAATGAAAGAGAAAATACCAAAATACCTATCTTTTATCTTAGCTATAACCTCCTACTCAAGACCAGCTTTGCTTTCCCACAGCAGGATGCCATCTCATCCTTCTCCGAAACCAATAGCATGTTGTCTCTGCTTTCTTTCCCAGGAGACCTCAAGGTCCTTGAGAACATGGTCCCTTTTTGCTTCAGTGGTGTATCCTCCATCAAGTTGAGCACTTTGTCTTTAGGGAACATTCCCTTGTTCAAATAACATAAGTACCTGTGATGAGCAGGCATTGTTTTAGGTGTGTGCTGTGTGCTAAGTCACTTCAGTTGTGTCCAACTCTTTGCAACCCCATGGACTATAGCCTTCCAGGCTCTTCTGTCCATGGGATTCTCCAGGTAAGAATACTGGAGTGGGTTGCCATTTCCTTCTCCGGTTTTAGGTGCTGGTTTACAGCAATGAACAGACTTACAAGGTCCCTCCTTTCGTTGGGAAGAAAACAGTGTAGGGGAGGAAAAGGTTTATCCCCAAGCCTCTTAGGGTCCCTGCTGCTGCTGCTAAGTCGCTTCAGTCATGTCCAACTCTATGCGACCCCAGAGACGGCAGCCCTCCAGGCTCCCCCGTCCCTGGGATTCTCCAGGCAAGAACACTGAAGTGGGTTGCCATTTCCTTCTCCAATGCATGAAAGTGAAAAGTGAAAGTGAAGTCGCTCAGTCGTGTCGACTCTTAGCGACCCCATGGACTGCAGCCCACCAGCCTCCTCCATCCATGGGATTTTCCAGGCAAGAGTACTGGAGTGGGGTGCCATTGCCTTCTTCATAGGGTCCCTAGCTGGGTCCAAAGATTAGATTGGCAAAGACAGATTAACAGGGAAAAGTATACAGATTTATGTAATATAAGTTGTATGTGACATGAGAGCCTTCATAAGGAAATGAACAGAAGAAATGGTAACCCTGAGTGTTTTTATGCTACTGACAAAGAGTGTAAAGACATGGAAAGATATGATTAAAAGGATGAGCTAAGTGTAATAAACTAAGGGAATTTAGCAAGGCCTGTTTGCTCAGATTCTTCCCCACTATCTGTCCATCTTGGATATGAGGATGTTACTTTCTTTCCTGCAGGCATAGGGAGAATTCCTCTCAGCTGAGGGCCATGAGCCGCTTCGGGATGAAGGACTGGAGGACAGCGAGAACTTCTGTTTCTGCCAGTTTCTTCAGATTCCTTCAGCTTAAAATATTCAGTGTGCCAAATGGCCATATTTTGGGGTATCATTTCCTGAATCCCATCAACAGCAAGTAAATGATCAAGAGAGTTTCCCGTAGTAATGTGGTGGTGGTCTATCAGCTTAGTCTATCAGTTGTGTCTGACTTTTTGCAACTTCATGGACTGTAGCCCACCAGGCTGCTCCGTCCATGGGATTTCCCAGGCAAGAATACTGGAGTGGGTTGCCATTCCCTTCTCCAGGGGATCTTCCTGACTCAGAGATCAAACCCATGTCTCCTGCAGTGGCAGCCAGATTCTTTACTACTAGCGCCGCCTGGGAAGCCCCCGCCTCTCGTTATTAATAGTACTATAATTAAAAGATGAAATATAAGTGATGGGTGATCAGGAAAGGACAGAGGCTACATTAGATGGAGGTCACAGAGAATGCCTGGCTAAGAAGGCTACAGTTTGCCAAGACCTGAATGACAAGTAAGGGGAAATTAACTGAGGACCTGAGATCCAAGAATTCCAAGCCAACTGAAGTTGAACAGAGGAGTGCTAAGGTGACTGGAGCCTGGTAACCCAGGAGAGAGTGGTAGGAAAAGAATTCAGAGAGGAATGTGAGAGGCAAGATCACATACAGCCTTTCAGCCAAGCCAAGGACTTTAAATTTTTTTCCAGAGCATAATGAGTGTTAAGGAGAGAAGTAGACGGATGGCTCTGATTGCTACAGAAAGAAGGATGGAAGTGACAGTAGAAGCAGGGAAGTCAGAGAGAAACCAGGTATACACACCCCATGATAGATGACTGTGGCATGCACCGTAGAAACAATGAAGATGAAAATGTGTTGAATGCACTGTGGAAATCAGAAATTATAGTTTTAATTTCCTAGACTGATCACAGTTAAAGAAATATGTTACAATTGTATTTAATAAGCAGCTTTGTGGAATGTAATTGCTTTGTTGAAATGTCCCTTCACAGTAAGATAAGGAGGAAGTTAGAAAACAAAGTGGGAGAAATTCTTAATTAAGTTTAAATTTATACAGGTTCTTTTATTATGTTTATTGAGAAGAGCATCCAGAGAGATAGAATATTAATTTCAAGGTTTTTGTTTAATCTTAGAAGGTAACATCCACTCAAAGCATCGATGCTTATGAAACAACATATATTGGTTTTTTTTCCATCTATTGGGTGTGTTGTTATAAGAAGTGAAATTTGTTTCTTACCTTAAAAAGGAGCTCACAAACTTGCTTTCAGAAAAGCTTTCCCATCATATAAAATCTAGGTTCTTTGACTAGTTAGAACTTCAGGCGTTTGAGTCTTATTTTCTCATTGCAATCTGAAAGCTAATAAACAGTGCCTTTGGTGGATTCCAATACAACGCACTATGTGAAGTTCCCAGTCTTCAACAGAAGGAAAACTCTCATTTACTTGGCTGAGATTAGGTGAAGCATTTCCAAACGCACACTCCCAAATTTCACAGTAAAAATGATTGGAAACACACCACATGAGCTTAAAATAAACACACCCCATTCAAAAACTGGGTACTGTGGCCTTTCTTATACTTAACAAAAATATAAAAATAAAATCTCTGTTCCCCTTTATTCAAAAAGGGAAAGTAACCTCATTGGATCTGGGGTGAGGAAGGGAATGACTGAGTTTCAGTTCAGCAGCAGAGGCAGCATGCTAGATAGTATGGGTTCTGATGAAGTGTTTCTGTGCATAGAACCTAAAGTTAATCTTGGCACATTTAAATATGTAATAGCTGTCTGTTAAGAGAGTATATCTGAAAAGTTCTTGTCACAAGAGAAAAAAAATTGTAACTGTGATGATGGGTGTTAATTAGACTTATCGTGGTGTTCATTTTGCAACATATGCATATATATATTAAATTATGCTCTACACTTGAAACATATAATGCTATATGTCAATTATACAATAGACAACTGTCCATTCACAGTTTGACGGGCACAGAGGACAAAGAGAGCAACTGGTTATATCAATAGCAAGCTTTCAGAAGCACTAATACAAAAAATACTTGGTTAATGTTCAAGGTTACCACTTCAGTCTTGTGTTAGAGAACGTTAATAGGTTGAAAATTTCAACTTTGCAAGATGTTGTAGGCTGAATAGTGTCCCCCCACCCCAATTCATATGAAGCCTTAACCCAAATTTGATGGTATTTGGTAACTGGACCTTTAAGGAGGTAATTATGGTTATGTGAAGTCATAAGGGTGGGGCTCTAATTCAATAGGATTGGTGGCCTCTTGAGAAGAGAGATTTCCCTCCCACTTGACTCTACTCCAGCTACACTAGCCTTCTTGCGATTCCTTCAACATGCCAGAAATGCTCCTGCCTTAGATCTCCCTCTGCCTAAAATGCTTTTCCCTACGGGGGTGTTTTATGACTCGTTCCTTCGACTCCTCTTGACATTGGCTCAAGTGCCACTTAGGCATGGACTCCACTTGACCTTGCTATTTAAAAATGTGACATTCCCTCAACTACTAAACCTTCATGCCCTCCTCTCTCTTTTCTTACTTTAGTCTACAGCATTTATAACTTTCTGATGTACTATATAATGCACTTATTATGTCTCTTATTTTTGTCTGCCTCTGACCTAACGTATAAGTTCCATGAGGGCAGGGGTCTTTGTTTTGTTCACTGATTTATTCACAGTGCCTAGAATAGCACCTAGCTTAATAGTTTGGACTCAAATAATACTTGTTTGCTCAAGTGCTTTCCCTTCAGAGTTCTTTCAGATATATTAACTATGCTCGGTAGTTTCATCTTCACAATAATGTTAAATAATGCTGTCTTTAAAACAATCCTGTGCAGTAATTGCCATGCATATTCCTATTCAGTAGTGGGTCAGCAAGGTCACGATAGTCATCCGCACATTTTTCAACATTACATGTCAGTCAAAACAAAGAGTTATTTTCTCCACATCTACACTCTTTTCCTATACTGTGGTGATCATTCTAAGAAATTTTCCTGTGGAACAATATGTTAAAATACTCAAATTTAGAAATAGTGGTCTCTAGTGCAACTGCATCAGAATGGTTAAAATGGAAGAAAAAACTGAACTTATTAATTGCTAACAAAAACAGTAGACACCTGAGAACTCTTATACACTGCTAATGAGAATGTAAATTGGTTCAACCACTTTGATAAACTGGCAGGTTCTAATAAATTAGCAAATGTATACCCTAGGATCCATCAATTCTACTCTTGGGTGTATACCCAACAGAAACAAGTATGTATGTTCTCCAAAAGATCTATACAAAAATTATTCATAATAGCCCTAAACTGGAAGCAACCCAAATGTCCATTAAGATTAGAATGGCCACATAAATCTTGGTACATTCCTAGAGTACTATACAGCAATGGGAGAAAAAAAGCACAATACAACAAAATGGATGAATGTCATAAGCATAATTTTAAGCAAAAGCAAACATACACAAAAGTACACACTATATGATTCCACTGATATGAATTTCAAGAACAGGCACAGCTAATATATGGTGATTAAGTTCAGAATAATGATTACCTTTGAGGGAATATTAGCCTAAAGAGGCCAAAAGGACTTCCTAGGGTCTTGGTAATGTCCTATATCTAGATCTGGGTAGTGTTTTAAAAGGGTATGTTTGAAGGGTATGTGTGCTTAAGTGGCTTAGTCGTGTCCAACTCTGCAACCCCATAGACCCCCATGTGACCCCTCCAGGTTCCTCAGTACATGGGTATTCTTCAGGCAAGAGTACTAGAGTGGGTTGCCATGCCCTCCTCCAGGGGATCATCTTCCCAACCCAGAGATTGAACCCAGGTCTCCTGCATTGCAGGCAGATCTTTATTGTCTGAGCCACCAGGGAAGCCCTTTAAAGGATATAAATGTATGCATAAATTAATCTAGCTGTGAACTTAAGACTACACTTTATTGCAAACCATGTGACCAACAAGGGCTTAATTTCCAAAATATATGAACAGCTTATGCAACACAAAAAAACAAACAAGCCTACCAAAAACAATGGCAGAAGAGCAAAATAGATATTTGTCCAAAGAAGACACAGGTGGTCAACAGGCACATGAGAAGTTACTCAATATTGCTAATTATTAAAGAAATGCAAATCAAAATTACAATGAGGTACCACTTCATACTGGTCAGAATGGTCATCATTAGGAAGTCTACAAACAACAAATGCTGAAGAGGGTGTGGAGAAAGGGAACCATTCTACCCTGTTGATGGAAATGTAGGTTGGTGCAGCCACTATAGAGGTTCCTTAAAAAACTAAAATTAGAGTTACCATATGATCCTGCAATCCTGAACTCCTGGGCATATATCTGGAAAAAACTGTAATTCAAAAAGATACATGCATTCCAATATTTGTAGCAGCACAATTCACAACAGCCAAGACATAGAAGCAACCTAAATGTCCAGTGAAATATGAAAGGATGAAGTTGTAGTAAATATACACAGTGGAATATTAGTCATAAAAAAGATGAAATAATGTCATTTGGAAGAATATGGTTGGACTAGAGATTGTCAGACAAAGAAAGATAAATATCATATAACTTCTGTGTGGAATCTAAAAAATAATATAATGAACTTATTTACAAAACAGAAACAGACTCACCATCACAGAAAACAAATGTATGGTTACCAAAGGGGAAAGGGAGAGAGAGGAATAAATTAGGAGTTTGGGATTAGCAGGTACAAATTATGTATAAAACAAACAAGGTCCTACTGAATAGCATGGGGAACTATATTTAATATCTTATAATAAACTACAATGGAAAAGAATCTATGTATACATAAGTACAATTGAATTACTTCTCTGTACATCAGAAACTAACACAGTGTAAATCAACTATACTTCAATTTTAAAATTTTGACTACAAAAATTTTTAAGTATGCATGGCAAAACAATTACCATAAACAAACTTTAAAAATACAGTCCTGGCACAAATATTTACACTATTTACTGACAAAGGCGGATTTCCTTCTTATAAAGGAAGTTCTTATAAATTAATAAGCAAGCTAGGCAAAACAAAATTAAGTAGTCCACTGGAAAAACAGGCTAAATTAGATTATAGAAAGATATTAAACTGACTTTATATGGAAAGGTGTCAATTTTTAAACAATAAAATTCCATTTTTCTCCTAATAGATGGGTAAAGAACAAAGGTTTGGTAATATGATGTTGCTGAAATTCTATAAATTAGCATATTTTAGTGGGTAATTGCTACCATCTGAATTTTTTAAATTTCAGTACACTTCCATTACTAGGAATTTTCAAAGACTTATGTACTAATAAGTATATTGCAGCATTCTATGCTGTGAAAATGTCTACAACAGAGGCTGGTTAAATGAATTGTGAAATATGCATTCAATCAAATATTGTACAGAATAAGTTAGAACTTTATCTACTGTTGTGGAAAGCTCCTTAAGATATATTTTTTAAAGATACAGATGTGCTTCCTCCTATTTGGATTGAAAAGGGGGAGGAGTATGATAGATACTTGCACACACTCCTGTAGGCCTATATCCTCTGGAGGACACAGAGTTAAATTAATGGCTGTGGTTGTCTCTGGGCAGTAAGACTGGGAGGGTGAAAGGGAGAAATACTTTTCACTAGATATCCTTTTGCCCTGTGAATTATTACTTTTACAAAGTATATGTATTACTTTAAAAAAAAAAAAGAAGAAGGTAAATAGAAGTACTATGTTTAAAGGAGAGACGGAAGTGAAGTGTAAAAGAGGGAGTGGGGGAGGGAAAGGAAGTAATTGAGGACAAAGAAAAATAATCAAGACCTGTGTTTCTGCCTGCCCCATGTGGCGTAGCCCAGTGTCTGACACAGAGGATGCTGAGTAAATAAAACTCCCAAATTTACTCTACCAATCCTGAATCTCATCCAAGCTCAGATTAACCTTTTAAAACCAGACAACTCGGGCCAAGAGATAATTGGGCCAGGGAATTTTCTGGTTCTTAGAGATAGTCTATTCTAGTAAGAAATTAAACTTTACCAAGTGCTTACTGACTCTAGATGAGATCAGGGCAAATCAACATTGGTGGAAAAACACTATTATCCCAAAGCAGCACATTACAAATCTGAAATAGAGATAGACGTGTTAGAAGTCACTAGGACAATTCAACAACTCTGTATGTGCCAATTTTGGTGCTTCTAGCGATTAAAAAAAATTTTTTTTAATGAATAGCTTTACTTTCTGTTTAATTACATTTTAGTTAAAAGCTGGAATTGAAAAGATTACTAGGAGAAGACCACCTGGCAGAAATGTCATCAGTATTAGTTCTGGAAGAGATTTAAGGCTCAACTGATTTCCATACTAGGGATGGCGTGTAGAGAGCATTCTTGCCATGTTTTTCTTGATCTAGTGGATTAATCTGTACCAAAAGGAAGCTATTTTCATGTGAATTTTAGCAAAGTTTTTAAAGAATATTAATAGAGCAATTGGAGAAGGAAATGGCAACCCACTCCAGTACTCTACGTAGAAAATTCTACGGATGGAGGAGCCTGGTGGGCTGCAGTCCATGGGGTCGCAGAGTCGGACATAGCTGAACAACTTCACTTTCTTTCTTTCTACAGTTCCTGTTGGAGAAGGAAATGGCAACCCACTCCGGTGTTCTTGCCTGGAGAATCCCATGACAGAGAGGCCTGGTGGGCTGCAGTCTATGGGGTTGCAAAGAGTTGGACACGACTAAGCAACTAACACACACACACACACACACACACAATAGAGCAATAGCCAATGAAAAGAGGTCGTAAAACCTGGAAAATTCTCAGGAATTCACTTTTTAATGTATGTATGTAGTGTTAGATTGGCTGCTATTACTGAAATGGGTCAGAGAGAGAGACAGACAAATACTGTATAATCTCATTTATATGTGGAATCTTAAAAAAACAAAACAAAACTTGAATTCATACAAACAGAGCAGATTGGTGGTTACCAGAGGTGATTGAGGGGTCAGGGAAATGAATGAAGGCGGTCAAAGGTATAAACTTCCAGATGTAAGACAACTAAGTTCTGGGGATATAATAGTTACAGTATGGTTAATATTATTACATATTTGAAAGTTGCTAGGAGAGTAGATCAAGTTTTTAATTACACAAAAAAATGCATGACTGTGGGGTGACAGATGTTAAACTTGCTGTGATTATTTCACAGCACATGCGCATATCAAATCATGTTGCACACAAACTAACACAATGTTGCATGTCAATTATCGGAGAAGGAAATGGCAACCCACTCCAGTGTTCTTGCCTGGGAATCCCAGGGACGGGGGAGCCTGGTGGGCTGCTGTCCATAGGGTCGCACAGAGTCGGACACGACTGAAGTGACTGAGCATGCATGCATGCATTGGGGAAGGCAATGGCAACCCACTCCAGTGTTCTTGCCTGGAGAATCCCAGGGACGGGGGAGCCTGGTGGGCTGCCGTCTATGGGGTCGCACAGAGTCGGACACGACTGAAGCGATGCAGCAGCAGCAGCGGCATGTCAATTATCACGATAAAACTAGAAAAAAAATTTTAATGATCTTTTTGCTTAGATCTTTTTGTCACAACCAAAACAGTTTTACAGCCTTTGCTGATTTAAAAATGATCATGTAAAATTCACCTGAGTAAGAGGGAAAACTGGGTTAATTATGTGTGTGTGTACATATAGATATGAATGAATTTTTTTGAGGAAGATTTAACAAACCCAGAAACTCAGAATCTACTGACTATGTCAGCTTGTCCCACATACTTGCCACAATTAATTGTCTCAAAAAGAGTAAAGACGCTAGGCGCTGAGTATTCTAAAAAAAAAAAAAATCCAACTCATCAGTTGGAATATTCCAAGTCTAAGAAATGTAACCAGTCCCTTACTCTCTGCATCAATGACACACTACACTGAGAACAGGTGTTCTGAATGGTGACTGCAAGACAACAGAAAGCCAGTTACCTGAGGGAACAATACATAGGCTCACAGATTTGTACACCTGGAGGAGTTAAAAATCAGTTACTGCCTACTAATGCAGGGAGATGGACTTGTGCCATTTTCAACAACATAAAGTGAAATGTATATTTTAGACTAATCATTAAGTAACTGAAAGATTAAATATATAAGAACAAGGGTCTTCCAATTCCTCTAGTGAGAATTGGCTCTACAAGAGAATTTTACCATGATGGGCTTGCTTAGATATTGGGGAACACAGAAGCTTAAACAACCCCTCCTTTTCTCCATCTTGTAACTCAGATGAAGGCACAAATATTCTATTTTTCAAAGTGATCTTTGAGGGATATCGTATTCTTGCTTGTATTAGGAAGTATTAGGAAACCTGTGCAGTAGAAAGTGGAAGAAACATAGTTACTAGGTTTTTACTTGGATCCTAGTCCTGTTCATCCATAGTTGTGTGAGCTGAAAACAAATCAAATTCAAAAAAACAAAAAAAAAGATGACTTTTAGAAACTTGGTAAAAAGGAAAAAAGGACAATATTCATCTATCATGAATAAGAATCTTTCCAGCTGTTAAAAAAAAAAATCTACTCAAAATAATTGACATATAAGAACTGTTGAAGTTTAGAAACATTGGAATTATATTTTTTCTGCCCAAAACTATAACCTCTCCAAGTTGCAAAAATGCAGTGAATTCAGCATTAGCTGAACCAAGGACAGGCTTACTCCTAGAATCCGAATTCCCAGTTCTGGAATTGTGTGACACTCTGGTCCTTTGGGGAGCCTCACACTCCTGTATTCAGCAAGAGGTCCACTATTGCTTCTTCCAACACCACTTGAGAGAAGAAACAAATATCGCAGAAGTGCTGTGACTCTTAGAGGCAGAGACTCAAATTAGTTTTCCAACAATGCCTTACAGGCTGAGATGCATTCTCTTGATTTCTTTTCATGGATCTCAGCACAATGCTTATGTCATAGCTTGGCCTTTTCACAAAATTAAGCTCTGTGCCAGGACAAGTTGCTAGTCGTATCAAGAGTCTTAAACTTTGAAATCCCCAAATAAATTGTTTTAAAGGTCTTGAGCACTTGTTCAGATGATAAAATATGACATTTATACACAAACCAATCTGAATTCAAACATAGGGGATCCCAAGGGGCTGGAGTATTGAGGGGTGGAAGGGTCTATGACAAAGTAGTAGAAAGAATTCTGGGAAGAATATTGGAAGACCTTGAATATCAAAGAGGCTTGACTGTCCTTGGTAACTTTCTAATCCCAGTGGATTAGAAAGCAGAGTAATAGTATAACCAAAGTGATGCTTTTAGGCCACTTGAAGAAATGAGAAGTTGAAGAAATTCGTTTTTTAAATTCACATAGTAGTAAAGATTATTGAGAAGGCATCACAACAAATTAACAGTAATTCAGTAATTATGTGATGGAATTATCAATGCTTTTTATTTTATCCATCTGTTACTTAATTTTATTAATAATACATATGTGTGGTTTTGCATGAAAGAAGGCCTAAATTATGTTATTATACTGAAAACATTCAAACAAATAGAAGAAAGAATAGTAAGATGAATCCCACCATCACCCAAATTAAACAATGATCAAGGTTGTCATATTTGCTCCCTCTGTCTCTTTCCTTTTATTCCCATTTCAATATCCTAACCTGGCTAGTTCCTGTGTCTTTCTGACCTGACCCTTTAGTTCCTGATAGCTTCCTTGCTTTCCAGCACAGCAAGATGTCCAGACTCCTCTTAATTTCCTGCCACAGGTCTGAAATCAGCCTATCTTTCAAGGTGCTCTGCTTCCTTTCAACGAGTGAACAATTATTTTAAGAAATAAAGGTTAAGCTAACAGCCAATTTTATATAGAAGCAATTCCTGGACCACTGTGGGGGCTACCATCTTGAGACTTGTGGAGAAGATATTAAAAACAGCATTAGGTAAATGAAAATATATAAGCAGTCTAAAAATGAATCTACTTTTTAAAACAAAACAGATCTGTCAGTGTTAAAATCTTGCCCTAGTAGGCAAATAGATGGGGAAACAGGGACAGACTTCATTTTCTTGGGCTCCAAAATCACTGCGGATGGTAACTGCAGCCTTGAAATTAAAAGATGCTTGCTTCTTGGAAGAAAATAAAACCTAGACAGTGTATTAAAAAGCAGAGACATTAATTTACTAACAAAGGTCCATCTAGTCAAAGCTATGGTTTTTCCAGTAGTCATGTATGGATGTGAGAGTTGGACTATAATGAAAGCTGAGTGCTGAAGAACTGATGCTTTTGAACTGTGGTGTTGGAGAGGACTCTTGAGAGTCCCTTGGACTGCAGGGAGATCCAACCAGTCCATCCTAAATGAAGTCAGTCCTGAATACTCATTGGAAGGACTGATGCTGAAGATGAAACTCCAATACTTTGACCACCTGATGCAAAGAGCTGACTCGTTGGAAAAGACCCTGATGCTGGGAAAGATTGAAGGCAGGAGAAGAAGGGGATAACAGAGATGAGATGGTTGGATGGCATCACCGACTCAATGGACATGAGTTTAAACAAGCTCCGGTGAAGGATAGGGAAACCTGATGTGCTGCAGCCCATGCCATCTCAAAGAGTCGGACATGACTGAGTAACTGAACCACCACCACCCAGTAGGTAACCCTTCTCCTGAGTATCCTTCCTCAATTTAGGAGATGTTCAGGTTCTTTGTGAATGTTTTAAGTAAAAAATGCCAGCCAGTTCTTACTGGATAAAACTTAGCATCTTCTACAATAGCACCTTCATTTCATTTTCATACATCTTAGCAAGATGTTAAGTAATAAATAACACCTTCTTTCAGCTTGAGGGACATTTTTGTCCTTTAGTCTAAGCCTAAACAAAGTAGCACTGCTCCCTTCACACTATGGGAGCCAAGATTTTTCTAAGCTTTAAAGCAGTGATTCTTAATTTTTTTCTCTCCACCGCACGTGAGAAATACTGAACATGTGTGTGTGTAAATAATACCTAAACCGTAAGAAGTGTTTACTGAGTACACCAGCACTGCTCTCAGTCCTTACATGCATTAACTTTTCAATTCTGGCAACAACTCTATGAAGTAGGTTTTTAAATTTTTCCCAAGGGTCACTAGAGGTAAAGAATTCGCCTGCCAATGCAGGAGACATAAGAGATGTGGACTGGATCTCTGGGTTGGGAAGATCCCGTGGAGTAGGAATGGTAACCCACTCCAGTATTCCTGCCTAGAAAATTCCGTGGACAGAGGAGTCTGGCGGGCTACAGCTTATGGGGTAGCAAAGAGTTGGACACGACAGACAGTTTCTACTACTCTACTACTATAGTTGATTTACTCATTTTTATAGATAAAGACACCAAAAAGTCAAGTGGGATAAGTAAGGGTCCCAAGACCATTCAGCTATCATATGATGGAGTCAGAATTTAAACTTGGGCAATCCAGTAACAAACTCACTCAGGTTCCCCGCCTCCCCCGCTACCTCCCTAAACAAATAGAAAATTACCTCCCTAAACAAATAGAAAATTCCCAAACTTCAAAACCACCACTGGAAAGAAATTACTGTTTCAGAGTGAAGTACCAGGGCTTCCCTGGTGGCTAAGTGGTAAAGAGTCCGCCTGCCAATGCAGGAGACACAGGTTCAGTCCCTGAGCCGGAACGACCCCATATGCCTTGAGGGACAGCTAAGCCCATGAGCCAGAACTGTTGGGCCTCTGCTCTAGAGCTTGGGGACCGCAACCACTGAAGCCCACGTGCCCTAGAGCCCATGCTCCACAACAAGAAAAGCCGCCACAATGAAAAGCCCTCACCAGAAAGTAGCCCCCACTCTCCACAGCTAGAGAAATCCTTTGTGCAACAACAAAGACCCATCATAGTTTAAAAAAAAAGAGTGAGGTACTAGAGCCCCTCACGTTATAAGCAAGAAAACAAGGTGCCCAATGTTACCATTATACTCTTCTGGCTAAGCCAGTAATAACACGTTCAGTTGGCCACTGTATTGTTACCCAGGTGGCACAGTGGCAAAGAAACGACCTGCCGATGCAAGAGGTGTGGGTGCGATCCCTGGGTTGGGAAGATCCTCTGAAGAAGGAAATGGCAACCGCTCTCCAGTATTCTTTCCTGGGAAATCCCATGGAAGAGGAGCCTGGCAGGCTACAGGCCATGGGATCATAAAGAGTCCAACACAACTGAGCATACACACAAACAAACACATAGTTGTTACCCAGGAAAGAACCAAACCTGTATTTATTGTAGTTTTACTAAAGTCACTTTTCCCATTGTATTACAAAAGCTCTATTTAGGCAAGGACACTTATCTTCATCTTTGTAGCTCAAACATCATTCCGGGCACATAGGAAGGAAATATATAATTTTTGAATTAAAGTTAAGAGCTCTGGCTTTTTTTCTTAAATGTATGTTGCACCCATGATACCTATGTATAGGTAACTATATTTTGTCTAAATCCAGACACTTCCGAAAGTGAAAGAGGGTTCTAGCATTGATTATACTGGAACAACAACAACAAAACCAAAGCCTTATTTGAGCAGTTTTGCTGCATAAACCAGCATAACTAATCAAATAAACAGAGTCCCAGGGCAGGGTAATTTATGAAGTTAGTGTACTATATTTTAGAAGAAAAAAAGGCTATTTTGTAGTATAAATTTATCAGGCAGAACTGTAGTTCTTTCCTCTTTACCTGTTTTTATGACCCATTAGTGGAAACTTGTCCTGTCATCTTTTTAAGTCCTTTATTTAGGCTTCCCTGGTGGCTCAGAGGTTAAAGCGTCTGCCTCCAATGCGGGAGACCCGGGTTCAATCCCTGGGTCGGGAAGATCCTCTGGAGAAGGAAATGGCAATCCACTCCAGTATTCTTGCCTGGAGAATCCCATGGACGGAGAAGCCTAGTAGGTTACAGTCCACGGGGTCGCAAAGAGTCGGACACGACTGAGCGACTTCACCTCACTTCACCTTATTTATGCTGCTGTTCTATTCCAAACAATGTAACTATCTGCAGATATCTGCTAATACACTTAGTCTTTGTTCTCAGTTGAAGTTTTAAAATAAACTATAAATGCAATGGATATGTTCATAATCAAACTCTAGGAGCATTTACATATACTTCTTATTTTTAAGGTTAAACAATAAGTTCCCTCATATATGTTAGGGATGGAAAAACTTGATGGGCAATTCAGAGAAGTCTTTATTCTTCCTATTTTTTTTTTTAAAGGTATTCATCTCTCAGTCTTTGTGACCAAAAAAATCAGTATTTATGGTTTCTATGAACTTTTCTCATATTTCAGGAGTGGTGGTGAAAATCTGGGTGTCTATATTCCCATAAATGATTTAGCTTTCCTGCTTCGTCAGCTCAGCCTTTTAAGTCTCCTGTGAGCTTGAGCAAGGATATAATATCATTTGCAGTGTTATTTGCAAAAACATAAAAGGAAATGTCGGTATATGGCTCATAGACACCACTTACATTCTGTTGTAGACAACGAAGCCGGAAACATAATCATAGTAGTATAGATTAAAATGGTTTGCCTGTTGTTCCATAAAACACTTGTTTTCATTTACCCGTCTAAGTCTGTGCAATTCAGCCCAGCTACTGTGAAGCAGAAAATATTATCAATTAGAGCCCCAGCGTGTTAGTCCTGAATCACAGGGCTTCAGTACCCTGGTGTGTTATGATACCCAAAGCTATACCCTACTTCCCGCCCCAGCACACATATCACAGCAGGACTAGATGTGTTCAGAGGCTAGATGTGTATTGAAAATTAATAGAGAGCAAAACTGAAAAGGTGAAAAGTTAAGAAACAAGTTTCTTAGAAGGCAAAAATTGGGAAAATCAGAACAATAGGAATAAAAAATTGATATATAACCCACCACTCTTGTCCCTTTTAGGACAGAAAGACCTACACCTTTAAATGGGCAAAATTGGGAGTGGCTAACAGGTCAGTTAGTACCTCACAGCAAACTCAATATGTCTAAAATTGAACTCATTTTCTCCTCTCTCTCACCCAACTCCAGCTTCTTGATCAATGGTGAGATCACTGGAAAGGCTAGACCTTAAAGTCATTTTAACTGAAGTCCAAGCCTTTTTCAGGGCTTCCCAAGTGGCTCAGTGGTAAAGAATGTGCCTGCCAGTGCAGGAGATAGAAGTTTGATCCCTGGGTTGGGAAGATCCCCTGGAGAAGAAAATGGCAACCCATTCCAATATTCTTGCCTGAGAAATCCCATGAACAGAGGAGCCAGGGAGCTACAGTCCATAGGGTCACAAAGAGTCAGATAGGACTTAGCAACTAAAACAAAAACAAGTCTTTCATATGCATAGCAATTCATCAACAAGTGGTGTGGGTGGGTTTTTTGCTTTGAAATATTTATTGTATCTAAAGTTTATTTCTCGTTTCCATTGCCTCATTTTTGTCCAGCCTTCTCTGATTCATCCACAGATCATTAGAACAGCTTTCCAGCTGGTCCCTCCATAAGCACGTGATCCTCCATTTCCATTTCCTCCTACGTACTTTATAAGTGGCACTCTTCCCAAATACCACTTTCATTATCCTCCTCTAGGGAGGTTTAGCAGCTCGGTCACTTCAAATCCAGATTCCCCTCCATCCTTCTCAATCTTACTTCTTTGGTTCTGAATATTCTCCTATTTCTTTGATCTGGTCAAGTTCTTCTCTACACAAGCCCACAGACTACAATCTCTCCCAGCAGTTCCTTGGCCTTCTTACCTGGCACATCCTTCTTTTCCCCTCTGCCATCAAAGTTCAGCAAGTTCAAGTCCTGCCTCCAACCCTTTCTGTCTCTGAAGTATGCTGCTCGGCCAACATTGGCCTCCTTTTGCCCTCAGGCAGAGCACTGCTGTCATTGTGGGTGGTTGATTCAACCTTGAACAGGAAAGGCAGAGGGAAGGTTGTAGTGCTTCAGGGTAATTCCTGAGTCCTATGTCCTCCTTTTAAAAATGTGACCTTGCATTCATTACTTAACCTCTCTCAGCCCCAATTTATTAATCTATAAAGTGGGAATAATAATAGGAGCCACCTTACGGAGGCCTTGAGGGATTAAATGAGACAATCCAAATGAAGTCATCTTAATACGGGAAGTGCCCAATAAATGCTAGATGTTGTTCCTCTTCATGCAGCATTTGAGGAGTCCAGGCTCAAGGACCCTGCCTCCAGGAGTTCACAATCTAGTAGAAAAGACAGACTCGTGTGTGTGTTCCTATATGTGTACCCACAGGGCAAGAGCGGTGGAGTCGGGAATGACAAGGTAACTAAGGAATCCAGAGGAAAAGTCAGGTTAACAAATGAAAGTCTATGTGGTTGCTTTGGAAAATATTGAGTTTGACATCAACTGAACCATGTTTTGCTTTGCCCCTCCAGATTGTTTGGTTCTTTTTTTTTGTTTTTGGCTGCACCACTCAGCATATGGGATCCCAGTTCTCTGACCAGGGATTGAACCTGTGCTCCCTGCAGAGGTGGCACAGAGTCCTAACCACTGGACCCCTGGGGAATTCCCCTCCCGATCCGCTTTTCATCTTCCCCTACTCTGCCCTGAGCTCCGGGGTACAGATCTGAAGAACAATATCCACAGCCTGCCATTTCCTCTAGCTTTTGAGTTTGGCCAATGTGGAATTGAGCAGGAGGTAGGAAGGAAGGAGGAGAGTAAGGTCTGGGTATTTACTTCTCTAGTTTATTTGTTTTTAACCAACAAGACCACTTTGAGCTGCTTGCATCCCTGGGTGACAGTGTTAATTGCTCAGTTGTGTCCAGTTCTTTGTGACCCCATGGACTGTAGCCCCCAACGCTCCTCTGTCCATGGAATTCTCCAGGCAAGAATGCTAGAGTGGGTTGCCATTCCCTTCTCCAGGAGATCTACTTGACCCAGGGATCAAACCCAGGTCTCTTGCATTGTAGGCAGATTCTTTACCGTTTTAACCATCAGGAAAGCCAATTACTATTCTCTCAAGGCAGTCTGCTCTCTACCACTCTAGGTTTTAGAAACTGCTCCATCTCCTCACCCCTTGGGATTTAGAGCCAGTGAAAGCCCAGCTCTCACTAGCCCCCTACAGTTCCTCTGCCCCCAAACCTTTGTAAATAGTCTCTTGGTAAATAATCCCTCCTGGAATTATCCCAATTTGCATAAGCCATCTGTTTCCTGTTGAGAGCCTAAGTGGTATACCATGTTGATCTGGCTATATGCTTTCAGGTCTAGAATTTGGAAGAGCCATTTCTAAGTTGAAGCTGGGGGAGGGAACAAGATCATTGACTGAGAGGGAGTAGATGAGGTAAGGAGCATTAGAGGAAGAACCTGGGGTGACCTCCATGTACTCCAGACAGTGGGAGAAAGAACTAACCACCTTCAAGTGTGAAAGCAATAATAACTCCCTTTTCTTATGACCCTGATGATCCTTAACCTTTCCAGAAGGATATAGAAATGCAATAAGCCTATTGACAGAACAATCATTTTAAAACATTAGGGTGCCTGATAGCTTGGACTTGCAAAAAGATTCTGAGTTCAGTATGAATACTTATTTGTATAGGAACTTCACTTTTCACATTTTATTTTTTAATATGATTCAAAATAAAGAAGGTTCAATATTGAGCCTCTTTCCCATCCATCCTCCTTCATCTTATTTCTCACGAGTGTATGCTAAGTTACTTCAGTCATATCCCACTCTATGTGACCCTTGGACTGTAGCCCACCAGGCTCCTCTATCCATGGGATTCTCCAGGCAAGAATACTGGATGGATTGCCATTTCCTTCTCCAGGGAATCTTCCTGACCCAGAGATTGAACCTGCTTCTCTTAAGTTTCCTGCATTGGCCGGTGGGTTCCTTACCACTAGTGCCACCTGGGAAGCCAGCCCCTGCTTTCTCCAGGTCACTTATTAGTTGTTTATCTCTTCTTTCTGTTTCTTAATGTAAATATAAGCTAATATAACTATACAATATATTCCTATATTTCCTCTGTCCTATACAAAAGGTATTAGACTAGATGCACTATATCTTTTTTCTTTTTAATTAGTATATCCTAGAGATATAGGACATTGATAAGCTCTCCTCTGGAGTGTTTCTTCATGTTTTTTTTATAACTGCATGAAATTCCATAGAGTAGAAGCAGCATCATTTACCTACTGGGAGGCAGGGGAGCTTTGATGAGTCCTGCCTTCCAGCCACGAGTTAAGTCCCTCATTACAGCTCTGAAACCTTCCTCTTCCCCACAAACGTCCAGTGTCCCACCACCGGCTTCTCTTCAGGACTTCGCCTCCCTCTCAGTAGAGAAAATTGAGGCCTTCAGAAGGCGCCTCCTCAATTTCCTGTTGTTCAGTCATTAAGTCGTGTCCAACTCTTTGTGACCCCATGGACTACAGCACACCAGGCTTCCCTGTCCTTCACTGTATCCAGCAGGTAATTCCTGTTATCCAATTTTAAAACCCACCGACATCTACACTGAGCACCTTCTCCCTTCATGCTACAATAGGAGAGACTTCTCACTTCCTGTTTAATGCCAAGTCTTTCATCTGTGATAAGGATCCCATCTATCTCCTTTCCGTTTTCTCATAGCCTTCTGCTACTATTGACCATAGTTCCTCTCATATTTTAACTTCTCCCTCACAATACAACCACCTCCATCACTCCCCATCCCCCGGCCCCCCCAGCTCTCCAGTTACTGCCCTATCATTCTGTTCTTGAACCAAACTTCCTGGAAGATCTGTCCACAGTCAAAGTTGCAATTTCCCTGCTTGTTACTCATTCTTCAATCCAGTCTCAGCCCAATTCCACCCCATCAAACCACCTAGGCTTACACTAAGCTGAAACCACCCTCAGGCCACTCAATAAATGTTTCAGGCTTAGCTGACTTCACAGCAACATTTGACACTCCTCTCTGATCCTCTCCCTATCAGAAATACTCCCTTTTAATGACACTACACTTTCTGGATCTCTTATTACATGATTACTTCTTTTCTGTGTGGGAGGAATGATTCTGAGTCCATAGTTAGGTGTTCAAGAAATAGGGTCCAAGCAGGATGAGGTAAGCGAGACATCCAGACTCACTCACTCAGGTGCAAAATTTAAAGAGGTGATAAATAACTCCATAAATAAGAAATAACATTTAATACAAGATTTTTAAAAATTCAATTAATGCCAAAAAATCCACATTGAGCAAAATAAAAAATTTTAACTAAAGCCAGTGCTATGCCGATTCAGGTTGGAGCCTGAGGCAAAGGAAAAAATGCATGCCTCTATCAGCATGCTATTATGTATTTTGTAACAGTTTGTTTCCTGAACATTAGAATGTTGGGAAAGTATTGAAAATTTGAAAAGGAAATGTAGTAACATATTTTTAAGTTTAAATATATTCATACCAAAAAAGAAATGATTACATGGATGAATACAGAGCCTTTTATACAGAGTGAAGTCAGCCAGAAAAAAAAATATCATATACAAATTGTCATATTAATGCACTCTAGAAAGATGATACTGATGAACCTATATACAGGGAAGCAATGGAGACACAGACAGTGAACAGACTTGTGGACACAGGGTGGGTGGGGAGCAGAGAGTTGAATGAATGGAGAGAGTAGCATGGAAGCATATACACTAACATATGTGAAATAGAGAGCCAGGGAATTTACCGTATGATTCAGGGAACTCAACCCAATGCTCTGTGACAACCTAGAGAGTGGGATAGGGTGGGAGGTGGGGAGGGTAGCTCAAGAGGGAGGGGACATGTGTATATCTATGGCTGATCCCTATTGATATATGGCAAAAATACAATTATCCTTCAATTAAAAATAAAGGGAAAAAACAAAGAAAAAAATAAATGCAAATATTCCCCCTCAAAAGAATTGATTGTGATTTGACCTCAAGTTAATTAAAACTCATTTAAGATTGTCAAATGGTCAAAAGAAATTTTAAAACATGGCAATTCTGTTATCTAATTTGAAAAATAAGGTAATCGAAGTAGTAGAGTTCAAAAATATTATTGGCAAGTTTGCTTCCTTTAAAGCTAAGCGTGCTTTTGCATAGCAAAGGAAACCATAAACATTAAAAGACAACCCTCAGAATGGGAGAAAATAATGGCAAATGGAACAACTGACAAAGGATTAATCTTCAAAACATACAACCAGCTCATGCAGCTCAACACCAGAAAAACAACCCAATGCAAAAATCAGCAGAAGACAAACAGACTTTCCACACACCTATGGACAGCTTATCTTTGACAAAGGAGGCAAGAATATACAGTGGATTAAAGACAATCTTTTTAACAAGTGGTGCTGGGAAAACTGGTCAACCACTTGTAAAAGAATGAAATTAGATCACTTTCTAACACCATACACAAAAATAAACTCAAAATGGATTAAAGATCTAAACGTAAGACAAGAAACTATAAAACTCTTAGAGGAGAACATAGGCAAAACACTCTCTGACATAAATCACAGCAGGATCCTCTATGATCCACCTCCCAGAATACTGGAAATAAAAGCAAAAATAAACAAATGGGATCTAATTAAAATTAAAAGCTTCTGCACAACAAAGGAAACTATAAGCAAGGTGAAAAGACAGCCTTCTGAATGGGAGAAAATAATAGCAAATGAAGCAACTGACAAACAACTAATCTCAAAAATATACAAGCAGCTTATGCAGTCAACTCCAGAAAAATAAATGACCCAATCAAAAAATGGGCCAAAGAACTAAATAGACATTTCTCCAAAGAAGACATACGAATGGCTAACAAACACATGAAAAGATGCTCAACATCACTCATTATCAGAGAAATGCAAATCAAAACCACAATGAGGTACCATTTCACACCAGTCAGAATGGCTGCGATCCAAAAGTCAACAAGCAATAAATGCTGGAGAGGGTGTGGAGAAAAGGGAACCCTCTTACACTGTTGGTGGGAATGCAAATTAGTACAGCCACTATGGAGAACAGTGTGGAGATTCCTTAAAAAATTGCAAATAGAACTGCCTTATGATCCAGCGATCCCACTGCTGGGCATACACACCAAGGAAACCAGAATTGAAAGAGACACGTGTACCCCAATGTTCATTGCGGCACTGTTTATAATAGCCAGGACATGGAAGCAACCTAGATGTCCATCAGCAGATGAATGGATAAGAAAGCTGTGGTACATATACACAATGGAGTATTACTCAGCTATTAAAAAGAATACATTTGAATCAGTTCTAATGAGGTGGATGATGCTGGAGCCAATTATACAGAGTGAAGTAAGCCAGAAAGAAAAACACCAATACAGTATACTTACACATATATATGGAATTTAGAATGATGGTAATGATAAACCTGTACGCAAGACAGCAAAAGAGACACAGATGTATAGAATGGCCTTTTGGACTCTGTGGGAGAGGGAGAGGGTGGGATAGGTTGGCAGAGTGGCAGTGTAACATGTGTGATATCATAAGTGAAATGAATCGCCAGTCCAGGTTTGATGCAGGATGCAGGATGCTTGGGACTGATGCATGGGGATAATCCAGAGAGATGGTGTGGGGCGGGAGGGTGGAGGTGGGGGTCGGGATTGGGAGTTCATGTACACTCATAGCTGATTCATGTCAATGTGTAGCAAAACGAATACAGTACTGTAAAGCAAAACAAACTAAAAAATAAAAATTAATTAAAGAAAAAAAAATACAACCAGCTCATGCGCTCAACACCAGAAAAACAACCCAATGCAAAAATCAGCAGAAGACAAACAAGACTTTCTCCCAAGAAGACAGACAGATGGTCGACAAACACATGAAAGCATACTCAACATAGCTCACTATTAGAGAAACGAAAATCAAAACTACAATGAAGTATCGTCTCACACCGATCAGAATGGCCATCATTTAAAAAATCTACAAACAATAAATGCTGGAGAGGATGTGGAGAAAAGGGAACCCTCTTGCACTGTTAATGGGAATGCAAATTGACACAGTCACTATGGAGAACAGTACGGAGATTCCTTAAGTAACTAGGAATAAAACTACCCCATATGAGCCAGCAATCCCCTACTAAGCACACACCCTAAGAAAACCACAACTGAAAGAGACACATGCACCCCAATGTTCATTGCAGCATTTTTACAATAGCCAGAACATGGAAGCAACCTAGATGTCTGTCGACAGATGGATACAGAAATTGTGATACATATATTCAATGGAATATTATTCAGCTATAAAAAAAGAACACATTTGAGTCAGTCCTAATAAGGTGGATGAACCTAGAGCCAGTATACAGAGTAAGTCAGAAAGAGAAAGACAGATATTGCATACTCTAGATTCCATGGAATCTAGAAAGATAGTACCGATGAACCTATTTGCAGGGCAGCAGTGGAGATGCAAAGACCAAGAACAGACTTGTGGGCATAATGGGGAAAGGAGAGGGTGGGACGAATTGCAAGAATAGCATAGAAACATACATTACCATATGTAAACTAGATAGCCAGCTGGAATTTGCTATGTGACATAGTGAGCTCAGCCCAGTGTTGTGTGACAACCTAGAGGGGTGGGGAGAGTGATGGGAGGCAGGGGATGTATGTATACACCAGGCTGATTCATGTTGATGCATGGCAGAAACCAACACAGTATCGTACAGCAATTATCTTCCAATTAAAAAACTAAACAAAATATAGAAAAAAATTCACAAGTAGTACTCAGAAGTAGTACTCAGGGCAGAAAGAAGGCCCGCTGTGCCTGGGTTCAGGGCCTATCTTGCCATGTTTGTTGAATGTCACCAAATGCTCTTTCTACAACTCTTGAAATGATTGCATAATTTTTGTTTATTCTATAAATATAATGAGTTATATTGATTGAATTTTGAACATTAAAATCAAACTTGCATCATCAAAGGGCACATCATTTTCCCCTTTGTCTCAGATTCCAATAGGGCACATCAAAGAACTCTCAAGAAATACCACATTTTATTCTCCTTTTAAACCGAAGTTCAGACTTTTTACCCCGTATCCCACCAGCCTGGTGAAAAAGTTAAACTTAATCATTTTTGGAGTTTCCCATCAGAGAACTGGCCAAAGATCTGGAAGCATTTATATCCCTAGTGTACGGGAGAGGGCCTTCTGCTCACTGGCCATCAATTCTCATTACCTCCAAAATGTGCTTGCCCAGGTCCACCAGGGTCTTCAGGACCACAGGTTCTGCTGCATCACAGGTCTCTGAAAGGTCCTGGGACTTTTGCTAAGGTTGGGTGCTGAAGACTTCAATTCAAGACCCTTCAGGCCTCTCTCCCCTTGCCTCATGGTTTCTCTTTGTCTTTTGGACCTTTACCAAAAATTGCAAGATGCTTTAACTTTAGGATCCTTTTACCTTATGCCCTGCCAAGGTCCCTGAAACTAGGAATAATAAACCAGGCTATCAGTTTAAAATGGGAGGAAGGGGGAAAATATGAGTGAAAACAAAAATTAATATTTCCAGACAATCCTGCCACATCAGCCTCATTTGCAGTCTCGTCTTCCTCCATCCCCTGGTCCTCCAGAGCAGGAGTCCTGCAGGGCTGGGCCCAAGGCCTCACTCCATGGTCGCTCCCAGGTAATCTCATTCATGTCCCTGGCAGAGTTTCCATCCATAAGCCTGCTGCTGCTGCTAAGTCACTTCAGTCATGTCCGACTCTGTGCAACCCCACAGATGGCAGCCCACCAGGCTCCACTGTCCCTGGGATTTTCCAGGCAAGAACGCTGGAGTGGGTTGCCTTTTCTTCTCCAATCCATAAGCCTATGACTCCCTAATTTGTTTCTGTGGCCCAGACCTCTGACTGAGCCCCAGAACAGTATGTGCAGCTACTCAATACCTCCATCTGGATAGCTCTCAATGATGGCAAACTAAATATATCCAGTGCCACACTCACAGTCTTCTCCCTCCAATCCAGTCCTTTCACAGCACAGAGTAGTCATCCTAGATTTCCTGCTGCCTCGCCTCCCATTTTGCGTCATCTGAATCCTGTCTACTTCCTCTCGAACAAAGCTCTCAAATTCTAAATAGCTCCATTTCCAGACTTCCTTGGTGGTCCATTAGTTAAGAATCTGCTTGCCAGTGCAGGGAATATGGGCTTGATCCCTGGTCCAGGAAGATTCCACAGAATCTTTGGCAGAGCAACTAAGCCCAGGCGCTACAACTGCTGAGCCTAAGTGCTCTGAGCCCGTGCTCAGCAATAAGAGAAGCCACCGCAGTGAGAAGCCCGTGGGCCACAACAAGAGAACAGCTCTGTCTCACCGCAACTAGAGAAATGGCCACGTGTAGTGACAAAGACCCAGCACAGCCAAATACAATACATAATTCAAAAGAAAAAAAAGCTCCATTTCTGCTGCTTCCACTCCACCTCAGCATCATATCTTGTCTATTGTTAAAACTTCCTAATTGCTCTTCCCTGCACCCTTCTGGGCCTCCTCCAATCTCATCTCCATGAATCCACCAGAACAATCTTCTGAAATACATACCTGTTAACATGTCACCTTCTGGCTTAATCTCTGCAAGACTTTCTGTTCTCCTGGAAATACACCACACTGGGTGATGGGCCTGCTTGATCCGGCCTCCCCGCTCCTCTCACCCACAGCCCGCCTTGCTCCACCTTCTTCTCCTTGGCTCCCTGAGCCCCAGCCACACAAGCTGTTCTTCCCTATGCACTCGCTTCTCATTTTTGTCATTACATACTCATTTACATGATTATGTGATTAATGTCTGACGTTCTCTCTAGTCTCTGTGCTCCATGAGAACAGAGTCATGTGTCCCCAAGGCCTCACACACAGCCTGCGACATTATGTCTAAATGCTTGGGGGAAAATCATTGACTATATCGCATTATTTCTCTGAGAGTAAAACCCTTCGAAGCTTAGAAGTACATTTGTAAGGAATTTTTCTCTTTTGATAATAATTGAGAATTGCAGAGTTCCAGACACAGCTTTTAAGTGCTTTACATGTATTAACTCAGTTAATCCTCACTGTAAGCCTAGAAGGTAAAGGCTGTTTTTATCCCCATTTTAAAGATACTGAAACTGAAAGCACAGAGTGGTCAGATAACTCGCTCATGATCTCATAGCTAATAAGTGGTGGAGCTAAGACTCTCATCCCCAAATTTTGCACCGGGCCTTGTGTCTATTTGGCAAATATTACTGAGCAAACTACCAGGCACCATGACAGGAATGAGCTAGAACATCTTTAATAGAAGGTTGTATAGAAAAGAAAGAGATTAATCTCTGTTATAGTGTAAGAGACATTATGCAGAGTATATACCCCATCTTACATAACCCTCTCAAAAACAGAACAAGCTAGGTATAATTATTCCCATTTTATAGATAAGGCAGAGGAAACAGAAAGTTTGCACAACTGGTCAAAAATCACATAAGCAGTAGAAGGCGTACCTGGAATTCAAAGTTGAGTTTGCACAGCGCTACAGCTAGTGCTCTTCCCAGCGCGTGAGGTTGCCTCTAGAGAAAGCTGCTTGAGATTGCGCCCACAAACTCGTCAAGTGATTTGTCTACTGGTTCAATGATCCACAGATGTGAGCATGCATAGGAATCACCTGGAAAACTTGTTGAACTCATGGGTTCCCAGGTTTCACCATCAGAGATTCTAGTGTGGGGTAGAAACCTTTAACCTGAAGGCTTTTTTTTTTTTTTTTTTTACAAAAAGCACCCCAGGTGATTCTGATATAGATGATTCTAGTCTGGTGGCCCCAAAACTTTTGCATTAAATAGAATCACCTGAATGAGTTAATAAGCACCAGATTGCTAGACTCCACTCCTAAATTTCTGATTCAAGAGATCTGGTGCAGCCTGAGATTTTTCATTTCTAGCAAGTTCCTTAGTGATGCAGAGACCAGCTTTTGTACTCCACTAACTGTCCTAGAACAAAACTCTGCAAGACACTTCACTGGTTTTATTTAATTCATGATTCCATCACTTTTAAAGCAATTTCCAAAATACACAAGGCTCCACTCTGCCATCCCTCAACACTCTCCTCTTGAGAACTGCAGAAAATAGCAAAGTTGGGAATTTGGAGAAAATTTATCTTGGGATGAAATCCTTTGGCAGCTTTAGATGGAGAAGTTCCTACTTTCAAAGTAATATGATCTTTGACCCATGTACAAAATGCCAAAAGAATTATATATCTCTAAGTAGGACTGATTCCAGATAAATAATAGAGCAATACTTCCATTTTTAAACCTGTTCTGTGTTTGTGTGTATATTCAATAAAATATAATTTTCATTTAAAGTTGTTTAGCTTTTAGGAACCTTGGAGGAAAAAGTGTCAGACATATCCAACTTAATAAGGGGTATATTTGAAATTAAAATAAAAAATAGAAATAAAGATTTAATCTTGTTCCACTGGGAAAATCATCTTAAGTTACCTAATGTTGTCCAAAATTCAGAAACATAATTCATGTGTGTTTGTGTGTGTGAGAGTGTGTGCACAAGTATGAGTGTGTTAACTTTGCTTGAGTTCATGGTCCAAACTCAGTAAAGTGCACAGAATAAGCAAAAAAAGCATAAAAGATGAAGATCCCATGATTCAGGGCCCATTTACTTGATGAATTTTTGATATGTTAGGTAATCTTTTCAACATATGTGATCTATGAAGAGATTTTCCATAAAGGCATTTGGTAAATGAGTTTCTGATGAAATATACTTCCAGACTTCAGTATCTTCAGGAATAATTCCATCCTTTCATACTTTTGCATTTAGAAAATGATTTATGTTCCTTCCAGGTATCCATGAGGAGGGCTGTCAACATTCCATCCTGGAAAACCTTTACTAAGATCGATGTTTCACAAAGCCTCCTCTTCTGACCCTCCCGTTCTTCATTCCAAAACAATGGACTCACATCACCCAGAATTCCACTTTGCTGTGGTAATGAACCTCAGACATCTGATTTACCTTTCTAACTCTCGAATAGCTTTATTGCTTGAAAATCAGCTCATCCTCATTTATTTTCCCTTTCTATTACTTTCAGCTTAAATACACATAAAGAACTCTTCTTTCCTATAGCTATCCACAGGAAGTAAGTGTTTTAAAATTGAATCAAATGTCTTGGTGTATAGGGAATTATGTTTTTGCAGACTGTTGATGATTAAGGTTTCTGAGAATGCCAGTGGCCATTAGAGGTTTTTTTTTCTTTTCCCTACTAAAATAGACCCAACTTCAGGAAAATTTGAGAGAAGTGTAAGGCTGGGCTAACTTGACTTTTACACACAGGCAGCATGGTCAAGCAGACTGTGTGAGTTCAAATTCTGGTTCCTATAATTACTTGTCATGTAAACGTGTATAGGTTACTTTAATTCTTTGTGTCTTGTCTGTAAAATGAGATTCTAAAAGCACCTACCGCAAAGGGTTACTCTGAGGAGTAAAAGACACTTGGAACAAAGCCCTGAACATAATGAATGCTCAATAAGTGTTAGTGGTGCTTGTGTTGTTATCACTGATATTAAAAATTTCATACCATGTTAGCACAGAAATGAGAAGCAATTTGATTTAAAAGGGATAAGTATCAATCATGGCTTGGTTCCTGAAAAATGTCACTAATACTTGTTTAAAAGAAAACAGGATACTTATTAGTCTGACTCCAAATTAAAAGGAGAAAATTTCTTTCTGTTGGAAGCTCCTTTTTAAAAAAATCTTTGTTTATTTATTTATGGCTGTTCTGTACAGCATGTGGGATCTTAGTTCTCTGACCAGAGATCAAACCTGTGCCCCCTTCCGTGGAAGAGTCCTGACCACTGGACCACCAGGGAATTCCCTAAAGCTACTTCTTAATGCTAAGAAAGCATGACATGTATAAAATGTATAATAAAACAATATAACTAAAAAATATTCCTTCAGTTTCAAAAGCGAGGGGATATATGTATACCTACGACTGATTCATGTTGAGGTTTGACATAAAACAACAAAATTCTGTAAAGCAATTATCCTTCCATATAAAAAGTTAATAAAAAAGAATAACAAAAAAAATTCCTTCAAAAAAAAGCCTAGATTTTAGTTATGATGAGAAGCCATTACATTACTACCTTGAGACATTTGCTGAGAGGGAATCACAATTATATAATCAAGTATAATGAATGCATACTCATTTATTTATATTGCAACTTATTCTAGAAAGTAGAGGCTGCTATAATGAGTGAATCATAAGAGAAACATAAAGACAAGAAAATCTTCTAATTTAGTAGGCTAGCTTTCAATGCATATAGAATACGTTGTGAAAAAAAATGTCGCAAAGGAATACAAATAAAAATAGAAAATGCTCCCTCTATGTTTTTATTGCTGGCCTTATATTTCCTTTCTTGAAGAATCAAAATTTCATTTGAATCTTTCCCATCCTTCATTCCCCGTATTCAGTTGGTAGCCACGACGTCTTAGTTTTGCCTTTGCAGTATTTCTTGGATCCACATCTTTTCTTTATTTCTATTGCCAAGCCCTAGTTCATGTTATCTCTTTAATATTAATAGTTTCCTATTCATCTCTTTGCCCCAGCCTCTCCCCTCTCCATCTCCTTCCCTTTACTGCTACCACTATAACTCATCCAATACAATGCTACTGAATTAATTTTTCTAAAGCATTAATACATCTCTGGTTTTGTCATTTGCTTATTAAAAACCTTCCATGGCTTCTCACTGCTTTCTGTTTTTGATACATTTTTATTTGTACCTCTTCTCTGTAATGTTTTCTTTCTTATAATAAATTTTATATACATTTGAGCTTCTTTACTAGATAGTAAACTCCTTTCATCATTTCTCCTCCCCTAACATCTAGCATATTGTCTCAAGTTATCAGTAAATGTTGGGGGAAAAAAGAGTAAATAAAACCTGAGTAAAAAAATTATCTTGTTTATTTGCATTTCTAATTGCTATATCTGTATAATGATGTAATTTGATGAGGACAAAGATAGATAAAAATTACCAAATTGAGAAAATGTAACTAATCTAAGACCTTAATTACAGATCTGCAAGATGGTCACGTAATTCCTTTAAATTGGATAGAACACATTTTCGTCTTGTTGCCTGCTATGCAAGTCGTGCCAACCCAAATATTACTCAAAAGTTAAGGAAAGGCAGTAGAATGGAAAAAAACAACAAGCAGTAATTGAAACTAAAAACACTTTGAAAGATGGCTTGAAGCCAGAGATCTTAATGAAAATGATAAACCAGAAAGCCTTTACACGTAAGGTAGCAAGCTATTTAGTAAGTTGGATGCCTCTGAGAAAATTTATTAATAATTGACCACTGAAAGAGAGTAATTCATTTATGCAGACAAACAGCATTCTTGGCTTGTGCGTTTACATGTTGTGTGATCCCAGAGTACGATTTTATGAAGATGAATTTTTAGCTTGTGTACAATTTGCATTGTAGCATGTCCAATCTCAGAAGAAAATCCATCTGAGGATTTCATCAGATGCTAAAAAGAGCTTAGAAAAATAAGCAATTGTTTTAATAACAACTCAGGTAAGGTAAAGATAACGATCTCTTAATATCTGTAATCATTACAAGGATTAAGGTTTGTGTCTTTCCATAAGATGGTAATACCCACAGCTACTTCTAGGCATTACAATTGTTGCTATATAAATCTCTGAAATATTTCTCTTCGTAGTATCCTAAAAGTTTATTGAATTGAATTTGAATGAAAGATAGGAACTATATTACATTCAAATTTTTCATATAAGGAATGTATTTGCAAAACAAACCCCCTTTTCCCCATGAATGTGGGCTAGACTTAATGACTTGCTTCCAAAGAATAGAGTATGGAAAGGGGAAAATAGTAACGTTACAGTGGAGCAACTCAGCAAACATCATCCTAACCAAGCAATGAAGATTAACACCTTCAGAGATGTCATAAGGATCACTGAGAACACTTCACCTCTGTGGTATTCTTTCCCAAAACCTGTATCTCTGGTTTAATCATTTAAAAAAAGTCAGATGAAGCCAAACTGAGGGGCATTCTACAGAATGCCTGGCCCAAACTCCCCAAACCATCAAGATTAGAAAACAAGAAAAGATTGAGAAACTATCACAATGAAAAGAGACAGGGGATACATGAAAGCTAAGTCCAATGTAGTTCCCTGGATTGGATCCTCAATCAGAAACAGGACATTGACAGAAAACTGGTGTAATCCAAATAAAGTCTCTCTGCTCTGCTAAGTCACTTCAGTCGTGGTCGACTCTGTGCGACCCCATAGACAGCAGCCCACCAGGCTCCTCCATCCATGGGATTTTCCAGGCAAGAATACTGGAGTGGGGTGCCATTAGTCCAGTTAATAGTAATGTGCTAACGTTGGTTTCTTAGATTTAACAAATGCACTGTGGAAATGGAAGGTGTTAACAATAAGGGAAGCTGGGTGAAGGGTATGACAACTTTGTAATATCTTTGAAAGTTTTCTGTAAATATTAGGTTTGCAAAATAAAGAGTTTTTTTTTTTAATCTCTGTTCTTCTGCCACTGACACACAGCAGACAGACACTCTCTGCCATTGCTGTCTTGTGCTGTATTATATCCAGGAGCACTGGTTAACGATGCTGTTTGGTGAAATGGACAAGAACGTGTATAGGAAAAAGCAGTTTTAAGACAGGACACAAAAATCTTGAAGAAAATCGAAAGTTTTGGAAACAATGCCATGGTAATACAAATTCATTCCACTGTATTGTGACTGCATTTAAATACAAGTGATTTCTAGGTTTATGCTTTTCTCAGGAAAAGTTATATCCTCTTATCGGTGTAAAGTCCTAAACTACTGTTACCCTCTGGGCAGAGCTATGTTTTGCTGGATAATGATAATAAGCCTACATGTACCCTCTGAAAGAATATCTGAGGGTTTCAAATTTTTTGTTTTGCTTTGGTTTTGAGTAGAATTTGGCTGCTGACTTCTTTTAATGTGAGCAGAGGAGATGCCATTTTAAAAGCTGATATAATCTTAAAAATGAAGATCAGAAGACTAGGTCATAGCATTCTCCATCCCATCCTTGTTTTCTCGGTGATGGATTGTCCTTGCTGAATATTCATGATACCATGACTATATTCATGATACCATGACTAACTATTCTTGAATGTTTACAAGAATATAATTTTATTACTGCCTTTGGGAGGCTACTTTACATTCTTATTGTAAAATTTCTTCTTGATTAATTTTAATAGTCCTATAAGTAAATTTTGCTCATTATTACCAGTTTACCTTTTACCATTACTCTCAATAGATTTTAATCCTTGTCATATATTTGCAAACACTAATATTGTGGGTTAACCTATATTTTTCTTTCAAAGGAAAAATTTCAAGAACTACTGTGTTTTCTGCATATGTATCAAGAAGAATGTTTTCATATCAAATCCATTATTGAAAGATTCATTTACCACTGTGCTGAGATAATTATAGATACCTCCTGAAAATCACAAACCCATTGAGTTTGCCACTAGGTAAAGTGTTGCAATAACAAGCCTTATTTTCCTGTGGATTCAAGTAACAAATGTTACTTGATTTTCATTAGAGATACAGTGAAGGAGCAATGTCTCTTTGGACTAGGACAAACAGTGACAATCAAAAGTACAGAATGTCAGGACATCAGAATTTCTTAGAGCCTGACCCCCCAAAGAGGGTATGATACTGAAAGACAGGCTGTTTGTTTTCCAAAGGCTTTCTTCCTATCTGATAACTCCCTGTCCTCAAGCATAATGGGAGGGAGAAAAGACTTCTGAGGACGAGGGGAAAAAAGCTTTCCTCCCTCCCTCCCTCCCCTGTCACCTGGGCAACAGGGCAAGGCTCCATCAGAAAGCTGGCCTCAAAGACTTGAACTTGTTGGTGTTGCTGGCTCTGCTCTTTAGGATGGGCTCTAGAACACCTGCTGTGCCTGGTGCAGAGAATGGCAATATTTACCTTGCAGGCAAGAAGAACTTTAGAACTTTGTTCAGCTGTTGAAATGCCAAATAGCTGCTATCTCCAACAAGATGTGCCTGATTTTCCTTACATTAAGACTCATTTGTGTCACCTTAAAAAGCGACTTTCCATGTGGATACATTTCCTTACATGCAAAACATTCCTGCTTCTAAGAGAGCAGTTCTGCTTCACCGTAAACCTAGTATTCCTTGATCTGTATTTGATGCAGGGCCTGGTTCTTCATGGGTTCCATGTTTTTCTTTCTTTTATAGGTAACTTTGCTTATATTGGTGGTGATTTTGTTTCTGCTTTCTCTCTGCATTTGGCAAGGAAGCCCACCAGAATGGAAGCTACGAAGAATGGAGACAATTTCTTACTTACAAATATTTTGTATCTCCAGAGTCTAACACAGTGCTTGATACATAAAATCTATTTCATTCCTATTAATTAAAATATACAGAAAGTCATTTTCTTTTCCCTTTCTTTCTACAGATGTCTGTCACTAGAGTATGCACCAGATTTCAGGGTTCATACATTGGACAATTCTGTGATGTCCAGGGTTCTACATCACTAATAGGTTCTGAGGAGTCGTGAGCAAATTTACTGTCTTTCTTGTTGGTTCAACATGGGTTCTCACGAATGACCTGATTCTACAGCAAATATCTATTACCTCTTGGTGTCTGTTATCTACTGACCTATTTCTCTAGGGGCCACTCCTTTTCTAACTTCTCATGTTGTTGAAGTGTTTAGTGGCTTCTATTTCTGACCTCATTTGCAGGAGAAGTGGATCAACTTAGAAAACCTAAAGAGGTCTCTAGAGAGTTGAGAGCAGACTGGTGAATGACATCATAACTCCAGGGAAGGGATTCAACAAAGGTAGGACCTAGACCAGCCGAAATCACGAATCAGCCATCTGATCATGTTCACCATCTATCTCTAGAGGAAGGAATTTTGTGGATGCAAATAAAGTCGTTGGAACCCTATGGCAAGTGAGTTGCAAACTTCTCTGTTAACTAAATTCTACTGCATTGACAGGACCCCCTTCCTGGTCTAACACATCCTTTTAATAATCTTGGTAGCTTTGATGCTGCTGTTTCACTAATGTGGCCACATGCCTCCCATCCTTATCTCTTTCCACCAAATCACCCATTAGTAGCTCAGCCTCGTCACAGTCTAGATTCTCTTCACTTGCCCCCTTTCCCTCACCCCCAACACTTCTGACTATTTTGTTTCCAACCAACATTATACTGTAGGAAAATGTATTCGGTCTTAAGATTCCAGGGCCTCCCTTGCAATTCTCTCTGGACCCTGTTCCTTTCCCTAACTCCTGTTGACTCAGTGGGCTGGGGGCAAGTTCTGCTCCCCATCTTCTTTCCTAAGCCATTGTTCCTCCAACTTGTGTCTCCACGTCTCCACAATGACCCTACTATGCTCAGTATTTCAAAGGCCCAAGAGCAACTCCCTGTCTTTCATAGTCTTTCCTAGTGCACCACACTCAGGAATTCATTTTTCTCCAAATTATTTTTATGCATGCCAACTAGTCATCTTGATGCCAGTCTCTCGTTCTTCTACTTTGAACCCATTGTTCACTCCACATATGGCTTATTTAATGTAAAAGTCAATTTTGATCTAGAAAGGAAAAGAAGAAAAAAGAAAAAGAAATAGAAAGGAGAGGGGAGGAAAGGGATAGGGGAAGAGAAGAATAAGGAGGAGGAGGGGAAGAAGGCAAAATCAAAGGTTTGTTTGCTTACTGGTATAAGCTCAGATGACTCAGCCTGACATCCAGAATTGCCTATAACATGATCAGAACATTTAACTCCAGTCTTTAGTGTTCTCCCCTTCAGCTAGTACAGACTACATACTTTCCCCCTTTTGTGAGATTTTCTGCTTTTAGTAATCGTAGTAATAGCTGCAATGTATAGGGCAACTACATCCAGGCATTGCATTAAACACTTTACGCTTCATCAACTGAACAACAGAATGAGGTAGGAACTATTACCCAATTTTAACAGACAAAAATATTGTTATAGAGAGTTACAGGCATTCCTAAATCACATAGCTATTAAGTGACAATCTCAATAATATGAACCCATTCATCTGTTTCCAAAACCCAAGCTCTTCCTTTGTTTGAAATGCATGTACCACTCTGATAAAAATTCTTCCCATCCTCCGAAAACCATCTCAAATGCATCTTCCTTCATAAAACCATTTTTACCCCTCTGACTAAAAGTGATCCTACAACCCTTCACAATGCTTAAATGGAACCTCTCCTGTACCAGAAAATTTCTGCCTTAGCATACAGTTCTATAGATACTTTACTTAATCTTTTCAAAGCCAAATTGATAATAGGATATGGTTGCCGCCCTGCTGAGGCTTACATACCATGTGTTTCTTATTGCCTTTTGTATTCCCTTTGAGCATAGTAGGCATTTATTACATGGTTATTGCACTGAGTCAATATCCATCTGTCTGTCATCAATCATCCATCGAGACACTGGGCTATTTTTACAGTGAATCTGACAGAATGCTTTCCTAGTCCATCGTTCTCAGGATATTGTAGCCACAGTGACATCCTGAAACCCATTTTCACAGTTGTCATTTGTGTGGGAAAGAACATGCTCTATACTCACATTTTTTGCTCAACTAAAATAATAAGCTGTTTACTTATCTCCCTATGTATAATCAAAAGATCTATGTCATCAGCTGCTTTTTTTAAAGTCCCACTTCTAGAATCTGATGTGAAGACAGCTTGTTTTTCGCACAACAGCACTAGGGGAAAACCAGACGTGAGGAATGAGAGGCGAAAGTGACAGAAAGTGCCAGAATCAAGATTTAAAACTAGGTACACTTGTGTTTCCTACAAGTACAATCTTGCTATTTTGACAATACATCTGGCCACTGGGATTAGAATTTGTGTTTTCCCAAAGCAATTTAGCTGCCCATTGGTAATTTAAGATGGGGGTTTCCTGTTGTATTTTTTGTTTTGATTTTAACATAGGGGAAATGTCTTACCATTTGTCCAAGGAGAATCTCTTTTAAAAACTGTTTCAGATTCTATCCCTGTTATGGATTAATACAAACAGTTAATTTTATTTTTGTCATTTTTCCTATTATATTTCAGAAGACAATTTCAAGTCTGGGGTTTACCCTGCTGTCTTCATTCCTGTATCTTCTATTCATACAAACCAAAATTAATGTTGCACCTTTAAGAGCAACATTTAACTGTCCCCATATTCTGTCTTTAACCAGCATTTTTTGAACCAGAGACAGATCTAGTTTGCAACCCAAACCTGTATAGTACATACGAAACCCAAAAGACAAGTTTAGTTTGTGTGCATAATAAGAAATTTACTAAAAGGGATCTTACAGTAGATCTTTATTGCTTTCAGTGAAAGTGAAAGTCGCTCAGTCGTGTTCAGATCTTTGTGACCCAGTGGACTGTAGCCCTCTTCCATGGACTGATCTTCCATGTAGTTCTCCAGGCAAGAATACTGGAGTGGGTAATTGTTCCCTTTTCTAGGGGTCTTCCCAAACCAGGGAAGGAACGCAGGTCTCCCACAGGTGGGTTCTTTACCATCTGAGCCCCAGGGAAGCATTCAGAACGGCACACAAATTTCTTCAGAAGGTGCATACTGTTCTTCATAACATTGTCCTTTCTTTACCATTTCAGACTCTTCTCACCATTTTCTCTTCTCCTTTGTATTCCAGACATGTTGAACTTCAGGTCTTCCCAAAGATACGCTTTTTCTCGCCTCTGAAACTCTGCACATGTTGATCTTTGCCTCTCTTACTTACCTAGCTAACCCCTATTAAGTCCTTCAGGGCTAAACTAACACTGCACTTCTTTCTGGGCTTCCTAACACCACCAATGTCATAATAATTTGGCTTGCTTTGCTAATTTCCCACTTGGAGTACATGTCCTGTTTATTTGCAATTGCCTGTTAGCTTGCCTGTCTTCCCAATCAGCAAGTGAACTTCCCTGCAGGCAGGAACTATGTCTTGTCCCCTCTTTGAGTCCAGGACCTTGGTTGGTATTCAGAACATGGTAGGTTCTTATTACATTTTTACTGGATGAATGAATAAATGGATGAAAGACTGAATTCTTTTCTAGATGAGCAGTCAGCTTTGTAGCTTTTAGGTCTAGATCTTCTCCATGACCTTATTATTCCCTAAAGGATTTGAAAGACTGAAATATAGTAGTTTAGCAGCACCAAGATTATTAAAATATTTGGGCAACTGTCAGATTTCTTTTTATCACATGCATATTTTACATCTGGATATTTTATTTGCATAGGAATAATTCTTCTGGGAAATAATATAGACATTCCTAGTACACCATCCAAAGAGATGGATCAGCCTAAATTAATCTAAGAAACTAAATATAACTGAGTGGAGAAGAAAGAATGCTTTACCGTTATCAAGAGGAAAAGCACATTCTATATTTTTTCTGTAATCAATTGCAAATTTACATTTGATAACTCTGGCTGTTGTTTAATCAAAAATGATTATCTACCTTGATTAAGAGTATTTTTTTTTAAGGAAAAGGAATTGCTAATTAGTTTGCTATCACTCTGTTGAAGGTGTTTGCAATTAAATTGAGGAGGTAATGAAAGCTGCAAAGGATTCAAATGCTGAAATGTAGTTTCTAAATATTGAAGGAGTTCCTCTTTCAAACTAGGTGAAGTTTTAAACCTCTTTTAAAAAATGCAAACCTTACTACCTAAAAAGCCATTCCTACAGAAAAACAAAACCTGTAAAACTCCTGGTTGAGATGAAAGAGGCTGCTCATTCAACATTTTTCAATACACCAGTACCTAAAAAGGAAAGCAAATTGCTATTTTGTATTTAGATACATGTAGACAAAGTCATGATATTTTACCATTTTGAATTGTTCATTCTCTTCACTAATATGGCACTAACGACATATAACAGCTGGGGGATGAAGAGTTGGATGTGACTTAGCGACTGAACAGCAATGTTAACACCTACTCCTGATTAGGTCACCTCAGATCTGGTGCCTGCGTGCATGCTAAGTCACCTCAGTCGTGTCCAACTCTTAGTGACCCCGTGGACTGTAGCCCACCAGGCTCCTCTGTCCAAGGGCTTCTCCAGGCAAGAGTGCAGGAGTGGGTTACCATTCCTTCTCCGGGCCTAGTGCCTGAGTCTCCACAGAGCCTTAAGGCTCACACATCATATGACTTTTATTTCTGTTATTCTTTTCACATGGAGACAATACCAAAGGGATAATCTTCAAGGATGCATCAGTCTCTTTGATAACATTTGAAGATGTCTCCTTCTTGGAAACATGAATTGTCTAATTTTTTTTAAATGTATTTTATTGAAGATAGTTGAGTTACAGTGCTGGGCTAGTTTCTGGTGTATTGCAGAGTGATTCAGTGGCAATGAATTGCCAATTAATTTTGCTCCATCTTAACCATTTTTAAGTCTCCAGTTAGAGTTAACTGTATATACAATGTTGTGTAACAGATCTCTAGGATTTTTTTCAATTTGCAAAGTTGAAACTTTATATCCATTGAATAATTTCCTGCTTCTACCCCCACCACTCCCAGCCCTGGAAACCACTATTCTATTGATACTTTCTGGATTTTTTCCTCAGTTTAAAAAAATTGTGGTAAAGTACACATAACATAAAATTAACCATTTTAAAATGTTTAGGGCACTGGTATTAAATATATTCATAATTTTATTCTACCATTACCACACTCATCTCCAGTATGCTTATCATCTTATAAAACTTGAATTCTATACCTACTGAACAATAACTCCCCATTTATCCTCCCCAAGGCCCTGGAAACCACCATTATAACTTTCTGTCTCTAAAATGCCTACATTTTGAGGAGGCAGAAATTGACAAACTGGTCTTAAAATTTATATGGAATTGCAAGGGCCCAAAATAGCCAAAACAATCCTGAAAAAGAAGAAAAAGATTGGAGAACTCACACTTTCCAGCTTCAAAACTTTCTACAAATCTACAGTAATCAAGACAATGTGATTCTGGTGTAAAGATCAATGGGATAGAATTAAGAGCCCCCAAATATACATCTATGGTCAATTGATTTTTGACAAAAGTACTAAGAAAAACAAGTAGAGAAAGAATCGTCTTCTCAACAAATTGTGCTGAGACAGCTGGATATGCACAGCAAAAAAATAAATTGGAACCCTTTCCTCACACCATATACAAAAATTAGCTTGAAAGGGATCAAAATCTAAATGTGAGAGATAAAATTAAAACTTTTAAAAACATAGGAGAATATCTTTATGAGCTTGGATTAGGAAAGCAACATAAGAAAAATTGATAAATTGGTTTTAATAAAACAATACACTATCAGGAAAATTATAAAAGACAACCCACAGAATTAGATAAAATATTTGCAAATTATATAGCCAATGAGGGACACATATCTAGACTATATTAAAGGTCTTACAACTCAATAATAAAAAGACAACTAAATCTAAAAGTGAGCAAAGAATTTGAATAGACATTTCTCTAAAGAAAATATATAAATAACCACTAAGTATATGAAAAAATGATCAATATTATTAATCATTAGGGAAATGCAAGTCAAAATCACAATAAGATACTACGTCACACTCCTCAGGATGACTATAATCAGTCAGACAGACAATAACGAGTGTTGGTGAGAATATGGAGAAATTATGCCCTTCATACATTGCTGATAGTAACGTAAGTGGTACAACCATTTGGAAAACTGGTCGTTTCTTGAAATGTTAAATATAAAGTTACTACATGACCCTGAAATCCTATTCCTAGGTATCTGCCAAGAAGAAAACAAATGTCCTCACAAGGACTTGTGTGCAACTGCTTATAGCAGCATTATTCACAATAGTCAAAAAAGTGGAAATCACACATATGTCCATCAATGGTGACTGGATTAAAAAAATGGAACAATGAAATATCATTCACCAATAAAAAGAATCAAAGTACTGATACATTTCAACATGGATGATCCTTACAATATGGATGAATTTCAAAAACATCTTGTTCGAAGAAGTCAGGCACAAAAGAACACATATTACAGGATTCCAGTTATACTGAATATCTAAAAAAGCAAATCTGTAGAGGCAGAAAATACTTTAGTGATTCCCTAGGACTGGGGGTGGGAATGGAAAGTGACTAAATGGGCATGAGATTTCTTTTTCGGTGATGAAAATATTCTAAAATCAGACTGTGATGATGGCTGCACAACTTTGTAAATATACTAAAAGTCATTTAATCATACACTGAAAATGAATGAATTTTGTGAAATATATATAAAGTATACATAATGGATAAAGTATACCTCAACAAAGCTACCAATAAGAATAACATTTTTAAAAAGCTATATTAGAAATAGAAAGGACCTAGAGATCACCCAGTCTAAAACTTCTCATTTTATAGATGAAGTAAATGAGGTCAAGTCAGGCTCAGTGAGGTGCCTAAGGTCATAAGAGCAACTATTATCCTAATATGATACAGAACCCAGGTATTTGAAAGTTAGCATGTTTACCAAGCCTCTTTCCTGAATATACATTCCTAGACTGCTGAAACTAGGAGGGGTCACCTTTTACAATGTCACAGCACTGAGAATATTTCCTGTATGGCCTTTAATACCACTTGTCTTTGTCCTTTTTCTCTGAGAGGATAGCCAGCTCCATGAGAAATGATCCTTTTCCATTTTTGCTCACCATTTTATCCTGAATGCCTAGTACAGAGTGCACGAGCAAGTTGGACTCTCAATAATAATAATATTTGTTAAATGAGTGAATAAATGAATAAACTGATGAACCTGAATAGGTCATATAGTTTATTCACAATAGTCATTGTGCAGTCATGCTCCAAGGAAATCTGATGGCAAAACTGGGTGACACTGTGCACAGAGGTCTTCAGAGATACACATCACCCTCTGCAAGGGAAGGCTGAGTATTTCACTGGATTTTATAAAAAGAATAAATGGCTTCTTTGGATTGACAGGAGGGGCAATATCAAAGGAAAAGACCCTATTGGCTTTGGCTAACTATATAGAAAGAAGAAGAGAACTTCTGGAGAGCCCTCCCCTAAAAGAACAAAAGCTTGTAAAAAGCTGTAGACCAGGACAGCTGATGTAAGATCATACATTGGAGAAGGAAATGGCAACCCACTCCAGTGTTCTTGCCTGGAGAATCCGAGGGACGGGGAAGCCTGGGGGCTGCTGTCTATGGGGTCGCACAGAGTCGGACATGACTGAAGCCAACTTAGCAGCAGCAGCAGCAGCATAGGCTCTGCAACTGCTCAGCTGGTTACTCTTGCTATCTTTCTGGTAAAGGAGGAGACATGTTTTTTTGGGGGGGGAAGAGGAGAATCCAGGGATTGGCAAGAGTCACACAATTTTAAATGTTTTTAATTGTCTCAATTTGAAGTATCATGAAGCTGACCAAAAAATTAGCCAAATATAGAACATCCTACTCCTTGGAAGGAAAGTTATAACCAACCTAGGCAGCATATTAAAAAGCAGAGACATTATTTTGCTAGCAAAGTTCCATCTAGTCAAGGCTATGGTTTTTCCAATAGTCGTGTATGGATGTGCAAGTTGGACTGTAAAGAAAGCTAAGCACTGGAAAATTGATGCTTTTGAACTGTGGAGTTGGAGAAGACTTTTGAGAGTCCCTTGGACTGCAAGAAGATCCAACCAGTCCATCCTAAAGGAGATCAGTCCTGAGTGTTCATTGGAAGGACTGATGCTGAAGCTGAAACTCCAATACTTTGGCCACCTGGTGTGAAGAACTGACTCATTTGAAAAGACCCTGATGCTGAGAAAGAGTGAAGGCAGGAGCAGAAGGGGATGACAGAGGATAAGATGGTTGGATGGCATCACTGACTCAATGGACATGAGTTTGGGTAAACTCCGGGAGTTGGTGATGGACAGGGAGGCCTGGCGTGCTGTGATTCATGGGGTCACAAAGAGTCAGACATGACTGAGCAAATGAACTACTGATTATTAATAAAATATAAGGCTATGAATGATTTATCCTAATTAAACAACTTTTGGGTCTCTCCGTTGGCAATGCATTGTTGTAATTTTCACAGTTCCCATACCAAGAAACATGATGCTAGGGGAGGATAAGTGCTGAATCCATTCAGGCTCTTAGGGTGTAAGTAACATAGGATAATATGCTGTCTTAGGGGAAATGTGTGTGTGTGTGTGTGTGTGTGTGTGTGTGTGTGTGTGTGTATGAGGCAGCTCTTAAAACTTAAGGAAAAGGTGAGGAAGCTGGACCTCAAAAGAAGAAGAAACTTGAATAACTCCAAGGATCCAGAGAACTGAAAAGAATAGAGAGCCTCTTCAAGGCATCACAGTTGGAATAAATCTGTCCCATCATTTCCCAACATTGTGTCAATCACTCGCAGTGCAAATTCCAGAAGAATCTGATTGGTCGAGATTGATCACATGCCCATTACTTGGCCAGGGAGTACCAGGTAGCTTCTCTAACGATCCCATCAAGACTGCATGTGGCAGGGAGGGATAATTCCCCAGGAAAAAGTGAATTTCCAGAATAAGGGTGGATACAAGTTACAGACATCCCTATGAAAGTGTTAAATAGATGAGCCATCAAGCCAGAGTATTATGGAAGCATAGTCTTAACCAATTTGTGGAGAGTTACAGTTACATTTTCAGAGCAAGTAACATTTAAACAGAGAGTTTCTGGGAGCATTTTCTGTAAAATCCTTCCCATCACATATCCAGAATCAAGCAAAATTAGACCTTCTAATTTGTCATTCTAAAGTTCAACAGTTTTTTTCTTAAATAAATTTTAAATCTTGAGGTAGTCAGAAGGAACGAAAATTCTTAAATAAATCAACATGTGATGATGATAATAATAAAAGCCAACCTACTGTTAAAAACATGCTTTTTTATATTTCAGACACTATGACCACATTATATCATATAAACCTGTCAAGAACTGGTGAGGCTGAACTGGATCCCTTTATGGGAGAAACTCCAGTTTTCTCCCTCACAAAAGGTAATGATCAACAACTTGCCTAAAATGCCCACAAAAGGTAGTACCTTGGGATTCAAACTCAGGCTGGTCTGATTCCAATGCCCATTTTTGTAACAAACATGCACTAAAAACTCCTGACATCTTTACCATAACAAATCAACTATACGTTCTTTTGTTACTTTTGTTTTAAAGTCCAAATGAGTTTAAGCTGACTTATTTCTATTTGAATGGTAATATTGTTAAGGCTGTAAAAAAATCTAAAAAATTTCAAAATTAAAAATCAGTCTTAGGACCCTAGCTTTAACCTTACATATATAAAAATTAACTCAAGATGGAATGAACACCTAAAGTAACAACTGAGACTGTAATACTTTTAAAGGAAAACATGAGGGAAAATCTTCACAAAATTGGATTTGGCAATGATTTCTTGGATATGACAACAAAAGTACAGACAGTTAAAGCAAAAATAGACAAATGAAACCAAATTGAATTTAAAAACTTCTGCACATCAAAAGAAACAATCAACAGAGAAAAAAGGCAATTTATGGAATGAAAGAAAATATTTGCAAATCACATCTCTGATAAGGGATTAATACCCAGAATAAATAAAGAACTTCTAACACTTAATAATCTGGTTTAAAATGACAAAGACAGTGAATAGATAATTCTCCAAAGAAGATATACAAATGGCCAAAAAATAGATGAAAAGATGCTATTTATCACTAACCATCTGGGTAACGCAAAGCAAAACCATGATCATATACCACCCCATTTATGTTAGAATGGCCATTATTAAAAAAAACAAAACAAAAACAAAAACAGAAAATAACAGGTGTTGGCAAGGATGTGGAAAACTTGGAACTTCTATGGATTGGCAGTGAAAATGTAAAATGGTATATCCACTATGGAAAACAATATGGAGGTTCCTCAAAAGATAAAGCATAGAATTCCCTGGTGGCTCAGATGGTAAAGCATCTGCCTGCCATGCGGGAGACCTGAGTTCGATCCCTGGGTCGGGAAGATCCCCTGAGGAAGGATATGGCAACCCACTCCAGTACTCTTGCCTGGAAAATTCCATGGACAGGGGAGCCTCATAGGCTACAGTCCATGGGGTTGCAAAGAGTCGGACACAACCGAGCAACTTCACCATATGATACAGCAATTCTACTTCTGGGTAAATATACAGAAGAATTAAAAATAGAATCTTGAAGAGATGTTTATACACCCATGTTTATTGCAGCACTCTTCACAATAGCCAAGAAATAGAAGCAACTCAATTGTTCACTGATGTACAAATAAACAAAATGTGGTATATATTTACAACGGAATTTTATCCAACATTAAAAAAGAAGGAAATTCTGTCACATGCTATAACATGGGTGAACCTTGAGGACATTCAGTTCAGTTTAGTCGCTCAGTTGTGTCCGACTCTTTGCGACCCCCACACAGCACGCCAGGCCTCCTTGTCCATCATCAACTCCCGGAGTCACCCAGACCCACACCCATGAAGTCAGTGACGCCATCCAGCCATCTCATCCTTGGTCGTCCCCTTCTCCTCCTGCCCCCAATCCCTCCCAGCATCAGAGTCTTTTCCAATGAGTCAACTCTTTGCATGAGGTGGCCAAAGTACTGGAGTTTCAGCCTCAGCATCATTCCTTCCAAAGAAATCCCAGGGTTGATCTCCTTCAGAATGGACTGGTTGGATCTCCTTGCAGTCCAAGTGATTCTCAAGAGTCTTCTCCAACACCACAGTTCAAAAGCATCAATTCTTCGGCGCTCAGCCTTCTTCACAGAGGACATTATGCTAAGTTAAATAAGCCAGTCACAAAAAGACGACTATATGATTCCACTAACATGAAGTGTCCAAAGTAGTCAAACTTTTACAAACAGAAAATGTAATTGTCACCACAGGCTGGAGGTGGAGGGGGAAGGGGGTGGTGGTGTTCAATGCGTGTAGTGTTTCAGTTTTGCAAGATGGAAACGTTCTGGGGCTCTACTGGAAATTGTGCATATAGTAACAATATCATGCTATATACTTGGAAAAAGTTAAGATGGTAAATTTTGGTTTTTTAACTGCAAGGTTTTTTTTAAATATTTATTTATTTATTTAATGTATTTGGCTGTACCGGGTCTTAATGGAAGCATGCGGAATCTTAAATCTTAGTTGGAGCATGTTGGATATAGTTTCCTGACTAGGGATCGAACCTGGGCCCCCTGCATTGGGAGCACAGTCTTAGACACTAGACCACCAGGGCAGTTCCTAACTACAAGTTTTTAGAAGGCACTGTTGGCTCAGGTTAAGTGTGTGGTCACATGAATTCTCCAGTTCCTAACACATAACTTACTATCAAGTCCAGTCACTGTCAACCTGTATCTGTGAGAATGGTGTTTTACTTTATTTATTTATTTATTTTTTGGTGTTTTAGTTTTAATCTTAAATGGAGGACTTTGCATTTATTGCTTTGAAATTTCATCATTCAGCCTTTAACTCCGAGTTTGAGATAACATACCTCTCTATGTCATCGATGAGTCCCACCAAATTTGTATGATCTAAAGCATCTGTTTAATACATTTCATATAATTCTATCCAAGTTACTGAAAATAGGACTTAGCAACCAAGGTGAAGGTCTACAAATGACCTCTCTGCAAGCACTTTCTCTGTACTTCTGTTCCTAATATACTTGTTCAACCAACTCAGGTTATTTATTTATTAAACTTTTCTTGATTATCTACCATGTGCCAGGCACTGTGCTTGGTGTTGATACAATTATAAACATTACCCACTCACACACACACACACACAGACTCTATTGTCTCTTTCTTCAAGTAGTCCATATTTCTGCAGTTATTAACACATATATCATAAGAGACTATTAAAATGCTTCTCTGAAATTTCAGAAACAATGATCCTTAAATTAAATACTAAAATAGCAGTTGTATAGCAAAGGTGAAGTCTGCCTTCCCCTCAAATCCAGGTTGATTGGCTTTTTTCTATGATTGCTATGACAAATTCCTATGAATACATTTAATTTTGCTTCATACTTTTATGGTCTGGCTTGCCTTAAACTATTTTTAAAAAATTTTAACCAATCGTTAAACAACTTTTATGCCGAACTTAAATATTCAGCAAAGAAGTAAAGATTCTGTTTGGTTTGAATTTGTACAGTTCATTAAACCCACGGTTTTCATTACAGTAATATTTAGAGGACTAATTATCCCTAGTAATTACAGAGTATGAAGCAATTTAAATGTCATTTCAGCACAGGTTAGAAGCAAATTTACCTATTAAATTATGACTGTTTTACTTTTACTGGTCATTGAATAATTTAAAAAAGCACATGACTCAATTTCAAAGATGAAAAAATAGATGCAATGGCAGTAGATTTGCATCAATTCAGAACAGTCTGACCTTTTCTTAAAAATGTCAGAAACTTTTGTATTTTCAAGTTGTAGTTACAAATGTGATTTTCAAGTAATTTATCTCACTAAAATTTTTCAAAAACCTAGACTCTATTTAGAAGCTTAATGAACTTTAAAATAGAAATTAACAACTTTTATTCCAAAAAAGGATTCAGTTTGTTAGCTGGACAATGATAATACAGTATTAGGTTTAACCAAATATTGCAACTATTATTAAGTCAGAAATGATGGAAAATTAGCAATTTCATACAGTATATATATCCCAGCATATTATAGGGCTTTACAAATAGAAATTAATTTTTTAAAACTTTAAATAGAATTTAAAACATTATATGAGATTTGGAAAAATCTGTAATTTTGCCACATAAATACAAATTCTATGATTATTTCTATACATTCCCTCCCATTATTTCCTCTTGTACATATTTTTACATGTTTATAGTCATAATGTACATAAATGTTTGCATACATAAAATTTAAAATCTTACATCATTTATATTTTAAATTTTGATATAATCTTTGTCTTTGTAATTTTTAATAATTGTATAAACCACTAACTAAATTTATTGTATTTGCTTACTCACTCACATATTATTAAGCATTTAGGTTGCTTCAAGCTTCTTAACGTTACAAATGCTGTTTTGGTGAACATTCCGAGTTGCTAAGAAAAACTGCCTTATATTTATATAATCTATTAAAAAAAAATCTATGCCTCTGTATTTTTCCACTGTTTGGATTTTTTTAATCAAGCAAATTATGATGAATACTCCAGTTACATCAGGAGATAGAAAGCAACTCCATAAGTTTTTCCCTGTAATTTGCCATTACCACTCAAAACTGATTTCTTTTATAGTCATTAATTCATAATGACAACATAATAACAATTTTTCAGAGCTCACATTCTATCACCAAACTTTGCAGAGAGCTTGTATTTAAAATGTCAGAATTCATTCCTGTCCTTAAGAACACTTTTTTTTTTTTTTGCTTCTGATGATTGATTCAAAATTCAGTTTTATAAATCTTAATTCTCACATCCATTTCAGTTGCAAACTGAATCCTCAAGATAAGAAAGAAAGAGTTTAGAATTTAAAATTTCTTCTTATTGGGTTGACATAGTCAACAGGGTCAGATATGTTACTTTTTGATATTTTTTTCAACACTGAAAAATAAAGAATTGTACAACCAGAAGTTTACACTTTTCTATCAGATTATTGATACATTAGAATTATTAAATTCTAAAGAGTGTTGTTTTTGTGTATTTTAAAGAGAATGTATTCAGTTCGTTCTTAAGTTAGACTCATACAACATCTTGTTCTGGCCCAGATTTTATATTCTCACATGCAAAAGTAGAAAAGACTGCCAAAGCAATGGAGACACAGACATAGAGAACAGACTGTGGACACAGTGGAGGAAGGAGAGGGTGGGACGAATCAAGAGAGTGGCATGGAAACATACGCATTACATGGAAACATACACATTACATTACCATAGATAATAGCCAGTGGGGAATTTGCTATATGACTCAGGGAGCTCAAACCCTGTTCTCTGTGACAACCTAGAAGGGTGGGATGGAATGGGAGATGGGAGCGAGGTTCAAGAGGGAGGGGACATATGTATACCTATGACTGATTCATGTTGATGTATGGCAGAGAACAACACAATATTGTAAAGTAATTATCCCCCAATTAAAAATAAATAAATAAAAAATAAAAGACTGCCAAAGTATAGTGAAAACTAGAGATAATCACAGTGCAACCTCTTATCCACCTCTGGGCCTCACTTCCAGCATGTCTGCAGTCAGCAAGTTAACTGGAGTTCTAGAACTCATGATTCAGTGGATTAACTAGTCACCATTATTCTACCTCCGAAGTGTTATAAGATGAGTAATATGCAGGCCTCTTTGTTTTGATTGTTTAATCCAGAATGATGGAAGTAGAAATACACGTCATCTGTCACTCATTCCCTTTAACAATTCTTGATGCTAATACTCAATCATCGGCAATAACTACATAGTTAATAAGAACGCAGTATCTAGAATAGAATGAGCCATTTTTATAGAGAATGTCCCAATCTACTTTCTGTCCACTATCAAATACTCTATGAGGACACACCACTCAATCTGACAAATATTTGAGTGCCTTTTCTATGTAGGGTAGATGTATGTCAAAGAAAGCTGTGCCCTTGATTTTTTACATTTTTCCCAGTTTAACAAAGGGCTAAATTCTTCCAAAACACATCCTGTGGCTGAGAATGTTTTTGTTAGTAGTTATGCAACCTTATGAAAAAGCATGGTCTTCTCCAAATTGGATACACTATAAATTGAAGACATTAGTCATAGCTGGTGCTTTTTTCTTCCATTTGAAACACACACACTTTAATACTTTCTTTCAGGCCAAATTTTAAGTGGTGTGTTGAAATATTGGAGAAGAAATACTGTATGTTAAAAAAAAAAACTTGGACAGATAATACTTTAAAAAGCAATATGCATCAGAAGGAGAAGAAACAGCAGTGTCATTTGCTCACATTTCCACCCGCCAGGCATCCACGTATGAGTTAACAAAATGCAATATGATACAGTACTCATTTGTATACTCAGCATGTAATTATCATGAGCACTTGTCATGGATGTCACACTGTAATCGTCACTGTGGGGGATACAAGGGAAAGAAGGGTCCATCCTTGCCCCCAAGCAGCTTACAGCACCTCTGAGGAAGTAAAACGAGCATGAAAGGTTTAATAACAGAGTGGACTGCTAACTATGACACAGATAACAGTGCTTCAGGAAGGCATGGGGGAGTGGTCCTGGGAGGGCTGTAGAGAAGCAGGGGGGCTTGGGCTGGATCTTAAGAGTGAGTAGGATTTAGCTAGGGGAGGAGAGCTGGGGAGGGCACCCTGGACTGAGGAGAACATTTAAGAAAAGGGGAACTGTGTGATGACAGTGTCCAGGGGCTGGTGAGTGAGTGATGGATAAACTGAAGTGGAGGGTCATGCCATGGAAAAGCGAGGGGGAATGAGATTTGGGATAGGGAGGACCAGAGAAGGCAACTGACTCATTGATACTCACTCTATGCCAGGCCCTTTATTTATCTTATTAAATTCTTCCAAAAACTCTATTACTTCCCAGCTTCACAGATGAGAAAACTGAGGCTCAGACAGATTATCTGATTGTTTTCAAGGCCTAAGACTGGCAGCTGACAGCAGCAGGATTCACATTCAAATCTGTCAGCATACCCTTGGTCTGTTGGCTATACTAGTTCCTTTAAAGGTTTTGCAAAAGGACTTGAACTGGATTTTGGATGAATGTGTGAACATGGAATGCATAACCAAACCATGGTGTCTTGTCCTGTGAGTGCATTAGTCTCCAATGGCCCGAGATCCTAAACAAATATAAAATAAGTCCAAAATGCACTACTTTTGTTAGATCACAAAACTCATGAATCTCAAGGTTTATGATGATAAAAAAAAAGTCAGGCTGAAGTTCAAAGGTGCTTGAGTTTTACATATTATGTAATTTAACATCACATTTTAATTTAGTTTTATAGAATATAGTCCTAGTTGAACACTGTTCTGAAAAGTTTTCAGGTCTTCTCTGAAATTATCTACACTAAACTTCATGCCAGTAAATTTTCTGGAGGAGGACGAATAATGGATTTTTTTTGTTTGATAACAATATTTACAGGCATCATTTGGTCTCAGTTGCTAAAGGCTGGTATTCTAAAATCATGAGACAACATAGGTTCATTTTTTTTTCTAATTAAAAACATAGCTGACTCTTGACAGTAAAAAGAAAAGAATCCCCTTTTTTGTCTGCAGTGCTTTTTTCACTATTCCTTCTTTGCTGGACATCATAATAGCTATAATATACCGTACACTAAAAAAGGAATGTGGTGGCTAAATATTCATGGCCACTTGCTATTCAGTGTGTGTTTTTATTATATTTGGCAAATAGCAAGCTGTCTAATGATTCATTTAACCCAGTTTACAAATGTCACAGTATCTAATTTTTAATCTATCGCTGACAGATTTCTGCTTTTTCTGAAAAAGAAGGCATCAGCCTTGCCTGTATGGAGCCTTTCAGCCTCTTGGAAGTCCATCTGAAGGTCCCAGGTGCTTAGGTTTTAGGATCTCAAGTCTCAAGAGTGTGCAGAGTGCAGCAAGTGTAGACCAGAGGAAACGTGGAGACACTTTCATCCCCAGGAAAGAGTCTCTCCAAAATACAAATCAGGGTTAATGGGATAGAAAGGTCAAGGGCAGAATTCAGCTCATCTGCTTTCTGTTTTATTGTTATAAAAAGGATGGCATTTTCCAGAGATTATTCCCTGAGCAAAGCGAAGAGAAAACAAAACAGAGAAAGGGGAAAAGGGTTTCTTAAAATGTATTTATCGTTGGGCCTGGCAGGGCTGGCTTTCTTGGGTGGCCATGTGGCCTGAGTGGTCATGCAGGGCCCTGCATTCAGAAGGGTCTCATGCTTGGTTTAATGCTCTACCCATCACTGTCTAGAAATTCTTGATACTTTTGAACCAGGCACCTCATGTTCTCATGCTTCACTAGGGCCTACAAATTATGTAGCTGGTCTTGCAGACTTTTGAAGTACCTGAGGAAAAAGCAGCTCATTTTGCTCTAAACAAAAGGCTCCTATTAAGTTGGCTGAAGAAGGCAATACCAGAAACCAAAAGGAATGGAGGAGGGAACAAACGAAACAGTTACTGTAACGCAATTTCTCGTGACTAATAGAGATGCAGAAGCAACCTGTTCTCAAGGGAAAAAGAGAAATATGGCTGGAAAGAGAATCATATTATTTGCCACCTCTTCCCATGTAGCTTCTTTTTATCCAAGTTCTATATTCTTTGTATATACCCTCCCTGCATCTGCTCTGCTCTGCTCTTTGCTAATACCCATTTGGACATAGTCTGTAACCTTGTTTATATAATCCGCAATTGCAACTGATATTAAAGGTAAAGGATCTTATATTGATACTATTAAAACTGAGAGTCTTACCATTATTTCTTTGTTCTCAATTGTGGACATAAATAAAAGAACAACCAGATGAGAAAAGCAAAGGCTATTTATTCTAAGCAAGGGAGTCAGCTACAGTCCCTAGCATTTTGGCAGAGACTCAAAGACAGGCAGAGGAGTAGGAAAGCTCTATAGTGGGAAAAGGAAAGCTTCAGATGTGCCTTGTTGGGAGGCTGCTGGCCTGGGGAAGCTGTAGGCAAGCCAAGAGAAGGGGGGCATCCTATGCGATTGGTTAGGGGGCCCTATTTGGTTTTCTCTGGTTGGTCCCAAGCTGGAAGTAGAGACAAAAGTTAGGGAGGCTCTCATGAATTAATTATGTCCTGACTATTTGGGGTTGACTGTTACAGAGGTCATTATTTAGCTTCCTGGATGGTAACAGAGATAGTCATCTGACTTCATATAAGTCTGACTTCTGATAGAGTCGCTTTCCTGGGCTGTCTGTTATGGATAAGAGGTTGGCTTCCTGGGCAGGTTGGCTGCAGGTTGTGGGTCAGAGTTCTTTTTTCACATGGTCTGGCCATTCTCTGTTTTTGTGTATTCAATCTCTCACAAGATACCCCTTAATAACAGGGCCTTTTTGGTCTGGTTAGAATAGATTTCCTATTTCAAATGATCTCTATATAATGTGTTTTCTTCCCTCCTAGTCCAGGTGGCAATTATTTTTCATACTTGTACCAGATAATGTATTGCTTATGTCATAGTCTTACTAAAGAGGCAATATTAGCCAATTAATTCCTAGAGTTAATGTATTAGGAGAAGAAAACAACCTGATTAAACCAAGCCTTTCATAATTCCTTTGTTCTGCTTCAGGGAAAACAATATGTGTCCCTCAATTTTCCCTCCGATGTATAAACTGCAGTCATCAATTGCCTTGGAGATGTCACCACCAAACCTTTTTGGAGACAGACCAAGGGGGCTGACCTTGCGGGCCAGGGCAGATGTGACCCCAACTTCCCCGCCAGTGCACCTCAGGTATAAGATGTAGATCTTCTTGGGGTCAAACAGGAGGCACGGTGGAGGTGTTTGGTGTCAGATGAACCTGGGTTTGGAACGATGGGAAAAAGCTGCCCCTTGGTCTCCTCCTAGGCAAAAGCCAAAAGCTAGCCATCAGTTCTTAACAAATAGCTGGGCATCATTTTTCCCTGCTTGAGCTCTGTAGACGACTGGGTCTGACGGAGTTTTTGTTGCATCATGATTCCACTTGATAGGCATAGATTTCTGGTTGATGTTGTTATGATTGATAGTTATAGTTCTGGCTGATAGTTGCATTGCAGACAAATTATTTACCAACTGAGCTATCAGGGAAGCCTGGTTATAATGGTAGTTGAGTTTTAAAGTCTTAACTGAATTAGTAGAGTTAAGCTCCAAAACCAACAGGTTAAAAAATATCCATCAGTTCAATTCAGTCGCTCAGTCATGTCTGACTCTTTGCGACCCTGTGAATCGCAGCACGCCAGGCCTCCCTATCCATCACCAACTCCCGGAGTTCACTCAGACTCACGTCCATCAAGTCAGTGATGCCATCCAGCCATCGCATCCTTGGTCGTCCCCTTCTCCTCCTGCCCCCAATCCCTCCCAGCATCAGAGTCTTTTCCAATGAGACAACTCTTCGCATGAGGTGGCCAAAGTACTGGAGCTTCACCTTTAGCATCATTCCTTCCAAGAAATCTGATCGCCTTCAGAATGGACTGGTTGGATCCATAATTCATATTAATTTCATCAGTAGACTAAAAGTTCAAGGCCTGGGTCATGAAATAAAGTAAGGATTGTTGTTCTTACCAAAATTTATTGAGTAGCACTTAAAAACAAATGTTAATGCTTGATGAAATATACAGTTACTCTAAAAACACAGATAATTTATAGAGTAGACTAGAAGACATGGAATATGTGTAATTCTAAAGCTTCTAGCAGCCACAGTCACTATTTCTACTCATGCTGCTGTGAGCTCATTGTTTTCTTTCTTTGCTGCGGTCCTGCAAAAGCCAGCATCCTAGGCCAAGTTCTCACCCTTTCAAGTCTAGGTTGTTGCAATAGCCTCTTCCCTATCTTTACTGCAGTTCTTCTATACAGCTGTCAAGAAGAGTTTTCACAAACATTTTTCCATTCCATCCTCAAGGCCTCAGCAACTCAGTGACATAATAAACATAACTAGCACATGTGGTTACTTGATACGCACCAGGCATTGTGCTACTTTACGTGCACCATAGTGTTAGGAGGTGAGTTCTACAATTTTGAGAAACAGAAACAACACTGAGAAAGTTAAGCAACTCACTGAAGATCATATCACCAGAAGGTGTGGACCTCAAAGCCAAATCCCTTCTCTTAACCATGAGGCTTTTCTGTATAGTAGAAAGAGCATCAGAGAAGCATAGGCTTGAGCTCTCTCTGCCATTTGCTAGTTATGTGGCCTTGTGCAACTTAACCTACACTGGTCTCTGTTATTTCATACATAAAATGTGAACATTTTGAAAACTGGAGGATGTAGCAGACCTGGGATTCAAACCAGCTATCAAGTCTGCCTCTTAACCACCATGCAAAGCAATTTAAGTGACTTGCACCAAATCTGGAACAGAATAGGTTCTCGATAAAGCTGGTTAACTAGAGAAAATAAATTCTTAGACTAGTTCCCAAGGTTCTCCATTGGGTACATCCTCTTCCTCCCTACTAACTCTTCAGTCTCTCCATGTTAACCTCTCTAATCTCAACAGCTCAAGAAGCAAGATTGAAAGAAAAGAGAGCATTCATGAGGAGTCAGAACACCTGGGTACCCGTCCTGGCTCTGCCTTATGAGGATGATCAGTCATTGGCCTAAGGGAATAATGCAAAATGTCACCAATGTGAAAGCTACATAGCTCTGGACCCTAGGAAATTTAGAGGCCATGTAGTGCCTGCCTTCATGTGTCGAAGAGTTGCTATGTGGAAGAGTGAGTATATGTGGGTCACATGTATTTTTGGAAACTGCAGAAGGCAAAGTGACATTCATCATGTATTCAACAAATATTTAGTAAGTGACTGATATATACCAGTCACTGGTCTAAACATTGGGGATATAATAGTGAACAAGGCACATAAATTCCTTCCAGGTGCTATGATTCCATATATAATTGTTCACTTGACACATTTATGTTGTCTTTGTTACATCTAGTTAATAAACTCCTCATGGGTGTGAAGCTTGTTTTCTCCCTCTCAAACATCTCTTCCTATTACCTAAATATAAACGGTCAGCAGTTTCCTTAAAATATACTCTTGTTAGGGAGATAAAGTAGCGAGGCACCCTAACATTATGAAGGAAAAGGAATTGTCCCAAGGCACCAAGAGTAGCACTGCTATTTCATTCTAGAAAGAAAGTCTAGCCCACTGGCAATGTCCACAAATAGTGTAACTTACCAGGACCCTATGGGGCCTTCCCAGGACAGACCCTTCCCTATTACCTCTGCTTTAGCTCCTCTGTGAAGTACCTAGATAACAGTATCTGATGCACACTTCCTGAATTGGTTTATAGATGCTAAAACCATCACCAAATGGAAGAAATTAACTATTGATACTTGATGAGCAGGAGACCTATTGTGCCTAAGGACTGACAATGTTAAACCCCACTACACCACTGCCCTACTACCTCAACATCAACCACAAGCTGATCTCATACCCTGAGACCCCCTACTCCTGGCTTTTAAAAATGCTTTGCTGATATCTATGGAATCCAGAAAAATGGTACTGATGAACACATTTGCAGGGCAGGAATAGAGATGCAGATTCAGAGAACAGACTTCTGGACATAGCAGGGGGAGGAGTGGGTGGGACGAACTGAGAGAGTAGCACTGAAACATATATATTACCACACATAAAATAAGTAGCTAGTGGGAAAAGGCTATATAATATAGGGAGCTCAGCCCAGCACTCTGTAACTACCTACAGGGCTGGGATGGAGTTGGGGGTGGGAGGGAGGTTCAACAGGGAGCGGACATGTATATACGTATGGCTGATTCATGTTGTTATATGGCAGAAACCAACATGACCCACCAACACAAAGGATAATTGTAAAGCAATTATTCTTCAATTAAAAAAAAATTTTTTTATTAAATGCTTTGCTGAAACCCTTCAGGGAATTTGGGGCAGTTTGAGCACAAGCTACCCATTCTCCTTGCTTGGCCCTGCAACAAACATTTCTCTGCTCCAGACTCTGAAATTTCAGTTTGTTTGGCCTCAAACAAACATGTGGGTCAGGCACATGAATTTGCATTCAGTAACAGCAGCTCAGTAGCTGCCTAATAAAGTTGATTTTTTAAAGAAATGATATGTGGGATTAAGAACGAAATGTTTGAAATCTAAAAATGAAGCGCTTGCTCCTGGGAATATACCTAGGCCAAGAGTAATGGAAATAAGTAACTCACCAGCCAAGAGAGGCTGGTCTAGCTCTCAGGCGTCTGAAGATTCAAACAGGTCACACATTTGAAGGACTGAGGACTCTTGTTTCTGAACAGTCAATTACATCTCTTTAATGAATAAGAAGGACATCTGCACAAGATACAAACCAATCTTCTTATTATTGAAAGAAAAAAAGCAGCAAGAGCTTCATCTCTACCACACAAACCCTTGGAATTTGAAATGCAAACAATCCTTGTTTTCTCACATGAAGAACAGAGCACTGGAAGAACAACAAAACAGAGCAAAAGCACCAGTTCTTTAAGTCTTGATTTTTTAAAGAAATTATATGTGGGATTAAGAACGAAATGTTTGAAATCTAAAAATGAAGCGCTTGCTCCTGGGAATATACCTAGGCCAAGAGTAATGGAAATAAGTAACTCACCAGCCAAGAGAGGCTGGTCTAGCTCTCAGGCGTCTGAAGATTCAAACAGGTCACACATTTGAAGGACTGAGGACTCTTGTTTCTGAACAGTCAATTACATCTCTTTAATGAATAAGAAGGACATCTGCACAAGATACAAACCAATCTTCTTATTATTGAAAGAAAAAAAGCAGCAAGAGCTTCATCTCTACCACACAAACCCTTGGAATTTGAAATGCAAACAATCCTTGTTTTCTCACATGAAGAACAGAGCACTGGAAGAACAACAAAACAGAGCAAAAGCACCAGTTCTTTAAAGGAACCTTTGGAAGAAAAGGAAGGGTTTCTCACTTAACAATAGGCTCAGATCCTGAAAATGATGAGAGAGAACAGGGGGCAAGAAGGGGGCAGAATGTTTCATTGAGTGATGAGCCAGCGCCCCTGTTGCTGGCTTCCAGAAAGCAGGTTTCCCTCTCCCGCTTTGCCTTCATTAACAAAAACATCAGCTGGATTTCTACTTTGAAAAATGCTCTCATTAAGACCAATAATGAGAAACAGATTTTTTAAACTGAAATTTTAAAAATCATCTTCAATTCTTCATCTAGTTTTCTCCATACAAAAAAATTAAATTAGAGATAATTAGTTGGACAATTCAAACAAACAAACAAAAAAATCCCTAATCTGCTTTTTGTATTCTTTGCATAGATCTATTAATGATTATTCAGAAAGCCTAAAACAATGTTCACTATTTGCCTCAGCAATTGCTTTCTGTGGGCAGTAGCAATCACTGCAAAATTATTAGCTTCCTCTGTATTTTCAGCAATATGTTATAGTGACATAATCAGTTGAAATAATTTTGTAGATTTTTAATAGGACTGTTGCATAAAGCCTTTGCTTCTGGACCCTAACTTTACAAAATCCTCCCAGAGCACCCTTTTTCAAGTATACCTAGGCTAATGACCATTTGGTATGTGACTGTTCATTTGTATATATACACCCATATACACGCCCATTGCTTGTGTTACACTTAAGGCAGATTAGTCTAGCTGATCTTTACAGGCTGCATGGTGAGTGACAAAACAAATGCCACCTTATTCTTTTTTACAGAGGAGAGGCAGAGCACTGGTGAAGGAGATATAAAACCAACAATCAACCAGGGACAGGCCACTGGTTACCTCTGAGCTTCTGTTTGTCTATACTGCAAATAGCAGTATACAGAGATATGTTACCAGAACAAACAATTTTAACATCATAATTGTGAATGGACTAATTATGAATGGATAGCACAGAAAGCATTATCATCATTATAAATTACTTTATCTTATATTGGACCCCAGATTTCCTTGGAATGATTCTATGGGGAAGAATACATTATCAGTACTGGTCTTAATAAGAAAATACAGATGATCCTTGAACCATCCATGTTTGAACTGCATGGGTCCACTTATACCTGAATTTTTTTTTTTTATTAAGGCAGATTAGTCTAGCTGATCTTTACAGGCTGCATGGTGAGTGACAAAACAAATGCCACCTTATTCTTTTTTACAGAGGAGAGGCAGAGCACTGGTGAAGGAGATATAAAACCAACAATCAACCAGGGACAGGCCACTGGTTACCTCTGAGCTTCTGTTTGTCTATACAATGCAAATAGCAGTATACAGAGATATGTTACCAGAACAAACAATTTTAACATCATAATTGTGAATGGACTAATTATGAATGGATAGCACAGAAAGCATTATCATCATTATAAATTACTTTATCTTATATTGGACCCCAGATTTCCTTGGAATGATTCTATGGGGAAGAATACGTTATCAGTACTGGTCTTAATAAGAAAATACAGATGATCCTTGAACCATCCATGTTTGAACTGCATGGGTCCACTTATACCTGAATTTTTTTTTTTTTCCAAATAAATACACAGTTCACTCTCTATCCATGGGTTTCACATCCATGGATTCAACCAACTGCAGTCAACTGAGGGTCAAAATTTCTATCCTCAGTTCATTGAATCCTTTTATGCAAAACCTGAGGCTACAGAGGTCCAGCTGTCCTTAGGAGTGGATGACTATGCACACTGAGACTTCATCACCAATACAGGAGACACTGTGGCAGGTCTAGCCATTTCTTACAGCAGTTTTCTTTCCCCAAATTTCCTCTAACTATGCTTTAAAAAAAAAAATTGGAGCTCTAATGGCCACATTCTCTAAATTCTAAACCAGGATAAGTAGTTTGACCTGGGACTTTTGTGCTGTGACCAAGTATAAGAGATATTTTATGGGACCTACTATATAGCCTGGAAAACCCATGGACAGAGAGCCTGGTGGGCTGCAGTCCATGGGGTCGCTAACAGTCAGACACGACTGAGCGACTTCACTTTGACTTTTCACTTTCATGCCTTGGAGAAGGAAATGGCAACCCACTCCAGTGTTCTTGCCTGGAGAATCCCAGGGATGGGGGAGCCTGGTGGGCTGCCGTCTATGGGGTTGCACAGAGTCGGACACGACTGAAGCGACTTAGCAGCAGCAGCGGCAGCAGCAGTATATAGCATAGGGAACTATACTCAATAGCTTGTAATGACCTATAATGGGAAAGAATCTGGATACATGTGTGTACCTGGATAACTGAATCACTTTGCTATTCACTGGAAACTAATACAACATTGTCAATAAACTATATTTCAAGTTTAACAAATAGACATTTTGTGAGATACATATATATGTTTTTGATTGCGCTGGGTCTTCACTGTGGCATGAGGGCATCTCTAGTTGAGACATTCAGGCTTAACTGCCCCGCAGACATGTGAGATCTTAGTTCCCCAACCAGAGATCAAACCGAGTCCCCTGCATTGGAAGGTGGATTCTTATCCACTGGACCACCAGGGAAGTCCCTTGTGAGCCATATTGTGGACACCAAATTACTGGAATTTCTGGGACTTTTTTTTCATGGGAAAGAATCAGAATATTTGAAATCTAGAAAGTCCCTGATGATCAAGGACTTAGGAACAGAGATAACCCACAAATGGCCAGTTTTTATAAGCAGAGTTCAACTTTAAGTGCAGAAAGTGTATCTGCAACTTGGCTAATACCAGCTTTAATGAAGCAAAAGTATTTTCTATCTATTATCTATTATTTAATCTGGTAAATTAAAATGAAGAGAAAAAAAGCAGAATAGAAAACACCCCTTTATCATCAAGTGATGATCTCAGAATTTCCTTTTGAATCTTGTGACCCAGTGAAGGCCTTGGCCCCCCTTTCTGATTTGTCTTTGCTTAATAAAAGAGGTCTGGGTTAAGAGGTGGGGAGGAATAGGGCAGGAATTATTATTAAAAAGGTAAGAGTCTGTACTGAAAACTATACAGATCAAAAACTATAGAATATTTCACATGAATGACTACTGTTATTCTTAGTTATTTAAGCTTTGCAAATTTTGAATAGCATTTGGGTCTATCTGATTTAGTACGAGTAAAGGCAGGGAGGGCAAAGAGAGATGAAAATTATATTTTAGCAAAACATGGAAGAAGAAAGAGATAGTGTTTGCATGCAAAATTTAGCTTCCTAGTAACCAAGGCAAAGAGGAAAATATGATGAGTTATATAACTTTTTTTTTCTAGTAGAAGCCAACAGGCCAATTATTCAGGAGAGACAAACCTTTTTTTTTTGACACTCAGCTCTGAAAATAATTTGTGACAGAGGTTTTGCATAAAGAACCTTGAACAATTTAATGGATATTTTTTCCATTTAGGAGATTTTATATACACATGAGGGCTGAGCTGTTAAGAGAAATGCTCTTTCATGCAGGCTAGAAAAGGTAGAATCTTTCTCTCCGTCTCATCCCCTACTTATTGGGCCCCCATCCAAACACATTCTAGTCCAGGCACACGTGCCTTCAAAGGGCATGTAGTCCAGGTGGGGCAGGGCCATAGAAAACCACAATTAATGTCATTATTCACGACTTTTCAGAGAGGTGATAAGAGGTATACTCCCTTTGAAGCTGGCAGACCATTCATCCTGTCCCAGCAGCCTACACACTGAAGGTGGGATTTGTAGCAGCTGTTTCTTTTTTGTTGCCTGTTTTGCCATTCTTTCTCCCACAGAGGAGTAAGAAAGAACAAAACGGAGGGGAGAAAAGTTGCTCACATTATCTCTTCTGCCCAGCAAGGTGTGTGGCTAGAGTTACTCTAGGCCTGAAGGAAAGATCTGAATCTCCATGCTGTGATCCTAAGGGGGTAGGGAGGTGAGGGCAGATGGAGATGGAAACCATAGGCTCCCTGGGCTCTTGGTGTTATAAAACATGACAACTCCATAGAGAGAGAGGTGAGAGAGCGAAAAGGTGTATGTTTTTCAGAATGCTACCTTCACGCTTGATGCTTATTAAAAACCCATCAAAACAAAAACCTGAACAGGCTGCTAAATGGTGCTTTGGTGGATTAACACTGGGCTGGATCCCACATTTTGAGATTTCAAAGTTCCTTTGAAGTTTAGCATATTAGAAAATCACTTTGCAAATCGTACCACCATAAACTGCGGATGTTTCCTACTGCATATTAGAAATGGATAGCCAACAAGGGCTTACTATTCAGCACAAGGAATTCTGTTCAATATTATGTGGCAACCTGGATGGGAGTTGGGGGAGAATGGATACATGTATCTGTATGGCTGAGTCCCTTTGCTGTCCACCTGAAACTATCACAGTATTGTTAATCAGCTATACTCCAATATAAAGTAAAAATTTGAAAAAAATTTAGATGTTTAGAGGTTAAAAGCTCTGTGATGGAAGAAGAGTTGACTCATTCTTTAGGATTTAATAAGGGGGATCTTTTATCATAATGAACATAAAAAAAAAAATCCCACAATGAATGAAAAAAAGAACAAGTCAGTCAGATGGATTTGCCAAAGGTGATCTTTTTCTCCTAAAGATTCAGTTCCTTTCAGAAAGTTCATACCACTTCTGTTTCCTTGACAGGGCCCTACATCTTAACAGCCTTAGTATTAGGGTAATTTCTTTAAAATATTCAATGTGACTATCATTAAAGCAGCCATCGTCATCACCATCCTTGATTTTGTTAATGTTACTTTACTGGCTTCTCAGTCTGAGGGCCCTGAAGTCCTCAGTAGGAGAATGAGTCTCCTATTCCCTTTAGGATCACTCAGGTTGATTTGGGGATTAAGCTGTGAGAGGCCTGGGGGACACAAAGGTGGGGGACAGTGTTCTGTCCTCAAGGCCCTCTGGGATCAGATCCTGATTCCTGCCCCAAGCTGGAAGTTACCAGCTTTCCAGACATGGATAAGGAACACATACCAAGTTCTGTCGCTCAGTCGTGTCCGACTCTTTGCGACCCCATGAATTGCAGCACGCCAGGCCTCCCTGTCCATCACCAACTCCCGGAGTTCACTCAGACTCACGTCCATTGAGTCCATGATGCCATCCAGCCATCTCATCTTCAGTCGTCCCCTTCTCCTCCTGCCCCCAATCCCTGCCAGCATCAGGGTCTTTTCCAGTGAGTCAACTCTTTGCATGAGGTGGACAAAGTACTGGAGTTTCAGCTTCAACATCAGTCCTTCCAAAGAAATCCCAGGGTTGATCTCCTTCAGAATGGACTGGTTGGATCTCCTTGCAGTCCAAGGAACTCTCAAGAGTCTTCTCCAATACCACAGTTCAAAAGCATCAATTCTTCGGCGCTCAGCCTTCTTCACAGTCCAACTCTCACATCCATACATGACCACAGGAAAAACCATAGCCTTGACTAGACGGACCTTAGTCGGCAAAGTAATGTCTCTGCTTTTGAATATACTATCTAGGTTGGTCATAACTTTTCTTCCAAGGAGTAAGCGCCTTTTAATTTCATGGCTGCAGTCACCATCTGCAGTGATTTTGGAGCCCCAAAAAA
>SJXQ01004402.1:311937-410564 GCA_006408695.1 Aepyceros melampus | reverse complement strand
CAAGGCAAGAATACTGAAGTGGCTTGCCATTCCCTTCTTCAGTGGACCACATTCTGTCAGACCTCTCCACCATGACCACTCATGCAGGGCATGAGTGATCGGTAATCAGAAGCGATGTTCCACGTTCTTCTCCTCTGTTAGTAGCCCCTGTATCCCCTGCTGAATGAGAAAAGAAGCTAAGAAAGGGTAGTTCTTATTTTAACTGGGTCCCGAAATTAAACTAGGATACAATTTATGGAGACGTAGCCAGGATGAGGAGAGGGGATGATTCGGAGACAGACTCTGAAGCGAGAAATAGCACTGCACATTTGAAGGTGATATACTATTTAGGGAGTGGAGCTGAAAGGGACCACAAGTCAACTTGACTAAAGTTGTTAAATAATGTTTACAGCTTGGAAAGGTGGGGTTGATTATGGACATGTCTAAAGGTCAAGAAGGTAGTTTGGACACAATGTCTGAGAATGGCTAAAGGACAAATAAATCTGACGAAAATGTGAAGCTACTTGTTTTCCGCTTTTTCTAAATATAGCAGGACACATTTGAATGTCTGGGAAAATCTACATATTTCTTCTGGATTTGACATTCTGCCTGTAAAAACATTGGAAATATGTAAATGAGCGATGGCATAGAAATATGCCCTCATTTCTGGATACGCTTGAGACTTTCTAAAATGCGTCTTTACTCCTTTCCTCTCTTTAATTCTTGACATCCAGTGAAGTTATTATGCCAGCATATTATGTTCATGTGAGTTAGGGCTTTAATGTGTAACAAAGCACTCTCAAAACTTAGTGTCATGCTAGAAAAGAAAGGACTCTTCCCTAATCATTCTATGAAGACAGTATTTCCCCAATACTAAAACCACACAAAGACCTTCCAAATAAAAAACTACACAAATGCCCCATATGAATATAAAAAGAAAAGGATCCAATAAAATGCTTGCAAATCAAACCCATAAATATATAAAAAGTATTATATGCCATGACCAAGTAGGATTTATCCCAGGAATGCAAGGTTGGTTTAACCATGAAAATCAACGTGCGGTTAATAGAACAGAGGACAAAGACCACATGATAATCTCAGTAGACTCAGAAAGGACATTTGACAAAATCTGACAACACTTTCATGATAAAAACACTCAGTAGAAGGAAATTTCCTCAACCTGATAAAGAACATCTATGAAAAACCCACAACTCAAATTATATAATGGCAAAAGACAGAAAGCTTCATCCCTAAGATCAAGAAGATGTTTTCTCTCATCACTTTAACTCAATAATAGGCAAGACTACTGGAGTGGGTTGCCATTTCCTCCTCCAGGGCATCTTCTCCACCCAGGGATCAAACCTGTGTCTCTAGCATCTCCTGCATTGACAGATGGATTCTTCTACCATTAAGCCACCTGGGAAGCCCTGAGATTGCAAAGGAGGAAGTTAAATGATCTATTCTTAGAAAGCCTGATCTTGCATACAGAAAATCTAAGGACTCTCTCCCCTCCCAACACACACAGTATTAATAAGTGAGTTTTGCAAATTTACAGGATAAACAATTAGTGAATAGAAATCAGTTGTATTTCTATAAGGCAACAATGAACAATCCAAAAATTAACTTAAGAAAACAATTTCACTTAGAAATAGCATCAAAAAGAATGAAATACTTAGGAATAAATTTAATAAAAATGCAATATTTGTGTACTTTAGAATACAAATCATTATTGAGAGAAATTAAAGAAGTCCTGAAATAAACAGAAATGAATTCTGTGTTTATGGATCAAAAGACCTAATGTTGAAAATATGACAGTGCTCCACAAACTGGTCTTCAGATTAAATGCAACGCCTATTAAAATTACCTTTTTTCAAAAATTGACAATTAGAGCTTAAAATTAATATTTAAATGCAAGGAGCCCAGACTAGCCAAAACAATCTTAAACAATACCGATGCTTTCCATTTCAAAATTACTACAAGGCTGCANAATGAATTCTGTGTTTATGGATCAAAAGACCTAATGTTGAAAATATGACAGTGCTCCACAAACTGGTCTTCAGATTAAATGCAACTCCTATTAAAATTACCTTTTTTCAAAAATTGACAATTAGAGCTTAAAATTAATATTTAAATGCAAGGAGCCCAGACTAGCCAAAACAATCTTAAACAATACCAATGCTTTCCATTTCAAAATTACTACAAGGCTGCAGTATGCAAGACAGTATGGTACTGGCAAAAAGCTGGATATATAGATCAGTGGGATGAAATCAAGAGTGTGGAGAAAATCCTTTACCTTTATGGTCCGTGTTTGACAGGGTTGTCGAGACCATCCTATGGGGGCATCAGTAGACTTTTCAGCAAATAGTGTAGAGACAACTGAATATCCACATGAAGCTGGATTTATACTTCACACCATATACGATAATTAACTTAAAATAAATCGTAGAAGTAAAAAGTGGAATAGTTGCGCAGTTGTGTCTGACTCTTTGCAACCCCGTGGACTGTAACCTGCCAGACTCGCATTTCCATGGAGTTCTCCAGGCAAGAATACTGGTGTGGGAGCCTTTACATTCTCCAGGGGATCTTCCTGACCCAGGGATCAAACCTGGACCTCCTGTATTTGGGGCAGTGTCTTTACTGTCTGAGCCACCAAGGAAGCCCACAGACCTATATGTAAGAGCTAAAATGATAAAATTTTTAGGATGAAACATTGATGTAATGTGACCTTGTAATCCTTGTGACCTTCGACTAGCAATGGTTGTTTTTAGATATGAGACTAAACTCATTAGTCAAAAAAGATAAACTTCAGAGATCAAAATGAATAACTACGTGGTAGAAAGAGAACCATCAAGACAATGAAAATACAACTCACATAATGGGAGGAAATATTTGAAAATTATATATCTGATGAGGAGCTTTGCTCTAGAATATATAAAGTACTTTTATAATTCAACCATAAAAAGACAAACAACCCCATTAAAAGATGGGCAAAGAACTTGAATAAAATTTTCTTAAAAGAGGACATACAGATAACTAATAAGCCCATGAAAAGATGCTCAACATTACTAGAAAAATAAGGAAATGCAAATCAAAACTACAATGAGCTACACTTAACATCCACTAGAATGATTAAAATAAAAAAAGTCAATCAGATAGTATCAAGTCCTGACAAGTTTGTGAAGAACTTACAACTCCAGTACACTGCTGGCATCATTGTTAAAGGGTGCAACCACTTTGAAAAACAAGTTGGTTGCTATGCAAAATTTTAAACATAGGGTTATCATATGACCCAGAAATTCTACCAGTAGTCATATTAACTACTTCCCTGGGCTTCCCTGGTGGCTCAGCTTGTAAAGAATCCACCTGCAATGCAGGAGACCTGGGTTTGATCCCTGGGTTGGGAAGATCCCTTGGAGAAGGGAAAGGCTACCTACTCCAGTATTCTGGCCTAGAGAATTCCATGGACTGTAAAGTCCATGGGGTCGCAAAAGTCAGACACAATGGAGCGACTTTCACTTTTACTTTCAGCATATTACCCAAGATAATTTTAAAAAATATGTCCAAACAAAAACCTATACATAAAGATTCATAGAAATGTTATTTATAATAGTAAAAAGTGGAAGCAACCCAAATATCCATCAGTTGAAACAGCTAGGCAAAATGTCTGTCCATACAATGGATTTGGCTTCCAATCCACTGTTTGGTGCCTCAGTGGTAAAGAATCTGCCTGCAATGCAGGAGACTCAGGAGACATGGGTTCGATCTCTGGGTCGGGAAGATCCCCTGGAGGAGGAAATGGCAACCCACTCCAGTATTCTTGTCTGGGAAGTTCCATGGACAGAGCAGCCAGGTGGGCTACAGTCCATGGGGTTGCAAAGAGCTGGACATGACTGAGGGCACAGACACACGGAGTATTATTCCACCATATAAAGGAAAGAGCATTGTTCCACGCTGCAAAAACATTATGCCAAGTCTAGAAGCCAGACGCAAAAAGCCACATAGAGTATGATTCCATTTATGAAATGTCCATAATTGGCAAATCCAAAGAGATGGAAAGTGCCTGAGTGGTTGCCAGAGGCATTCAGATTGTTCTGGGTTTAGTTTCAAGACAGCACCGTCTACAGCTGTCTACCTCCATACTGGGCAATCTATTATAAAATTAAAACATGCACTTCCCTTTTCTGACCAGTGTATGCTATTCTGAAATCTGGACTTCCTTATCTTTCTTCCTTCCTAGGTAGATTGAAATGACTCATTCCCTCTTTCATGCTTCCCTGAAAGATCAGGAGGCCACCCCATCCTAAAACAGGCTGTCTCTGAGCTCATGCTGACGTCTGTAGTCCTCACCGTGGTCCTCAAAATGTCCTAGGCAGGCAGAGTGACCTCAGCTTCTGCAGTCTCTCAACCCACCATCAAGGAATCCACCAGATTCTATGAAATCTTCCTCCTGAATAGATTTGAGGCTGTCTAATTTCCTCCCTTTAATTTTACTTACTGAATGTGAATTTAAATTAAAAAAAAAAAAAACACAGAAAATGTCATGGCTTATTTTTCCCTGTTTGGAAAGTTATATTGATTTATGTCATTGCATTACTCAGTGCACTCTTGTGGATCAAATCTTCACTTATTTATCACTTCTTTGATTGAATTTATCCTTTAGAATAGAAGCTTAGGGGGCTAAAGGTTTTCTGCAGGCAGGAGGTAGGCGGAGGACGTTGGGGGGGCTCTGTTTTCAGAAGGCCTCTAGGGCCCTGCTTGTTTACATTTTTGTCTCCGGAGAATAGCTTATTGACTTTCCCCCAGACCTCTTCCCCTCCCCTCCTCTGCGTCTCCCTCTCTGCTGTCTGTTCAGGACCTCACTGAACAGCAAGGAGCTAGACAGTGGCAGCCAGTTCGGTCTCCCTTCTCCCCTGCTGCATCTCACTTCCCATCCTGGCAATCTCAGCATCACTGCTTCCTGAAAACCTTCTCTCTCCCTCTGTGTTCAATTGCTCAGTCGTGTCCGACTCTTTATGGTCTCATGGATGGTAGCCCACCCGGCTCCTCTGTCCCCATGGACCTCCCAGGAAGGACCCTGGAGTGGGTTGCCATTTCCTTCTCCAGGAGATCTTCCCGACCCAGGGATTGAAAGGGACTCCTGCGTTGCAGGCAGATTCTTTACAGTGGAGCCACTGGGGAAGACCCGGGGCTATTATAAGAGCTTTTAATTTACTTCCCTGTCACTCATCTGGTTTCCCTCAAGTTTGCCCTTCAGAGAAATTTCAACATTTAGCTCATCTGTTTAAAATCTGCTAGCCATTCTCCATCAGTCTCAAGAGTAGTCTTTATTTGGGGAGGTCAGGGACCCCTTTGAAAAGCTGAGCACCCTCTCCAGAGAGTCTGGGGGAGTTTATGAGGCTCCAGATTAAATAAGCCTGGCCCCGAGGATGAAGCATGATGTGTGTAGCCTGTGAGTGAGTGGCTGTTAAATGAATAAATGTCACGTGAATCGCCTTAGCGCCATACACCTTGGAGATCTTTCTTTTGCTATTACCCCCTGCTGCTGTATTAGGAACTATTTCACTTTCTTTGATACTTAAAAAAAAATCTGAGATATAATTAGAGAAACACTTGGATATGGTTTGGATATGGTAAAACGCACAAATCTTACAGTTCAATAAATCTTTATATACCCTTATACCTGTATATATTTTTACTTATATAATCCTGATCAAATTGGAAACATTTTCATCATTCTAGGAAGTTCCCTTATGCTCCTGTTCCATCAATACTTCACTTTAAAGACTTCTATCATCATAAATTAGTTTTACCTGCTATCGAACTTCCTGTAAACCAAGAGCTGTAATTTGACACGCTCAAATATCCCCCCATCGGCTTCATGTGAGACTTTTATTTTGGTGATGTTTCTTCACAGTGTTGCCTACCTTAAACCGCTTAATTAGCACCTCCTTACTGGTGTCTAGAGATGTGTAGCAACATCTTTGGTGCTCTGGAAATTATTCTGTGCTATTAACAGCTTACATATGATTGCCAGCATATATCCATTAAATTGAAAAACGATTCTATTAAAGGTGTTCCAGCTTAGATGCATTATAAGAACCTAAAAAGTCCATTCCTCTCTACCCACTTAATTCCCACATATAAAAATATGCCCCCTCTCCCCTCTATAAAGTCCTACTCTATCTGTAAATCTTTGCTAAACCCTTTTGTACGTTTATGGATGACTGACCCCACATTGCAGTGTCTGCCATGATGGATACTCTAGGTGTAAGAGTAAACATCATTTGATTAGCATCATATTAGCATTTTGAGAGAAAGCCCACACTGGACATAAATAAACCTGAATAGGGTGCAGAGGCAGGGGGCACTGCAGCAGTAAAGCAGCCAGGCACACCTAAGCTAAGGACAAAGGGGGGCACAGGGAGGGGCCTTGGGTCACCCACGGCGATTCTTGTCCTCCTGTGTCCCCACCTCAGTTTACCCACCTTCTCCTCTTCTCCACCTTTGCCTCTCTAGGTCACTCACTGCAGGAGCCTTGGTGCCAAAACGGATGCACCATCCTCCTAGCATTTCATTAGCTTCACCCAAGGTTGGCAGAATGGACATGTCTCTATTGCTTACCTCTGAGAAGGTTCTCCAATCATCCAAAGATGTGAAAAGGAGGGAGAGGGAGAAAGGGGATGAGGGGGAGGATGGGGAGAAAGAAGAAGAGAAAAAAGAAGGCAGAGCAGAGAGAGATTCCGCGGGAAATGCGAGGTCATGGATTACGGATCAGAAAGCAGACTGTGTTCTCACGGAGCATCCCAGTGCTGGCTTCCTGAGCCCCAGTCCCCAGCGAAGAATGCAGTGGAGCCTCTTATTACAGCGGGTATGGGAGAGAGTTAGAAAACCAAGCTCATGTAGACTTTGGCCACATCTCCCCATGTACACACACACACACACACACACACACACACACACACACGAGGGTGCAGACCTCTAGAGAGGGGAGGAGGATGTCTCCATCTCCATCACCTTCAAATATAACCAGCTGAGCATGGAGAGACGATTCTCCAAATCTCCCCAGAGTTACCCTATCCCTAGCCTCCCAGGAGTGTTTTTAAGCAATCATCCTTAAACCAAATGGAGCCTCTTATTACAGCGGGTGTGGGAGAGAGTTAGAAAACCAAGCTCATGTAGACTTTGGCCACATCTCCCCATGTACACACACACACACACACACACACACACACACGAGGGTGCAGACCTCTAGAGAGGGGAGGAGGATGTCTCCATCTCCATCACCTTCAAATATAACCAGCTGAGCATGGAGAGACGATTCTCCAAATATCCCCAGAGTTACCCTATCCCTAGCCTCCCAGGAGTGTTTTTAAGCAATCATCCTTAAACCAAAGTGGCTAATGCCCTTTGCCCTACAAAGCAGACCGTGTAGGCATGCAAATATTTATGGAGATCTGTTCCCTAACAATGAGTTTCTATTGCAATTTTTCAAAAAAAAATTAAAGTCCTAAGTTTGGGAAATAATATTATTTATGGATTAATTTCACCATACAGTTCTTTTTCCAAATCACTTTAAAATACTGTTAACATTTTGTCTGCATGCCCCACTCCAACACCCCTGCCCAGTTGAGAGACCATACATTATCCTCTGAAAGCTAAAGTGAGTTTTGTACAACAGGCTCTAGTTCATCCACCTCACTACTGACTCGGATTGTTTCCTTCGATGGCTGAGTAATATTCCATCGTATGTACGTACCACATCTTCTTTAATACTGCTGAGCCTATTTACAGGGAATGAGATGCAGACTTAGAGAAAGGACTTGTGGACACGGTAGGGGCAGAAGAAGGTGGGACGGATTGAGAGAGTAGCGTTAACATATATCCGCTATCACGTGTTAAACACATAACTAGTGGGAAGCTGCCGTGTAGCCCAGGGCGCCCAGCTGGTGCTCTGTGATGGCCTGGAGGGGTGAGTGTATACTTATGGCTGAGTCTCGTTGTTGTAAGGCAGAAACCAGCATAACGCTGTGAAGCAATTATCCTCCAATTAAAACATAAATAAAAAACAAACAAAAAAGGTAAAATCTGAAACCAGGGAATTTATTTGGAAGAAGGAAGTCATCAGTATTTAAACTTGCCCTCAAATCATCCTATAAGGCCTTTTAAAGGAGCCTTCGTAGGGAACTGGAAAGGCAAATGAATGAGTTTACTGTATCTTTACACTCACATGAAGAAGGCTTATCTTCCACTCCACCTCTCACCTCTTCTCCTTTCTCAAGTATAGTAATGTTTTCCCAGTTATTTGATAATCCTGCATTTAATAAAATATTCCTCTGAGGTTACGTGTAGTGCCCCAGAAGACGCTTTAGAATATTTCTAATACTCTGTTTCTTCATTTGATGACCCTTGAGTGTTCATTGATGTTTTAGCCTTCATAGGGAATAAGAAAATTAGAAAGTCTATACCTCAAATAAGTAATTATTTACTAAAAGAGGCTTTTTCTGTGATACAGGTAAAGAATATTTTAAAGTATTGTATTACCAGAGGCCAGGTGGACTGTCCATGGAAAAGGGAGCGGAGGGTTCAATTAAGGCCAGGACTTACTTAGCCAACATCAGCCAAGAAGGGTTTTTAGGTTAAATGGGTTTGAAGTGAACATCGAAGGATGCATACAAAGTGAATAAGTAACTTGTTATGTATGTAGATAAGTGCATGGGTAGTTAGATTGTAGACAGGAGATCTTTCCTATGAGACATTTTTTAAAGGAATGTATATCAACTGGGAAAGTGTAAAGTACAGCCTCCAGATTTAATTGTCTCAAAAGTCCTTTCATCCTTTTCAGGAAAATTGACATATATGAGGTCATCAAAATATTGGGTTGGCAGAAAAGTCTGGGTGTTTTTGTACGATGTTACGAAAAACCTGAACAAACTTTTCGGCCAACCCGATACTTTAGCTAATTGTCCTCTAGCTGACAGTGGTGCACAGATCTGCCCGATTATTTGACCCTCTTGTCCCAGATCTAACTCTCTGAGTGGCCCATCGCTGATCTCCATAGTTACTCGTCATCAGTGGGATGTCATTCCTGTGCTTGTTCCCCCAGGTACAGAGCTGCTCACTGCTCCAAGGGGACTGAAGAACATGGTAGAGAAGACTTCATCATTCCTGTACGTGCGCCTGTATAAACATGTGCACACACACTAGGTGCAGTCATACAGACATATGCTAACACTGTCCACTGCGTACTTATAGTTAAGCTGTGCAGACTCTTGTTTGCAAGGTCACACCTGGGGAGGTGGAACAATGTTTGAAAACGGGCAAGTCAGCCTAGATAGTCATAACATATGCTGGAGAGATTTGAAAGTGGTTGTTAACATCCAAGTGAATGAATTTGTGAAGGTTTTACAAATTTCCTTTGCTAGGTACCTGATGGCTCAGACAGTAAAGAATCTGCCTGCAATGTGGGAGATCTGGGTTCAAGCCCTGGGTTGGGAAGTTCCCCGGGAGGAGGGCATGGCGACCCACTCCGATATTCCTTGCCTGGAGAATCCCCATGGACAGAGGAGCCTGATGGGCTACAGTACATGGGGTCGCAGAGTCAGACACAACTGAGTTACTAAGCACACAGCACATTAGAATTCAAACTATTTTGTTGTGATTAGTGAAAAAAAAAATCACAAAAGGTATGTGGTGACCAGATGCCTTTATGAATCAATTTGAACATCCATATAGCCTGTGTGTATCGGAGAAAGCAAGGCACCCCACTCTGGCACTCTTGCCTGGAAAATCCCATGGACGGAGGAGTCTGGTAGGCTGCAGTCCATGGGGTCGCTAAGAGTCGGACACAACTGAGCGACTTCACTTTCACTTTTCACTTTCATGCATTGGAGAAGGAAATGGCACCCCACTCCAGTGTTCTTGCCTGGAGAATCCCAGGGACGGGGGAGCCTGGTGGGCTGCCGTCTGTGGGGTCGCACAGAGTCGGACACGACTGAAGCGACTTAGTAGCAGCAGCAGCAGCAGCATAGCCTGTGTGTATGGTGGCATCCTTATCTGTCTCTCTCTATATGTATTTATTTTTCTGGGTCAATATATATGTGGGGTTCCCCAGTGCCTCAGTGGTGAAGAATCTGCCTGCAGTGCAGGACACGCTGGTTCAATCCCTAGGTCAAGAAGGTCCCCAGGAGGAGGGCATGGCAACCCACTCCAGTATTCTTGCCTGGAGAATCCCATGGACAAAAGAGCCTGGCAGGCTACAGTCCATAGGGTCACAAGGAGTTGGTCACAACTGAAGCAACTGAGCACAGTACATATATATGTTTATATTTGCAGAAGGGAATGGCTACGGCTCCAGCATTCTCGCCTAGAGAATTCTGTGGACAGAGGAGCACGGTGGGCTGTATCGTCCATGGGGTCTCAAAGAGTCAGACACAACTGAACAATTAACACTTTCATTTTCATTTCCAGATTGATCCACAGATATGCATACGTTATGTACTCTATTGCATTGCATAAAAATTAATTTTTAATCTTTTGTGGAGCCATTTCAAAATTGTATTTTTTTTTTACTTTACATTGCTCCCCTATGAAAATATTAGCATAAATGCTGATGAACATTTTCTGGCCCTTATAGCACGTGTCCACATTTAGACCCTCAAGCAGTGCTCAGCTGGGTTAGCGTCCTCACTGTTATGCTGACACAGAAAGGGTGGTCTGCATTATTCTATTCTCTCTTCTAGCCATTCAGATCCATATTGTAAATTCTTTCCTCTGTTAGCCCACCATTGTCCGCATCTAAGTTAAATGTCTGCTCATTCTGGAAGGAGACTTTTGAGGCTGTTTTGAAGGTGAGGAGACCTGAAATCAGATTGCCAATGGTTGAATGGTCTGATTGAAAACCACATTGGCCTCAACAGTCAGCAGACTGTGGAAGGGGGCATGCATGGAGAGGCTGGGGTCTGATCAGTCAGGCAAGGCAGGCTCGATCCTGGTCCTGAGGGGCCGGGGGGATGACTAGTGAGGTGAAAGTCTAGCAAGAATTGGGTATATTTACAGACTTTCTTCTTGAAAACTTGGGTCTTTCCTTTTTTGCAGCCTTTGGGAAAGGACCATTTAACCTTATAGGGTCCTAAATGATTAACCCAGGTTATTGTCCTCAGGAGAGTAGACCTCGGCTCCATCATTCAGAAGTATTCATTATTTGTGATGTGTGATGCTATAAATTTAGTTTCCAGACATTTGTGGAGGTGATTATCTGTGGATTAAGGTTCCTAAACCTGTATGTGATTTTCTTCATCGAAGTCTAATATTTTTAAGCCCCCAACCAATTCCAAGAGCAGAAACAAAGATTACTTTGTCCCAGGACTTGAAGTTGCTTAGCTAACAATTTGTGCATGTGATTTATAGCCTCATTTGGAATTTTTATAGTACCCTACCTGAAATGGTGGTTTTTATAAAATTGGGTTTTAATTCTACCATTTACTAAATTCTGAAAAAAATGCAGAAGTGTTGGATTTGGGAATTATCTGCACAAAGTCCGGCATGACAGATCCCTCCAAATAGGGTTTGAAATGGGTATTTCACCTGTGAGTTTTCATGAGAAAAACTATTTTGAAGCTTGGTGTCACATATATCTCATTTTAAAAGATATTTAATAGTAAGCAAGTGCTTGTCTGTCCCTAGAATCATTCCAGTTTCATATTTCTTTTTTGTTGTTTTTCTGGAAATAGTTCAGACTTATTTAAAAAAAATCTGATATAACGATGCTAACCTTTAAAAGAAAAAAAAAGGCTTTAAAAAAAATAATCAGAATTAGCGGGAACAGTGAGCAGATGTTTGGTGTATAAAAAAGAAACATGAATTTCTTTATTATTCTAAATTGCTTTTGAAATATTGTTCATGACATTCAGTGAGAACAATTGTTCACCATAAATCCTGAATGATAATCAAATCCTCATGCTTTATTAGCCTTTAGGTTTTGTAGCAATGAAAAGTAACTGTCAAATGTGGAGTTTCCTTCTGTACCTAATGACATATTCTTGTGAAATAAATTGTTAACATTATATCTAATCCAGTCCAGGTCTTTATTGCCTCCATCATCACCAATTCTTCTGTTATATTTCTTATATCAGATTCCGAGGACCCCAAAGTGGTCCATGTGACATTCTCACACTGAATTAAGTTTTGTAGAGTTGGGCAGAGATCAAGGAATTTAAACAGTTGTAAATTGCCAGTATTTTTCATTATTTTTTATAAAGGAAGTAAAGTGAATAGAGCCAAATTTATTTTTCCTCGGTTATCATGCCTGTAACAGAAGGTATGTTTTGCTTGATAATGATGGAAAATATAAAGATATATTTCTGTGTGGTTAAATGTAGTTCTACTAGTGTTTTGAGCATGAGTGTTGGGTTTTGAGAGATGAAAAGATGAGAGAAACTCTTAATCAGGGAGAATTAGATGTATCTACAGTTCATAATACATAATATTATGTATTACATGATACATACTTGACAAGCATCTTAAGACAAATGAGTCCTATGACACAATTTACTCATCAAAAAGAAAAAATATAATGTATGAGAGCCAGAGAAGTATGGTATGTGCTTGGCAAAGAAAGTGTACTATTGAAAATATGATTGAGTTGAATCTGAAAAGATCTATTATAAACCAAATTATAATGGACTTATTATATATAGATTATATATGGATTATAATAGGCTTTTATATTTACTATAAAAATCTATTATAAACCAAAAAATCCATATGAACCAGATTCTAAGTATTTTGATAAAGCTAAGAATAACTTTCTGGTGATGGTCTCATTAACCCAGAAGTAGATTGGGTGTTGCTTCTACACACAGTTCTTGCTTTTAGTACACTACACTGGCCTAACTTGATTGTGTATGTTTCACCAGATTATAAACTCTCTGAGGGCAAGGATGAAGTCACCTTTCCCAGTGTACTTCAAGTAGCAAGAGTCACTGACTTGTCAAATGTTTATGTAATGAATCCATAATAAACACATTTGGTAATGAGCCCCTGATCTACAGGGAAAGATGTTAATTCTCACAAAAGACTTTAGTAAGAAAGAGCTCTTATAGGGCTTCCCAGGTGATGCTGGAGAAGGAACTGGCACCCCACTCCAGTGTTCTTGCCTGGAGAATCCCAGGGATGGGGAGCCTGGTGGGCTGCCGTCTATGGGGTCGCACAGAGTCGGACACGCCTGACGCGACTCAGCAGCAGCAGCAGCAGGTGATGCTAGTGGTAAAGAATCTGCCTGCTAATGCAGGAGACATAAGAGACGCAGGCTTGACCCCTGGGTTGGGATGATCCCACGGAGGTGGAAATGGCAACCTAGTCCAATATTCTTGTCTGGAGAACCCCATGGGCAGAGGAACCTGGTGGGCCATGGGGTTTCAAAGAGTCGGACACGACTGAGGCAGAGAGTTGGATACTACTGAGCGGGTGCACATTCACACACACACACACACACACACACACGAGCTCTTGTAGGAGGCATGGTGTAAGCTAATTTATAATAAAATTTTCAAGCTCAACTCAATCATCTTTTCAATCATTTTTTCATATTTTCTTTGCCAGGCACATACCATACTTCTCTGACTCCCATACATTATATTTTTTTCCTTTCGATGAGTGAGTGGGGTCATAGGACTCACTTAAGATGCTGAGTATGTATTATGTAGAGGTGTGCAATTTTGCAGAAAACAAAGAAATGCATGTATTTAAGGAGGTTATATAGATAACACACATCACCTTTTGTTCAGAGGAGGGGACAGCTGTATCAAGATCAGCAGTACTTTCCCCAAAGAGACACTGAATGATATCATTTAAAGTTGTATTCAGTTCAGTTCAGTTCAGTTGCTCAGTTGTGTCCGACTCTTTGCGACCCCATGAATCCCAGCACGCCAGGCCTCCCTGTCCATCACCAACTCCCGGAGTTCACTCAGACTCATGTCCATTGAGTCCGTGATGCCATCCAGCCATCTCATCCTCTGTTGTCCCCTTCTCCTCCTGCCCCCAATCCCTCCCAGCATCAGGGTCTTTTCCAATGAGTCAACTCTTCGCATGAGGTGGCCAAAGTACTGGAGCTTCAGCTTTAACATCATTCCTTCCAAAGAAATCCCAGGGTTGATCTCCTTCAGAATGGACTGGTTGGATCTCCTTGCAGTCCAAGGGACTCTCAAGAGTCTTCTCCAACACCACAGTTCAAAAGCATCAATTCTTCTGCGCTCAGCCTTCTTCACAGTCCAACTCTCACATCCATACATGACCACAGGAAAAACCATAGCCTTGACTAGACAGACCTTAGTCTGCAAAGTAATGTCTCTGCTTTTGAATATACTATCTAGGTTGGTCATAACTTTTCTTCCAAGGAGTAATCATCTTTTAATTTCATGGCTGCAGTCACCATCTGCAGTGATTTTGGAGCCCAAAAAAATAAAGTCTGACACTGTTTTCTACTGTTTCCCCATCGTATTACTATATGTGTATATGAAGACTCGTGTTGAAGTAGGAGGAGAGACTCTTGTTCTTTGCTGGAAGTTGATATATGTAGTTGTCTTTTATAGTTTTATAAGAAATCATTTCAAAACACATAAGGAAATCTTAGACAGTAGATTCTATAATCCATGTATATAAAGGGTATGTTTTAGACATGTTTTTAATTCCTGAAAAGCACTTAAAATGGCGACTTGATCACAATGACTTTCAATAAGTAATGTGGAATGAACGAATAAATGAGAACTATGCATTGACGATAATGACTGAAAGCCTCATTCTAATTCTTGGGGAAGCCAGTTCATGTGTCTATAGTAGTCATTGGTATATAGCTAAATATCAGTCACTCCTTGTTACCGCTGATGGTCCCGTTTTGTTGAAAATCAATGATATAAACTAGAATTTGTATATACATCTTTCTGACCTTCAGAGCAAAGGTTAAGACTTGCACTTGCCATCTGTAGGCGAGGAAGCTAAGACTCTTGGAAGCCAAATCACTTGTCCAGTTTGACACCATGGTGAGGGATAGAATCTAAGTATGAAATCAGGCCATTCTGATCAAAACCTTGAACTCCTTCTGTGTCATACTACAAAAATAGAATGATTCCTCGATTGTAATCTAAGTTATGGCCTTTGTTGCACAGACTTGAATTTTATAATCTTTGGGTTTAATAAAGGCGTTACTCTTTGAGTTTAGCTTAGTAAGGGAATCTAAGACCTAGGCTTCTATCTTAGAAGGATGTACACTGTTCATATTTATCTTTCCACACCCTCACAGTTTGAAACACAGCTTCTTGACTATGTCAACTTCTTTTTGAGATCATCATTGAAAAATTAATTTAAAAAACTATGTTGTATCCATAAGTGACTTATAAATGACCTTTTGTTTGGTTCATGTGGCTATTGCATTGTGAATATGATATTTTTATACTTTTCTACTGCAATAACCCTTGAAGATCATACTTGTCCTTCTTCCTGAATCCAATTCAGTGAGAATTACTTTGCCGGCTTGTACAATGGCATTCACTGCAGTCTGCAGAGGAAGCAGAAAGCCTAAATTTGTAAAGCGTTGCAAACCAAAAGCTTTTTGTGGATCCTTTAAGTTTCACATTCTGCATAGAAAACCAGCAAGATGGATTGAGAAGCACAATGCAATTTCCTCATTAGGAGAGGCAGCTCCTAGGACCTGTGATTCTAAGAGGTGGTTATTCTGAGATGCTGCTATCAATTTTCTGTTCACACACAGCAACTGGTGGCAACTAAAAATAATCAGCTCGGGACCAGCTAAGAATCTGGTCACATTTGGCTCATGGACAGCGTGCAGAAATGAGATTCAGGGTCCCTCCTGCAGTCGCTTCTCTCCAGCCCCCCATCTGAAAGCTATTGAAAAGCCATTAACAGGCAGGACCGGGAGAGAGAGCCGCACTGCAGCACACCTCCGAGCCGGCGGAAGGTGGGGTGTCTGTGCAGACCAATTAGCCGCGGCTATTCCTGGGTTCCTGGCACCAGGAGCCCTGTCAATCAAGGGGCTACAATAGCACGTGCGCCAGGGGTGGCTCCAGAGCCACGGGGGATGCCGATCTGAACTCCAGCTGCGGAATGAGAATGAGTTGGGAGCTTTCTGCACGACCGTGGAACTGAGCCTCGCTTCAGCAATGCGTCCCGAGGTAAAGTGCCACCTGAGTAGGAGCTCTCAATAATGCATTTCCTGGGGACAACAGTTGTAGCCGAAGAGAATGCTGGAACCCGTAGCGAGATTTCTGTCTGAGATGGAAAGATGTTTCACTCTCATTTTATCAAGTGCTGTAAGTAACCTTGCTCTTTGGCTCATCTGATTATTCGTGGTCTTGAAATACTATTTTATGCAGATGCCAGCCAGTCTGCTGGCATGCCACATGTGCGTGAGTGACAGAGAACAGTGACTTTGAAAGGTGTTTCACATGCTACATGAATGTCCTCGTCCTACCGGATTCTGAAATAATTCCAGTGTGATCCAAATGCTGATAGTATCGAAATCTTTAGAACTCTAGCTTTTGAAGAATAAGATACAGCAATTTTTTTTTAAAAAAAGCATTATTGAAAAGGAATTTTATAAGGTTTATTTCTCAGTATACACATATATGAATAAAATGTTGGCATAGAAACTTAGTTTGTTAATACATGGCTGACTCCATTTACTTATTTTATTCTCAGGTTTTGCTGCTTGTGTCTACATTTCATGCTTAACTTGTGAGCTTCACCTTTGGGTTTATCCTTGACTGTAAACTTTTGTCCTTGTATCATTCACCTTGCCGTAGTCAGGGACTCAGGTAGCATCTGTGCCCAGGCGCTCCACACTGATGCTAGTTTGGGGAAAAATAGTTTGGCACTGGCTTTTCTCATGGGTTCATCAGGGTTTCTTTAGTTTCTGAATTTTTAACAGGATTTTCTGAGCTCGATAAATGCTGCATCTAAGCCTTTTCTGGTTTATAATGAAGAGGGAGACATTTTTGGTAAAAATAGCTTGCTAGATATGCATTTTTTTCTCCTGTAGCACTTCTGTAAAGTTCTGTACATATATGTCATTGTCTGAAAGTGATGAATGATATTTGTAGAAAATGGTTCCTTCCTAAGATGAAGGTTGGCAGTAGACATAACAATGTTACATTTAAGTAACAGCATTCAGGGAACATGTGTTTGGAATGGATCTTGAAAGGGGACCTAAAGCAATCATGATAGTACGGAAGGGACAATAGTCACCTTTGTGGGGCATGCATATAGGCATGAAAACTCTATGATTCATGAAAAGAAAAATTCCGTGCTATTCAACACACCCATAGAAGCGTGGTTTTGGCTTGCAGGACAATTTTAATTCCAGAAACAGTTCATTTGTAAAATCACTTGTTTGCAACTTTAAAAATTAGCTCTTTAATGAATTGAAAGTGCTTTATTAAGGATGGGCAGCATCTTTAGGAATCAGGAGGAGTCTTTGAACCCCAGAACTCTTGGGGTTCCCATTCTGGTGAAATGTACAGGGGACTCCACTCTTGGCTGGCTTTTGTGTTGCCCATCATGTTTCATTGCACCAGCAGAATGTCACTCTGTCCCCTCCCTGTGCTTCTGCAGAGGAAATTCCCGGAACCCTCTGTACCATTTCTACAAGGAGCCCAGGTGCTCCCAGGAAGGGAGCACTCACCTGGTGGGAGGCACCCCTGGGCATGAACAGAAGCTCAAATGGACAGAGTGGCAAGAACTTGGAGGTTCAGGGAGCAGTCAGTCATCAAATGTAACTTGAGGCAGCCCCTTCCTGCCCTACCTTCCTTCTGTTGCAGCTGAATTATCTGAATTTAGAAGTTCAGAAAATTAGAAGGAAGGGTGATGTCTGACCCAGGGACACGTTTGAGATCATTCTTGCAGTCCAGGTGAAATCTAAAAGAATGAACAGAGAAATGTTCCAAATACTTGGGAAAAGTGTTCCTGATGAATTTATCAGAGTAATTGCAGACCTCTTACTAAAGATTGGACTCTGTCCTCAGCTCTGTGTTTGGCAGTAGCTGTAAAATGTGAAAGCAGCATGGATATTGTCAAACGCTAGCTTCTCCTTGGGTGGGACGGTACAGCAGGCAAAAGGAGCTCAGACGTCGTATTTCGTCATGTGCCATGACTCAAGGGACGTTTTATAGTCTTGACTTTGATCTTGAAGGACGATTAGAATATAGATGGGGAAACAAGGGCATTTACAGAATCAGCAAGGGCTATTGATAAGGCTCATAATCCACAGTTTCATCATGATTCCTGATGCAAAAGATATTATCACACTGTGTTCCCTTGACCTTGGTCCTGGGGTGATCGGCTGCTCCATTCTTCACACTCCATGCCTTCTGTGATGAGCTCTGTTTCTTCCACACGCCTGCCTTTTTATTCCGGCCCGTGTTTATCACCATCCCATGTGTCCACTTCCATGATGGACCGAGTCCTTCCAGTACAGGAAGTGGAGCGATTCCAGGGAAGGAGACAGAGCTGAAAGTATTTGGCAACAGAACCTCATGTGATCCTAGGAGCGAACCTTATGGCGGGATGTTGGGAGACCATGAAGAGTCCTTAGAAGGAACTTTGGGTCATTTGTGGAAATGGTCATTATTTAATGTTAAAGCATGTATATGCTGAAAGGTCTGAACACAGATTGCAACAGTAGCTAACTCTGACTTACGGAATTATTAGTTATGATAATTTAATTAACTGATTAAAATGAATTATAATTGGTATTATAATCAACCATTAGCATCATAATCAATTATAATTAAACATTTATATATAAATATTTATGCATTACTTATGACTAATTAAGTGCATAATTATAGGATAATATCAGTTACTTTGATAAACTATTCTGTGTTTTAAAAATTGGCTACAGTGGGTGTGTTTTACAGTCAGAAAAGCAGAACTTTAAGGCATTGTAGGAGAGACTCTTCAGAGAAAGAAATGGCCTAGACCCACACCAACACCCATATTCCTTTCTGACTCCGTGGGACCTGACCTAATTCCGCATGCACCATACATCTTACTCAGCAATGTAACAAGTGAAAGTGAAGGTCGCTCAGTCATGTCCGACTCTTTGCGACCCCATGTCCATGGGATTCTCCAGGCCAGACTGGAGTGGGTAGCCTTTCCCTTCTCCAGGGGATCTTCCCAACCCAGGGATTGAACCCAGGTCTCCTGCTTTGCAGGTGAATTCTTTACCAGTTGAGCCACACCATACATCTCACTCAGAAATGTTACGAAGTCGAATGTAAGAGTGTATTGTGGAAGCAAGGTGTAGCAGGAAGGTTTAGGAACACCACCGCAAAGGTACTGATGTTTCCTGCATCTCTGTAGCTCAGAAGGATCTTCTGGTGGGTGTGCAGTGAGACTCTGAGTCACACCTGGTGGGAGGATGTGTGAACTTGGCTGGACACTCCTGTTGGCTCAGATGGTGATGAATCCACCTGTAATACAGGAGACCTGGGTTCGATCCCTGGGTCAGGAAGATCCCCCAGAGAAGGAAATGGCCACCCACTCCAGTATTCTTGCCTGGAGAATCCCATGGACAGAGAAGCCTGGTGGGCTACGGCCCACGGGGGTTGAAAAGAGTCTGAGTGTCAGGACTGAGCGACCAACACTTTCACTTTCACTCACCGTCACCTGATGAGATGATGTATCCTCTTGGCTGGAAGCCTTAGCCGAGGCCCAAGAAGAAATGAGAAACGGAGCTCAGGTGAGGTGTGGGCCTCAGAGCTCCAGTGCCTCGTAAAACCTTGTGACTGCTCTCCTGGTTTCCTCTTAACAAACTGGAGCAAAAGCTTCACGTCTGCCCCATGAAATTCCCTTCTGTGTCTTGGGAATCAAAGTGTTGGAACAACTTCGCCAAGCTTCCACCTCCTCTAGTTTGGTTCTCCTCTAAGCACGTGGGGCTGGGGCGCACCCTTTGTGGTTGGAGGAAGTTGAAATTATTTACAATGAATAGACTCCAGAACTGCTAATTCAGCCGTGACAACAGAGGAGGAATTGTACCCGAAAAGATAATTTGCACACTAAGTACATTTTAGAATGTATGCATCCTAAGTCAATTCAGTCGTGTTCAACACTTTGTGACCCTATGGACTGTAGCCCTACAGGCTCCTCTGTCCATGGGATTCTCCAGGCAAGAATCCTGGAGTGGGTGGCCATTCCCTCTCCAGGGCATCTTCCGGACCCAGAGATCGAGCCTGCATTTCCTCTGTCCCCTGTATTGACTGTCAAGGTCTTTGCCACTGGTGCCACCTGGGAAGCCCTTTACAGTGCAGTCACCGTGTCTGTTTCTTGTCACGTGTTCTCATCAACGCTCCTTCTGCTACGATGCCTTCCCAGATCTCGCACGGACCGTGCCTGCTCATCACTTGTTTGGAAACCTCCACCGCACGGTCCCATCAGCTCACGCTGCTGCCATGCCAGCCTCTGCCCCGGCTCGCCCTCTGCCCTCTCCAGACCCATGGTCCATGCCGAAGCCCCTCCACTCCCTCATCTTCAGCCCCCTCTGTTGCACTCGAGGGACAGGTCCGACACTGGTCGAATCCAGCATTCCAACTCGTCCGTCCTTCCGGTAATGGATAGTCACGGAAGGAGGCTGTCAGAGGAGAAGCGGACCAGCCTCACTTTCACTCCAGACAGGGAACACGCTTCCGCACTTGACCGTGTGCCCCCAGTGGTCACGGTGGCTGAGACCTGGAGACCCCTCGGGGTCTCCCTGCCTGAGAGTGGAAACCGTCAGTGTAACTGCGTCCTGCCACCGCAGGACGTGTGAGCCCCTCTGTGCTCGCTTCCGTTGTGGAAGCAAGTATCTCCTCCTTGGACCCAAAGCCACGGTGCTCTGGGCGTGACCTGCCGCCTGCCGTTCACTGGCTCCTGTCTCCTGCGCCAGCACGCGCCCTCCTCAGCAGCATTCCCATCGCTTTAAACGCGGTCCGGCCGTCCCCTTCCATCTCCGTTCCTTCCTGGCCAACACCGTGTTTCTTTGTCTTCAGGGTCACACGTTGGGAAAATTGAAACACGTGAACTGTGAACCTTGTCAGCTGCTTTTACTCCCCAAGTTGGTGCATTCACGGCTCCAGTGAATGCACTTTGCTTAAACCACCTTGGTGTGTCTAAACCCAGTCCTTCCTCGTGTGAGTTTATTTCTCATGGGATTTCGCCTCCTTGTTTACACTTCTTAGGATATTTCTTCTAATTCCCTGGCAGCTTGTCCTCTACCTCATTGTCAGCCTTTTCTCTTTAAAACTTGGTCCTGACACTTTGCAAAATCCCTGGTGACCTTACCCATTCCTGTGGTTTAAACACCATCTATATTTTCTCAGCTATGTCTCTATAACCCAGGTGTCCCCTTGCCTGCTTCTCCCTTAACATGGACATCTTTTCCAGCTATTGGAGGTATACCTAAACATTCTTTTTTTGATAATTAAGTGACATTCTTCAGCATTTGTTAAGCCATTTATTTTTGCTTTCTCATACTGACTGATTCTTTCAAAATGTGGTGTGGAAGGAGACTCTTGAGAGTTCCTTGCACAGCAAGGAGATCAAACCAGTCAATCCCTGAATAGTCGTTGGAAGGACTGATGATGAAGCTGAAGCTCCAAAACTCTGGCCACTTGATGCGAAGAACTGACTCACTGGAAAAGACCCTGATGCTGGGAAAGATTGGGAGCAAAAGGAGAAGGGGACAACAGAGGATGAGATGGTTGGATGGCATCACTGACTCAATGGACACGAGTTTCAGCAAACTCTGGGAGATGGTGAAGGACAGGGAAACCTGGCGTGCTGCAGTTCATGGGGTTGCAAGGAGTTGGACAGGACTGAGCGACTGAATAACAACAAAGCCATTTGTTTATAACTCTTTCTGTTTTCATAAGCATGAAAACATTATATTTTAGTATTTTGGCTTATGGAATATTGATTCACAAAAGCAGTATTGCTGAATCAAATAACATGTGCATCTTTAAGGATTGTAGAAATGCCAGATTTCTTTCCAAGTAGCTATAGCAAGATTCCCACCACCAGCAGAGAATGTTGGCATCTCTGCCAGCTCGAGATGAGCGTTGTCGACTCCACGGTGGGAATATAGCTTCTCACAAGGTTCTATTTTTATGTTACTAATATTGAAGATATTTTCTCCATTTTTTAATTAGTCTTATTTCTTCATACCTGTTTTCGTTTTTTGTTGAGATTTGTCTTTTTCTTATCGACTTTATGTAGTTTTTCCTGTTAAGAAATAGTCATATTTCCTGGATATGTGCTGAAGAGACATTTCCTAATTTTTGTTCTGTCTTGGCTTTGGGCATTGGTTTGCATCTAGTTAGTTCTCCAATAATTGTATAGAAATGACGGCCCTCTTGTCTCTTACAGAGTTTGGTTTCATTTATTCCTTTGGGTTGTCCTTTTTCTCCTGAAGCTAAATGATTGATCTTTTACGTCTTATTCTAAACTTTAATCTTTATATTTTAAATTCTAATCATTGTAAAATTAATATGCTTGCATGAAGTAAGATGAGGATCACTTTTCTCCTCATTACGCGGGTCTGTTTTTCTAGTTCTTGGCCATATGGTTTTGTTTACTGTGACTTTATAGTAACTTCAATATATAATAAAGCGTGTCCCTTATTTTTCATACCTTTCTTAGATATTGTCAAACTTACTTTTCCATTCAATGTTAAAATTATTTAACGAATCTTAACTTTCTGAAAATCCCTCATCAGGTTAAAAATGTTGCTCAGAAGTTTAGGTTTAATAGTATATTAGAATAAGATCTGTAGATCAATAGTATCCATAGCTCTGGTAAATCAATTAGTTTCAATATGTAACACAACTCCGCCAAAGTGATACCTTTATAGAAGTACATTGATAAATATATGAATATTTCTTGTATGTATGAAAGATTTTATTATCAACATTACATTATTGAACATTTTAAAATAAAGAAAGTGCTTAAAATTCTCATCTAGTGATGAACCTAGGGCTCATAAACCTAATGCAGTTAAAGCAAGATGGAAACCATTAAATATGTTGCTAAGGATAAATCTTTAGTGTACAATATTTCTTTCTATATCCAAATCTGACATCTGTCTATCCATCCCATAAGGCTTCCCTGATGGCGCAGTAGGTAACGAACCTCCCTGCAATGCAGGAGGTGTGGGAGATGTGAGTTTGATCCCTGGGTCGGGAAGATGCCCTGGAGGAGGCATGGCACCCACGCCAGCATTCTTTCCTGGAGAGTCCCATGGACGGAGGAGCCTGGCGGGCTACAGTCCACGGGGCTGCAAAGCGTTGGATACGACGGAGCACACACACACATCTACCTACCCGTCTGTCTGTACTTTTTAACTGTATCTGTTCTTCCTGTGTCATCTGCTGTGAAGAAGCAGAGTTGAAGAGTGTGTAAAATGAACAGTTACTAGAGTCTATGTCTGTTGTTCCGCTTTTGATTGCGCTGTTCATGTATTTCACTTTTATAAAGAGTCTTAGGAGTGTCGAGGCTCCTTGTGTCCTGATGGCCCATCCATGATACAGCTGTATGCATTGCTGCAGTGTTGACATTGTATAATTAAAGGCTTGTCAGTATATCTGAGGGCTCCACACCAGTGTCCTCACCTGGCATCTGTTATGCTAATGTGATGCCTCCCTTCTGTAGGTTCTTTGGTGAATGAAAGAGGATTCTTTATACTTTCAATGGTTGGCTCGTACGATTGTCTCTTGAGGGGCATGGGCGTGCCATGGCAACTAAACTAAGTGGGTCAGTTTAGTTGGCTTCATTTTCCTTCTGTCTCATTCATTTCTTAACTCATATATGTATTCATTCAAGAAATATCATTGAACTACTATAGTTTTCCAAGGTCTAAAGTCTAAGCATACAAGATCTAAGCATACAAGGTCTAAGCATACAGGTCTAAGGTCTAAGCATACAAGAATAGAGCTAGCTGGCTTTCCTTACATTTTGAAACTCCTGTACCAGTGGTGAGACAGACAGTAAATAAAGAAACAGATGTAAAATATTTGGTATCAGCAATGCTGCAAAGGTCCGTCTAGTCAAGGCTATGATTTTTCCAGTAGTCATGTATGGATGTGAGAGCTGGACTGTGAATAAAGCTGAGTGCCAAAGAATTGATGCTTTTGAATTGTGGTGTTGGAGAAGACTCTTGAGAGTCTCTTAGACTGCAAGGAGATCCAACCAGTCCATTCTGAAGGAGATCAGCCCTGGGATTTCTTTGGAGGAACAATGCTAAAGCTGAAACTCCAGTACTTTGGCCACCTCATGCGAAGAGTTGACTCATTGGAAAAGACTCTGATGCTGGGAGGGATTGGGAGCAGGAGGAGAAAGGGACAACAGAAGATGAGATGGCTGGATGGCATCACGGACTCGATGGATGTGAGTTTGAGTGAACTCCGGGAGTTGGTGATGGACAGGGAGGCCTGGCGTGCTGCAGTTCATGGGGTCACGAAGAGTCGGACATGACTGAGCAACTGAACTGAACTGAGCTGAATGCTGTAAAGAAGCTTGACATTCAGAAAACTATGATCATGGCATCCCCTCCCATCACTTCATGGCAGATAGATGGGGAAACAGTGGAAACAGTGGCTGACTTTATTTTTCTGGGCTCCAAAATCACTGTAGATGGTGATTGCAGCAATGAAATTAAAAGACACTTACTCCTTGGAAGGAAAGTTATGACCAGCTTAGACAGCATATTAAAAAACAGAGACATTACTTTGCCAACAAAATTCCATCTAGTCAAGGCTATGGTTTTTCCAGCAGTCATGAATGGATGTTAGAGTTGGACTATAAAGAAAGCTGAGCACAGAAGAATCGATGCTTTTGAACTGCGGTATTGGAGAAGACTTTTGAGAGCCCCTTGGACTGCAAGGAGATCCAACCAGTCCATCCTAAAGGAGATCAGTCCTAGGTGTTCACTGGAAGGACTGGTGTTGAAGCTGAAACTCCAATACTTCGGCCATCTAATGCGAAGAACTGAACCATTTGAAAAGACCCTGATGCTAGGAAAAGTCAAGGTCAGGAGGAAAAGGGGACGGCAGAGGGTGAGAGGGTTGGATGGCATCACCGACTCAATGGACATGAGTTTGGGTGAACTCTGGGAGTTAGTGATGGACAGGGAGGCCTCGTGTGCTGCAATTCATGGGGTCGCAAAGAGTCCGAAACGGCTGAGAGACTGAAGTGAACTGAATGAAAGAAAGAAAAGGAAAAGAAAAATAAAAGAAGGTATCTGCTTGAGTGATGAGTTCAAGTTTCACTTATTAATTGTTTAGTTAACTTGTGTTCCTGTGGCTCCTCCCATGGGCAGAAAGATTAATTTTCTTATCCTCAATCACTGGATGTTTTTCAAGTGGCATTTTGTTTCTGTAGTAAAGCTGAGAGGTTTATTTTCTCCCAGGAAAATGTGCTCTTTGCCATGAATAATGAGAGGAACTAATACTGGAGATCTATAAAATCACTACTAATCTTATTTTTAAGAGCTACATTAAAGGACTTTGTATTACTGAGACATGGTAATAAACATTTAACAAGGCCACACATTCTAGAGGCCATATTAAAGTACAATTTCTGTTATGATTTCTTTAGAGTCCATTTTCAGCTTTGCTGAAAATAGCCAATGATTACAAATATTTACAATAAAATAATGTCTTTTATGGAATGACATTCTTAGGAAGTCATTTTTTATTAGTTAATCCTTCAAATAAGGCAGAGTTAAAGCATTACCATCCCTACAAATGAATAAATGTCAAAACTAAGGCAAAACTAAGAAAAAAACCAGTGTAGTAATTTGAATGCAAATTAATGGCTGAGGTTCAGGTATCACTCTAAAATACAACTTGGAAGAATTTGCAGCTCAAGAATCAATCAATTTATTTAGAGTGGCTTAGAAATTCTGAATTTTTTTCTCATTTCTGCATTTGAAAATTAAGATGATACATCAAGACTCAAATATATTACATCTCTCCCATCATGTTTCCCTGATTTTCGGACTCCAGAAGTAACATTTTCAATTATATACTCCTGTTGCATTTTACCTGTACCTCTTTATCGCCTTTTAATATGTAGGTGTGATAATAATTAAATTTATAGCTACTGTTATCTCCTCATGGAAGAAAGATACAATTCTCATTTCTTTGCAGTCCCAAATGTTCCCTGGATGAAGAGAGGTGTATATATGCAAAAGTATATAGTGCTTAACACAGCATGGTAAAATCCCAAATAAGTGTAAGTGGCTGACTTTATTTTTCTGGGCTCCAAAATCACTGTAGATGGTGATTGCAGCAATGAAATTAAAAGACACTTACTCCTTGGAAGGAAAGTTATGACCAGCTTAGACAGCATATTAAAAAACAGAGACATTACTTTGCCAACAAAGGTCTGTCTAGTCAAGGCTATGGTTTTTCCAGTGGTCATGTATGGATGTGAGAGTTGGACTATAAAGAAAGCTGAGTGCTGAAGAATTGATGCTTTTGAACTGTGGTGTTGGAGAAGACTCTTGAGAGTCCCTTGGACTGCAAGGAGATCCAACCAGTCCATTCTAAAGGAGATTAGTCCTGGATGTTCATTGGAAGGACTGATGTTGAAACTGAAACTCCAATACTTTGGCCACCTGATGCGAAGAGCTGACTCATTGGAAAAGACCCTGATACTGGGAAAGATTGAAGGCAGAAGAAGGGGACAACAGAGGATGAGATGGTTGGATGACATCATCGACTCGATGGACATGGGTTTGGGTGGACTCCGGGAGATGGTGATGGACAGGGAGGCCTGGCGTGCTGCAATCCATGGGGTCGTAAAGAGTCAGACACGACTGAGCGACTGGACTGAACTGAACTGAAAGATGTAATGGGTGATCTGGGAACGAACATTTTAAGGGACTATTTTAAATGAATGGCTAAGGGACAGCTACTCTTGAGAATTGATCTGTGAGTGTTTGAATAAAGTGAGCAGGCAGGGTGTGAAGACGTGTGGGCAGAGTGTGCCCAGCAGAAGGAACCGTGGGTGCAAACCCTGTTGACCTGGGCGTGATTCGCGTGGCTGATTCTGAGAATCTAAGCTCTCAGAAGTCTTTTATTGTTTAAAGTTTTACTAATACTTCCCAAACTTATACGTAAATATAGTTTTTTATTTTGATGTTTTTATCTATTCAAGTTAATATCCCAAGTTAATGTCTTACTTCCATACTTCCTTCAAAAGTTCTTTGTAGATGTCCCTCCAGTGTCTTGCTACCCAATTACTGCGTTTTAGCTTCCATACCATTATTGCACTGAAATGTCAAACTCTTTTGTTCACCGTTTATCTCAAAATGTTGGTCTAGTTTGGCTCAGTCAGAGTTACAAGGACATTTTTTTCAGGGAAGCAAAATGAAAGGAGACTTAGGGGCTTAGAAGACGGTCTCCTCTAAAAGGAAAAGAAAAGCAAGGGTGGTTGGTGGCCAGAGATGTGATGCTTAGAAAAAATCACTTTTAAGATAGGAAACGTTTGAGTAGTTTTATTCACTGTATCTATTAATACTTCCTCATCTTGGTAAGCTCACATCCGTCTATGACTCCATACTTATCACTAAAGGCTTTGTGTTGGGGCTGGTTTTGTTTTTGTGTTTTTGAATCTTTGAGCATAGTTTAACTGCTTAAGAAATTAATGACAGCAACAATGACAATAACACTGAGGGCAATACAGATTTAGAAGAGCTTTGACAGAAAGGAAACCTTGGTTTTCATCAGTTGTCGTAAATAATTTTATGCTAGAATAGCACCTGTGCTATTGTTCTAGGAGATGTTCTAAGAGAATAGCCCTATTTGTGCCATGCTTTGAAAACTTCTGTTCCAAATCACAGAGGAATTCTGTTTTCCTTTCTGTAGATGGAGAAGCCACTGTAACTGCAGAGTTCATTTAAATGGTTCTTAAACTGTTGGGCTTTAAATCCAGTTCTATCTTCAGAACACTATGCACATGTCACTATAGACATTTCGAGAAGTGTTATCTCTACAGGTAGTTGTGTTTAAAAAAGGTCATTGGGAGCGTCTGTACACCTTAAAGCATAATGAGAAAATGCAGAAGGGAAATTACAGCATCGCAGGAATCAGTGGTGCATTCTAAAACTGCCTCTGGTTTTGCTTAGTTCAGCTGAGAAGGGCCTTTGCTCATAGGATGTGGTTGAGGAAAGGACAAATAAAAGGCGAAAGCTTTGGGGTCTTTTGAATAAGGAAAGATGAAGGAAGCTTGAATTATTTATATACTAGGAATGAGGAGTGACAGGAGAGACAGATACAAATTAATGACTGATTTTATGGAAATCAATTGGCTGTTCTTCATTCATATGGAGAAAGAGGAAACAGGAAGTGGGCAGAGAACAAATACGAGACTGATACAGGCATGACTCTTGGAGCCTCATATTGTAAGCTTGTAGAAGTCAATCCTGTGGAGCATCTCTGGAGGAGAAAGCCGTTCGGAGACTGGATCGTCTCCTAAATGTCTAGGTCATTATTCTTTATCTGAAGAACTTTACTCGTTAGGTTAGCTTTGTGGGGCCGAGTTTACACCGCGAGGACTAACTCATTTATCCATCCCGTGTTCTCCCATCTCAGCACTCAGCACTGGTCTCAGGGATCGAAGCCACGCCTGTACGTCGCCTCACTGGCCGGCGGGGTTTGGATCTTTTCCACTAGCGCCCCTGGGGAAGCTCATCCCTCCCTTACTCAGGGTCAGGGCTTCCTTGCCTCAGATCTAAGCTAGATCTGAAGTCCCTCAGGCAACAGAAGACTGATCCTACAACAATCCTGCTTCAGTGGTAAAGCCAAACTTACACCAGTAATACTGGACACATATTGATGACGCTATAATGTTTGATAAATGAAAAGGCATCATCAATGGTTATCAATTCATCTAATGACTGTCATTAATATTCTGTGACAAAGCTGTGTTTTCACAAATTTTCTCTTTATTTTCCCAGTATCCACAACAGTTTCCTTTGTTGTTGCTCCTGCTGCTGTTGCTAAGTCGCTTCAGTCGTGTCCGACTCTGTGCGACCCCATAGACGGCAGCCCACCAGGCTCCCCCGTCCCTGGGATTCTCCAGGCAAGAATACTGGAGTGGGTTGCCATTTCCTTCTCCAATGCATGAAAGTAAAAAGTGAAAGTGAAGTCGCTCAGTCGTGCCCGATCTTAGCGACCGCATGGACTGGAGCCCACCACCCTCCTCCATCCATGGGATTTTCCAGGCAAGAGTACTGTAGTGGGGAGCCTTTGTTGCAGTGGCCTCGAAACCTTGTGAGCTTTGGCATGGATGCACTTTCTTGACGTTCAGTGATTTCGGTCTTGCCTGCCTCTGGTTAGATCTCCTGACGCCACGTTCTCCATCAAAGCTCCCCCAGAATATGGAGACTGTTTCATTTACCCACAATAATTCTGGGGAAAAGACCTCCAGCTTTTCTGCAAAACAGGCGCATCAAGTAAGAAAGGACAAGACAGCGCTGTGGACAGGATCAGAGGAGGATGGTAGCTGGTGGAAGCAGCTGAAAGGACTGGATTTGGCCTCAAATGACAGCAGAGCCCAACACTCCCTGTCTCACCCTTTATCCTCTCTCCATCCTTCCCTGCCCCTACCTTGATCTATACCAACCACGTGAAGCTGGAGCCATGAAGAAAGTTAGAATCAGCGACCTACGCTCCCTAGTTCAGACTGAATAGGACACAGGGAGGTGAAGATTGGAGAGGAGAAGGGAAGCCCTTCTTAAGAGTATTTTCCAAGGACTCACTCACAGCCTCATTCCCACTCTACCCAAGACTCAGGCTGACTGTTTGTGACCTGTGTACCAGGACTGTGGCTTCCCAGGTGTCGCCAGTGGTAAACAACCCACCTGCCGATGCAGAAGACCTGAGACACTCGGGTTCAATCCCTGGGTGGGGAAGATCCCCTGGAGAAGGGCATGGCCGCCCACTCCAGTATGCTTGCCTGGAGAATGCCTATGGACAGAGGAGCCTGGCAGTCCATGGGGTCACAAAGAGTCAGACACAACTGAAGCGACTTAGCATGCATGCACGTACCAGGGCTGCATGAATTTCCTGAATCCTGAATTTGTGATCCCAACTCTGCACGAGGAGAAAATGTTGGTTCCGCGAAAGGAAAGAATAAAATTAGAAAGAGGAGGGGCTTTCTCTGTTCATTTTATTTTTTCTTGCTTTGATAATTGGCAGACAAAAGGAAATTTTTGTTCTCCATCTTAAACCCAGCACATCTGAAACACACACCATGCAAACTTTCTGAAATTTGTAAACATATTATTGTAAAACAAATACTCTACAGTAAATATTCACTATGATATAACAGTTAAACCTTTCCTCTACTGTGGGAATAGGTGCACAGTCCTGGCAGAAGAGAAAGGAAGTAGATGGTAAAAAGAATGTATTGTTTAGGAGGAAGGAAGAAAAGATCCTCAGGGACTAGTTTGTTTTATGAGTTGCCTGTTTGCCATTGGTATAAAACCAACTCATAATGGTTTAAGCACAAAAGGGAATATTAGCTTTCATGTCTGGGAAATAGTCCATGTGCTCAGTTGCTTCAGCCATATCCAACTCTTTTGAGACACCATGGACTACAGTCCGCCAGGCTCCTCTGTCCTGGGGATTCTCCGCAAAAATCCTGGAGCGGGCTGCCACGCCCTCCCTAGGTCAGGACTGAGCCCGCATGTCCTGTGTCTCTTGCACTGCAGGCGGATTCTTTACCACTGTGCCCAGGGGGGAATGGTCCAAATACCTGGAAATTCTAACCTCAGTTGGCTTCAGGCCCTGCTGGATCTGGGATCCGGAGGTGTCACTGATATTATGCGCTCTCTCTGTCTCTATCTCCTTTTCTTCTCTGCTTCTTTCTCTGTCTCAGAAGATATGAGACACATACCTATTGCCTAGTGAATTGACATTATAACAACAAGATTGGGTCTTTTTTTAATCTCCCAGTGGAGATTCACGGAAGCATCCTGAATTGTTCCTCAAGGCCCGCATCCCCACACCAGAACCAGTCACTGGTCCTCAGTGTACTGGCCATGGTGATGGACTCAGCCTAGGTATGTTTCCGGTTCTGTGGGCAGCTGAGTTGGACTGCATTTTTAATTCCCCACTAGGACCACAAGCAGTGAGTTAGGAGAGGTGATGGCCAGAAGGAGGGTGCTACAGAAGATATGATGGGCAACCTAGGCTGCTCATGATCGTCCAAGCTCCATATAATGAAGTAGCAGGAACACAGGAATAAAGTCGGAAGATATGTAGAAGGTTGGTTTCTTCGTATGAGGCACAAATGAGTGGTCATCTTCCTTGAGTAACATGGAGTCCTTTGATGCTGGGCGTATAGATTTTAATAATTATACCCCTATTTGTGTTAGTTTTGAGATGACTGTTTTTGAAAAGTCAGACCAACAGGATGGAGTGGCGAGTGACTAAAGCCAAGGCTGTTTAAGTTAGTGACTGAGACTTGGGACAAGGGCAGTTCTTATTTTGGACGCTGGGAGATTTCCCTGTGAATCATATTGTTTGTTCTGACATTGGATTTGAAATTGACCTTGAGAATTTCTTTCTTCTGAATGTGTCTTACAAATTAATGTTAAGAGCAGTTGCTGCTGCTGCTGCTAAGTCGCTTCAGTCTGTCCGACTCTGTGCGACCCCATAGACGGCAGCTCACCAGGCTCCCCGTCCCTGGGATTCTCCAGGCAAGAACACTGGAGTGGGTTGCCATTTCCTTCTCCAATGCATGAAAGTGAGAAGTGCAAGTGAAGTCGCTCGGTCCTGTCCGACTCTTAGCGACCCCAGGGACTGCAGCCCACCAGGCTCCTCCATCCATGGGATTTTCCAGGCAAGAGTACTGGAGTGGGGTGCCGTTGCCTTCTCCATTAAGAGCAGTGGTAGCTGGGAAGATGCCCAGGAGAAGGAAATGGCAGCCCACTCCAGGATTCCTGCCTGGAGAATCCCATGGACAGAGGAGCCTGGTGGGCTACAGTCATGTGGTTGCAAAGAGTCGGCCATGACTGAGCGACTAAACAAACAACAAAATCACAAAGACACAAAGTATAACCTAGAAAATTTATTATCCTAGAAAGGATAGTAAACATTTAGCACCTGAATTTTCCCTAAAGTTTTCCCTTTATAAAGAATGGGGTAGTGGTAGGAACCAGAAACTCTACTAAAGCCAAAATTAAACATTAAATGTGAAATTCACATTTCAGGACTGAAAATACTTATACCAAAATTATGTCAAATATAAAATATTATGCATCAAAGTCACATTTTTAAATAGAAAATTTTGTAAGACTCGGGGAAATGGGAACATTAAAAAGTTACATGCAGCCATGAAATTATGTTGTATGGATGCATACACAAACTTCTGAATTAAAGAAAATTAAAAAGGAGCTGTTAGCATTAATAGAGCACACATGACACGCTCATTGACCTTGAACTTGAAATGCACAATGTTCATTTTACCCTGTTGTTTCAGAACCCAGGCTCAAGGCACCCAGGAAGCTTCATGACTCACTGGTGAGGCCCCTGAGACAGTCACAGGTTCTGTTGCCTTAGGAGGGGACTAATATGTTGAAATTGGCAGGAATCCCATTCTGAGACTATCTGAACACCTGGGAATTTGTCTAATAAATACATCATCTGGCAGGAATAGAGCTAGCTGAGTTTCTTCCAACTAGAAGTGAAGATTTTGACTAAGGATGAAATGTGTAGATATGGATGCAGGGAAGAAAACTGTTTAAAGTTTGAGGGTTCAAAAACATATATATGGGCGTAGAGTATCTATGTCTATTGTGTTGCTTGTAAGTCCAAAGAGAATGCCTCCCTTTGAGCTACCCAGCCATTCAGCCCTGTCTGAGACTGTCTCAAGGTCACAGCATTGCCCTCTCTTGAAAGGACAGGGTAGCAATTTCAGTTCCACGTCCTAGAGATACCCAGTGGTGGAGTCATGGTGTTTAGAAAGGCAGGGACGTTCAAGAAGAGAAGACGTCGTTTCAGCAATATGGCAAACCATTCCAGCCATCAGCAAGCAATTCTGATATTCAAGAAGCTAGTCTGCCTCAGAGAAGTTCTCACTGAATGTGCATATGACAGGAGCCAGTCTTCCAGCCTGGAGAAGTCCATGGACTATATAGTCCACAGGGTCGCAAAGAGTCGGGCACGACCGAGCCACTTGCACCTTCCTAGTTGACACCAGGGTGGGGCCAGCCAGCAGGTCTGAAGATCCTGAAGGGAGCCAGCTTCCTCTGAAATGGAGCCTGGTCAGCCAGCGCTCTATGTATCAGAGTGATCAGTGTGCAGGGCGCCAACACATGGGTGTGGCTGTGGAGCTCTTGATGACACGGGACAGAGCCTTCCTGACGTGGCTCCCTCTCTTAGCCATAGGTTTGGTAAAATGCGGATCCGCTTCGGTAATAAACCAGGAACATCATCACCTCAGGGTGACAATCTTCAGTTTTATTGTCACCCTGGAACAAATCCTGGAAAGAATGATCACTGTGGATCTATTTCCATTGAAAAGTTATTTATCATAATCAAATCACTCATTACTAGAGAAATGTGGTAACACAAAGATTATGAGTAAAAAGGAAAGTATAGATTGATGTGTAAAAACATAAATGTACTCAAGAGTGTGTATGTCATATGTATTTGCTTCATTTCCATTTTCACTTAAAGAGAAAACATTTTTTTTTTTAACATTTTCTCATTAGAAAAGCATGCCCTAATAATGGGATGGAAACCCAAGAAATCAGTTCTTGGTTCATAAATTTAAAATTTGAAGAATCAGCAAAATACTGAGACAACAAATATTGTTGATTTTCTTGAGAAGAATTATTTTATTTAAGTTTATTTCTCCATTTTTCAGAGAAGTGTTTCAGTGCAGGGTTACACGAGACAGGCATTGTCGACCTAAATCCTGAGATATTTTTGGGCTTGGCATATCCTCCCCAAATATAATTTCTTTTTACTATTTTTCGCTCTGCAAATAGGGATATGGACCTGCAGCTTGATTACTAGGATGCTAAAATCTAGCACTATAAAAAGGCTTTAAAGTGGTGTTTTTTAATACCCTGGGGGAGTATGTTGAAATTGATTATACTCTTGTCTTTGAAAATCCTCACTGTTCCTTTGTTTCATTGTCATTGTATATGCAGTAAAAATATCTCTGGAACCATGTTGTAACAGTTGATTCTGAGGATGAAATTTCTGCTTGGAGGGTTGTTGGGTGAATAGATAAAATTGTGTGTGTGTGTGTGTGTGTGTGTGTACATGTAACACCCATGTGTAAGCATGTTAATTTTGTTCCCTGACAACTACCTTCCTGGAGTCCATAGAAAACATTAGTATAAAGTGGAATAAGGAATAAGCTTGCAACTACATTTTTCAAAAAAGACTTAATCTTTGTATGTTTTTAAATCTCCTGTGATCCAGCCCTTTGTGTCATCTTACTCTCTTTTTCCTGCTTCTTTTATGATGATTAAATATATAAAATAGAATTTACTACCTTTGTTGTTATTCAGTCACTCAGCTGTGTCTGACTCTTTGCAGCCTCTTGGGCTGCAGCACGCCGGGCTTCCCTGTCCTTCTCCATCTCCCGGAACCTGCTCAAACTCATGCCCACTGAGCTGACGATTCACTCCCTTAACCAATTTAAAATGTCCCGTTCAGTAGTGGAATCATGTTCGCGTTCCTGGGCCACAGATCTCCAAAATGTTTTCATTTTTAAAATCCGATTCTTTTTAAAGTTTGTAATTCGAATAGAGTTGCTTTACAGTGTTAGTTGCTGGTGTAGAGCAGAGTGAATCAGCCGTATGCTTACAGGTAGCCCCTCCTTTTCATGTCCTTCGTTGTAGGTCACCGCAGAGCATTGAGCAGAGGTCGCTGTGCTCTACAGGCAGTTCTCGTTAGCTGTTTAGTTTATACACAGTATCAGCTGTGTGTGGGCCTCCCAGGCGGCTCAGTGGTAAAGAATGCAGCTGCCAGTTCAAGAGAAGTATGTTCCATCCCTGGGCGGGGAAGATCCCTGGAGGAGGAAGTGGCAGCCCACTCCAGTATTCCTGCCCGGGAAATCCCATGGACAGAGGAGCCTGGCGGGCTACAGTCATGGGGTCGCAAAGAGCCGTGCAACACTGAGTGACTGAGCGTGCACAAACGCACGCATCAATAGTGTCTATGTGTCAAAAATTAAAACTGAAACGCTTCTCTGTACTGGTTAAACAACCCCCTGTCTCCCTCTTCCCCCAAGCCCTGGTGACCGCCTTCCTGCTTCTGCTCCTGAGCCTGACCTCCTGACCCGGGTCCCCCACCCAGCATGCTGTAACACGCCTCCCGTCCCCAGGCTGTGGGGAAGCGAAAGGAGAGGGAAAGTCGCTCAGTCCTGCCCGCCTCTTTACGACCCCATGGACTGGAGCCCTCCAGGCTCCTCTGTCCATGGGATTTCCCGGGCAAGGATACTGGAGTGGGTTGCCATACCTTTAGGGGATCTTCCCGACCCAGGGATCAAACCCAGATCTCTTGCACTGCAGGCAGATTCTTTACCATCTGAGCCAGTGAAGCAACTGGGACTCAGACCTAGAACTGATTCTAAAGCCGTTGCAGGTGCTGAGCAAGGAGAAGGGGCAGCTGATCCTCAAAAGACCCGAACTCCCCCGTGGCTTCCAGGGACGAATTTTTCAGAGGAAGATGAGGCAGAGGGCTGCAGAGTGTGTGCTCAGCTCGTGGACAGTCTTCTGGTCGTTGGTGGTGAGATACCGGGTGGCATTTCAGGACTTAACTCATTCACCTTCTCGATCCAGCTGGTCTGTGGTCTGCGTGCTATTGGTCAGCATGCTATTAACTCATCTGATCGTGGTTTCAGTGTCCGCAAAACAGCTCACAGGATGTGGCTCAGGAGGAACTACAGGGCTTCTTGTTATTTTGTCTTGCTTGACTGTCTGCCTTTGTTTTTGCATTTCCTCACTTCACTGATAAACCTATTCTCTGGACCTCAGAGAAGGCATAGGCCACTACGGCTTCTCTCTAAGCAGGAGGTGAGTGACACCAAGGGAGGGGTCTGTCCAACGGAAGGCCATGCAAGGTTCTGCTTGCTTTCACGTTCTGTTCCTATGAACGTGACCATTTTAGACACCTCGTATACAACCACATAGTATTTATCTTTCGGTGACTGGCTTGTTGCATTTAACATAGTGTTCTCAAAGTGGATCCATTTTACAGCTTATGATAATATTTCTCTTTTTAAAAAGGCTGAATAATATTCCATTGTGTAGAATTTACTTATACACACTCCATATTTATATGCCTTTGGTTTATCTGTTCATTTGTCCGTGGACATTTTGATTGTTTCCACCTCTTGGTGGTGTTGGCAACTGAGCAAGTTTTTGAATACACTGGGAGGTTTGGCTTCATTTCTGTAGTTGAACTCTAATTCTCAACTGGGTTAAGAAAATGTCTAAAGTCACTTCTTCCATATTTGTTGAAATCTGCTTTGCTTTTTGGCCTAAGACATAGTCAGTTTTGTAAATCATCCATGAGTTCTTAGAAAAAGGTTTTTCCCTGAAAATTGAGAGCATGTTTCTACTGATGTCCCTTAGATCAAATTATCTATGCCCTTGCTAAATTTGTTTTTTTGCCTGTTTAATCTGGCAGTCATGGAGAAAGAAAGTAAAAGTGTTAGTTGCTCAGTTGTGCCTGACTCTTTTTCTTTTTATTAATTAATTTATTTTAATTGGAGGCTAATTACTTTACAGTATTGTAGTGGATTTTGCCATACATTGACATGAATCAGCCATGAGTTTACATGTATTCCCCATCCTGCACCCCCACCCACTTCCCCCGCCATCCCATCCCTCCGGGTCCTCCCAGTACACTGCTCTGAGTGCCTTGTCTCATGCATCAAACCTGGACTGTGATCTGTTTCACATATGACAATATACATGTTTCAGTGCTATTCTCTCAAATCATCCCACCCTCGCCTTCTCCCACAGAGTCCAAAAGTCTGTTCTTTATCTCTGTGTCTCTTTTGCTGTCTCGCATATAGGGTCATCGTTACCATCTTTCTAAATTCGATATGTATGCATTAATATTCTTTCTGACTTACTTCACTCTGTATAATGGGCTCCAGTTTCATCCACCTCATTAGAACTGATTCAAATGCATTCTTTTTAATGGCTGAGTAATATTCCATTCTGTATATGTACCACAGCTTTCTTATCCATTTGTCTGCCAATGGACATCTAGGTTGCTTCCATGTCCTGGCTATTTTAAACAGTGTGCTGCATTGAACATTGGGGTACACGTGTCTCTTTCAATTCTGGTTTCCTCAGTGTGTATGCCCAGCAGTAGGATCGCTGGGTCCTATTGCAGTTCTATTTCCAGTTTTTTAAGGAACCTCCACACTGTTCTCCATAGTGGCTGTACTAGTTTGCATTCCCACCAACAGTGTAAGAGCATTCCCTTTTCTCCCCACCCTCTCCAGCATTTATTGTTTGTAGACTTTTTGATAGCAGCTATTCTGACCAGCATGAAATGGTACCTCATTGAGGTTTTGATTTGTATCTCTCTGATAATGAGTGATGTTGAGCATCTTTTTGTGTGTTTGTTAGCCATCTGTATGTCTTCTTTGGAGAAATGTCTGTTTAGTTCTTTGGCCCATTTTTTGATTGTGTCATTTAGTTTTTTGGTATTGAGCTACATGAGCTGCTTGTATATTTTTTAGATTAATTCTTTGTCAGTTGCTTCATTTGCTATTATCTTCTCCCATTCTGAAGGCTGTCTTTACACCTTGCTTATAGTTTCGTTTGTTGTGCAAAAGCTTTTAAGTTTAATTAGGTACCATTTGTTTATTTTTGTTTTTATTTCCATTACTATGGAGGGTGGGTCATCGAGGATCCTCTGTGATTTATGTCACAGAGTGTTTTGCCTGTGTTTTCCTCTAGGAGTTTTATAGTTTCTGGTCTTACATTTAGATCTTTAATCCATTTCAACTATTATCTCCTTGAGTATTTTCTCTTGGCCTTTCTTTTGTGTTCTTCTTCTGGGACTCCTATGATTCGAATGTTGGGGCATTTAACATGTCCCAGAGGTCTCTGAGGTTGTCTTCATTTCTTTTAATTCTTTTTTTTTCTTTTTTCCTCTCTGCTTCATTTATGTCCATCATTCTATCTTCCACCTCACATATCCTGTCTTCTGCCCAGTTATTCTACTGTTGGTTCCCTCCAGAGTGCTTTTGATCTCAGTTATTACATTATTCATTATTGATTGACTCTTTTTTATTTCTTCTAGTTCCTTGTAAAACATTTCTTGCATCTTCTCAGTCCTTCTCTCTAGTCTATGTATCTATAACTCCATTTTGTTTGCAAGATTTTGGATCATCTTTACTATCATTATTCTGAATTCTTTTTCAGGTAGACTCCCTATCTACCTCCTCTTTTGTTTGGTTTGGTGGGCATTTATCATCCTCCTTTACCTGCTGAATATTTCTCTGCCTTTCATTTTGTTTAGATTGCTATATTTGGGGTGGCCTTTGGGGTAGGCTGGAAGCTTGTGGTTCTTCTTTATTGAGGTTGCTCCCTTTGGGTGGGGTTGGACTAGTGGCTTGTCAAGGTTTCCTGGTTAGAATAGCTTGCATCTGTGTTCTGGTGGGTAAAGCTGGTTCTCATCTCTCTGGAATGCAATGAAGTGTCCAGTAGTGAGTTTTGGGATGTCTGTGGGTTTGATGTGACTTTGAGCAGCCTGTATTTTAATGCTCAGAGGTGTGTTTCTGTGTTACTGTAGAATTAGTGTGGTATGTCTTGTTCTGGAACTTGTTGGCTCTTGGGTGGAGCTTGGTTTCAGTGTAAGTATGGGGACTTTTGGATGAGCTCTTGTCAAATAATGTTTCCTGGAGTCAGGAGTTTTCTGGTGTTCTCAGGTTTGGATTTAAGCCTCCTGCCTCTGACTTTCAGTCTTATGCTTATAGTTGCCTCAAGACTTCATCCATACAGCACAGCTGATAAAACATCTAGGTTAATGGTGAAGAGATTCTCCACAGTGAGGGACACCCAGAGAGGTTCACAGAGTTACATGGAGAAGAGAAGAGGGAGGAGGGAGAGAGAGGTGACCAGGAGGAGAAGAGGGGGAATCAAAAGGAGAGAGCCCAATCTAGCCAGTGATCAATTCCCTATGTGCTCCCCACAGCCTGGATCCCCCAGAGAGGTTCATGGTGTTACATCGAGAAGCAAAGAGGGAGGAGGGAGATAGAGGTGACCAGGTGGAGAAGGGGGGGGGGGTCAAAAGAGGAGAGACCTATCTAGCCAGTAATCAGTTCCCTAAGTGTTCTCCACAGCCCAGAACACCCAGAGAGATTCACAGAGTTAAGCAGAGAAGAGAAGGGGGAGGGAGGAGATAGAGGTGACCCGGGGAGAAAAGAGAGAGTCAAAGAGGGGAGAGCAATCAAGCCAGTCATCACAACCTTAAGTGAAAATGGGTACGGAAGATTAGATTCTTAAAGGTACAAAATTGATAACAAATACCAAAAAGCAAAGATTAAAAATCTAGAGTAGAGGTTAGACTCTCAAAAATACAATATTAAAAATACAAAACAAAATCAATCACAAAAATTTTAAAAATATATATTTGCTATAAAAATAAGGTCTCTTTTTTTGCAAGGTAATAGGTTATAAAAATGAAAATTTAAGGAGTAATAAAGAATGTTAAAATAAACAAAATGAAAAAAATGATAATAGTAAAAATATATCTAGGAATTTCTCTGGAGCTGTTGAGGGCAGTGTGGGGTGAGTTCAGTTTCAGATAGTTCCTTGTTCCAGCTTATATTTCTCAAGGTCTGTAGGCCCCTTCCCGTGCTTAGTCAGTGCTAACTACAGGGTTTCAATCTGCTGCACCTGTCACTTCCAGAGCGGCTCCCTCTTCTTCATTTATTTTGGCTTCCTCTCTTTGCAGCCCCTCGGTGTCTAATTTCCACCCTGACACAAGGAGGCAAAGGTGGTCACTTGTTCAGCTGTGCTGTGGGGAGGGAGGAACACTGCAAACAAATATCACTCATGTGTGGGGAGTGCTCGCAGTGCACCGACCATCCTGGGTTTACCCCAGCTCACGGCAGTGTGTGCTTTCCAGGTCTACACTGCTCAGGCACCAGGTTGCTCTGAAGGGAATCTGTCCAAAGCAGGCCCTGGGTTTTGTGCACCTCCCAGGTCTAAGCTGCTCAGGTTCAGGCTCTCGAGTACTCCACAAAGGCACAGACTCAGTTGGGCCTGCGTTTTGTTCCCTTCCCATGTCCGAGCAGCTCAGGCAACCAGGTGCTTGGTGAGCGCACTGTTCCAGGTGGGCCATGGGTCTTATCACCTCCCCGGTTCTGGCCGCTCCCGGGTGTGCCGCAAGAGTGCCATCTCAGGTGTGCCGTGTATCTCCTCTGGGGAGCTGATCTCTGGCTCCAACCCTCCTGGCAGATGTCAGCCAGCCAGTATCCCAGGAAGACATGGTTAGCAACTGGGAGCCTGCTCACAGTTTGGTGGAGGATGCCATCTCTGGTGCCCAGATTGCCCCTTGCCTTCCAAGTCTGGCTTCGCCCACCTGCCTCTCTGCCTCCAGTTGGAGGAGGACCAGTCCACAGCTGGCTAGCTTTCCTTTGGTGTTCGCTCAATCCTTTGTTCTGTGAGTGGGCCAGGCTGTGCTTTAAGTTAGAGCTTTTCATGGGAAAATTCTCTTTTTTTTCTTCTCTCTCCCTGGCTCTTTTACAGTTTGGGTTGCTATCTCACATTAGCTCCCTCAGATTGTACTCAGGGCATTCTGGCCTGGTCCTGACCCCAAGCATGCACCCCGCACCTCCCTGTCCAGCTGCAGCTTGCTGGTGGTGGACACGAGGGTCTGGGCTACTTCTCTGCTGGCAGTTGCAGTTAGGCCCATATTCTGTGGGTTCCCCCCCACCCCCAGTTATGTTGCCCTCTGAGATTCCAAAACTCCACAGACCTGCTGGTGGCAGTGTTTCCTGCTGTTTGGAAACTTCTCCTCCTTCATGACTGCCCCCCGCCAGGACGGTTCTCTGTCCTTAACTCGTTAGTCTCTCTGTCTTTTATATTCTGTCCTACCTCCTTTCAAAGAGAATGGGGTGCCTTTCTTGGTGCCTGGTGTCCTCCACCTGAGTTCAGAAGCTGTTCTATAGAGGTTGGTCAGCATTCAGATGATCTTTTGATGAATTTGTGGTGGAGAAAGTGGTCTCCCCATCCTATTTCTCCACCATCTTGGGACCGCCCCCTCCATGTCTGACTCTCGGTAACCAGATGGACTATAGTCTGCCAGGTTCCTCTGTCCATGGGATTCTCCAGGCAGGAATATTGGAGTGGGTTGCCATTTCCTCCTCCAGGGGATCTTCCCAACCCAGGGAATGAACCTGAGTCTCCTGCATTGCAGGTGGATTCTTCACCATCTGAGCCACCAGGGAAGACCAGCAGTCATGGAGAGATAAGCATAAAAATCTCCCATGTTGAGTGTGCCATGGCCACATGAAGATTTTGACTCTTAACTGAGATGAAAGCATTTCTGGTAGTTGTACAGTAGAATAACTTGAGGAGTTCAGGTTCCTAGTTCCTTTTGCTTGCTATTTGTATTTTTGGTTTGCTGCAGTATAAAGTCCTGAAATCATCACATTATATGGTACCCGCTAAAAGCAAAGCATGGGGCTACTAATTTTTTAATAGACATTGTGCATTTATTTCTGAATATAGATCTTGGCTTTTTTCCTTTACGTAGTTTGTCTGCTGGCTCTCAGTTTTTGTCATATGGAGATGCACATTTGCTGAGCAGGGACTTCTGGCTGGGGCTGTCTGTACATTTTTATATAGAATTAGAGGGTCACCATATATATATATAGGAATCTCCTCCCCCACCCTCCCCACCTCCTGGCAAATGAAGTCCACTCACTTGTCTAAGGGGAGGCAATACTGGTTTCAGGTAGTCAGTTAGTATGAGAACAAAAATACGCCGTTTAATACAGCATGTGTCTTTGTCATACCAATGAACTCCTGTATTATTGAGAGAGAGAGGTCTGTAGAAAGTTGAAGCTTCGGTGGTTCATGTGTGTTTTTTTCTAGGCAAACAGAGGCAAAATGGTGGGAAAGGAACTGGGATATGTATCAGGCAAGAGCCCCTGATTCAGTAGGTGGGCAGACTACCCTGTCAATCCCATCACACAGCTGGAAACCAGTGCCTGCTCAGGACTCCCGTCCCAGGAGAAAACCAGTCTGGCCCAGTTCAGACGCCTGTCCTCTGCCTGGGCCCTTCAGATTATCACCTGAAGAATTAGCTACTGTTATTCTGAGTGCCCTGGTGACGAAGTTGCATAGAATTTCAGCAGACTGCCTCACAGCTATGCTTCCCATAACTCTATTTTTAGTGTCTGTCTTACAGATTCATGGAGCGCATGCACACGACAAAACGGATCCACCCATAATTAGCTAAAAAGAAAGTTGCGGTGCCCAGCGTATTTTCAGCAATATAAAATCAAGCTTTAGACCATTTAAAATCAAAGCATGGGGGATTATTTGACAACAAAGTGTTAAAAGAGCAATATTTGGTACATGCACGGATTTGAGATTTGACAGCCCTGGCTTCTGCTTTTCCAAATCATAAGGGAATAATTCATTTGAGAATGACCCTCTGTGCTCCGTTAAAGACAGTGGAGAGTGTTCAATGAATCACCAGCTGTATCCACAGATTCCTCAAAAGTTAATTGAAAATTTCGCCATGAGACCCTTTCAGGGTGAAAAGCCAGAGGGCTGCGAGTCATCAGACCAGCCCCGCCCTTGGGCTGCATGCTGATGAGCGCAGGGCGCTCTGCGATGCCATTTGCTGTACTTCTCTAGGTTTTTCCGTGGCTCCCATGATTCCCTGGGCGCCCACTAACAAACTGGCAGAGTCACAGGAAGTCAGAGTGTCCTGAGCATCAGAGTTAATAAATCAGACCTGGTGATGTCCTCTAAACAGGTTTGAAGGCAGAGGATAGCTCCTGCCATTATTCATGAGCCCTCACAGGCAATCTGTCTATGGCCGTGATTGTGGCTTTTATCAAACAGACAGACTGGAGAGCCATTTGTCATAATTTCAGAACCCCTGGTGTCCCTTTGGGTTTGGGTCATTGGAAAGGGAATGTTTTGTGTGTAGTTATTTGATGCTTCTAACACCACTCTTGCAAAGACTTATGAAGCATTTCATTAAAACATATGGTTCTTTGTCATTGCTAACAAACAACAAAACATAGCTCCCCATCTCTGCTTCTCTCCTTTTTGCATATGTGTAATGCATAATAATATACATAAAATCTGGCTTTCAGGAATCACTGTCTTTAATTCTGTTTCTGTCTTGAGCCTCGATGGAACATTTCTGACTCTGTCATAATATCATCTCTTTGGTCTTGGACAAGTCACAGCCTCTTTCAACGTGGCTTTCTTCTCCTGCACAGCAGGGATGGTTATGCCTGGTGCATGTGAGAATAAAGGTTTTCAGAGTGTCACGTGAAATAAAAATGAAAATAGCTTTGTCGCAGTTTTCCTTACCGTCAGAGGAATGCCATATCTTTTCAAAGAAGCCAACCTTTACCGTATGATCTTCCCAGACGTGACTTAGGATCAGCCACATTTTTGTGTATGCAGTGACTTTGACTTTCCTGAGAGTTACATCACAAATATCTTAAGAGAGGAACCTATAAGCAATTATCTGAACCTGTATTTGCGAGCCACATTTGAGAATTTTCAGCAGTCTCACATTTATTTTCTGCCAATAGTAAAATTTTAATGTTGTGGTAGATACGCTGGTGTCGGTGTCAAATCCAAAAAATAGCTTTGTCGCAGTTTTCCTTACCGTCAGAGGAATGCCATATCTTTTCAAAGAAGCCAACCTTTACCGTATGATCTTCCCAGACGTGACTTAGGATCAGCCACATTTTTGTGTATGCAGTGACTTTGACTTTCCTGAGTTACATCACAAATATCTTAAGAGAGGAACCTATAAGCAATTATCTGAACCTGTATTTGCGAGCCACATTTGAGAATTTTCAGCGGTCTCACATTTATTTTCTGCCAATAGTAAAATTTTAATGTTGTGGTAGATACGCTGGTGTCGGTGTCAAATCCAAGTTTGTGTGCCTGATGAGCAGTAAGCCCAAACAAGCTCCCAGTTGCAGGGCCAAGCAAGGAGAATGGGTAGCTTGTGCTCACAAGACCTGAACTCACTGATGGATTTCGGGGAATAGTTTTTCTAGACAAAATTGGCAGGGAGGTCTGCAGGGTACATGACCTTCCTCTGATTGGTTCGTGGGGAGGTAACAGGATAGTGTTTGGCAGCCTTCTGGTTCCAGCCAGTCTGGGGCCCACTTGCCTGTGCTCAGCCTGAAGTTACCATCGTCCCTCTTGAAGAGGGCCTAGTTCCTATAGAAGAACTCAGAGATCTGTGTCAAAGTGCTCTCTGCACCCTTCAGGAGATGCGCCGCTGGCCAGGTCCCGGCCCCGTCCTTGCACTGCCGTCGGCGCCCTTTCCTTCATCCTTGCACTGCGTCAGCGCCCTTTCCTTCATCTCTGCATTTCCGTCATTCCTCTAATTTGTGGCTGTTTGAATCTGCCCTTTTGAACTCTAGGCAGGTCTAGGAGGCTGAAACCTTTTTCCTACAAACAAAAAACCAGGGATCAGTGAAGGCTTTTTTTTAACCTAGGAGAACCCCACAAGCTTTTGTCCAGTTTCAATACAAATTTGTACAATCCATTACAGAGCTTTTGGGTGGTGTTTATAGGAAAGAGAAAGGGATGGTTTTCAGGTCCAGGACAGAGAACTCATTTTGCTAATCACTATATTAATAAGACAGAGACTTTGACACATGTTTGTATAATCCATTATAGATGTTTTGGGTCATGTTTATAGGAAATAGAAAGGAGTGATGTTCAGGTCCATGGTAGAGAACTCACTTTTGCTAATCATTATATTAATAAGATAAAGATTTGACAGCAACAGTTCCATCCATGATTTTGAGTTGCCAAGAGAACAGTCTGTCTTCCATTGCACAATCTTTACACTTAACCATGTTAGGTCTTCTAGAAATGAACGTCACTAATGACAAGGAAAGGGGGTCAGCAATAAATTGGTGGAAAATGGTCGCTGTGTCATACAGACAATTGATAGCATGCATATGTACTATTTGACTCTCATAAAGAGTCAGACACGACTGAGTGACTGAACTGACTGAACTGATTGATATGTTCTATTTGGAGAAGGAAATGGCAACCCACTCCAGTATTCTTGCCTGGAGAATCCCATGAGCAGAGGAGCCTAGTGGGCTACAGTCCATGGGGTCGCAAGGGTTGTATATGACTCAGCAACTAAACCACCATCACCATATGTTCTATTACATTTGATCAGCAGAGTCATTAGTACAGTTTCATAAGGGTGTTTGCAAAGACCTGGAATACCTTTCTGCCAAAATTTAACATGTAAGGTTTAGTTGGCATTATTCAATGATAAAGGAGCTTAATGCTGTGGTAAAATATTTAAGCCTTTGGTAGGGATTTAAAGAAACAGGAAAGGATGGATTGTTAGTAATTATTTTGAGCAAAACTACATTTCTGTATCTCATTTGAAAAGACCCTGATGCTGGGAAAGATTGAGGGCAGGAGGAGAAGGGGACAACAGAGGATGAGATGGTTGAATGGCATCACTGGCTCAATGGACCTAAGTTTGGGTAAACTCCAAGAGTTGGTGATGGACAGGGAGGCCTGCTGTGCTACAGTCCATGGGGTTGCAAGGAGTCGGACAAGACTGAGTGACTGAACTGAACTGAACTGATATCTCATTATGTCATCTATTTTACTAGTATGCAGTCCTTTTTTTTTAGCTTTGATTTTTTTGTTCATCGTGAATTTTTTGCATCAGTTTTTATTTTTGTTTATTTTGGGCCATGACCCACAGCATGTGGAATCTTAATTCCAGGGATTAGCCCATGCCCCACGCAGTGGAAGCACGGAGTCCTTACCGCTGGGCAACCAGGGAAGTCCCTCTTGCAGTCTGGAGTAAGACGTCCTCTTGCTTTGCTTTTCCAGGAGTCTCTAAAGGGTTTGTATTAGCTGTTGAACACACAGGACTGGATAGGTTTCCAACTTGAATCATGGGTGATGCTTGCAAGTGCTGCTCTCTTGGCTGGAGCGAAAAGTCTGCTGACTTTTGCACTGTGTCTCTTTCAGGTTGCTTTCAGCTATGTAACGTTTTCCGATCCCATGAAATGGAAATTGACCAGTGCTTGCTGGAGTCGCTCCCCCTGGGCCAACGGCAGCGGCTGGTGAAACGCATGCGCTGTGAGCAAGTCAAGGCGTACTACGAGCGAGAGAAAGCTTTTCAGAAGCAGGAGGGGCTCCTGAAGAAGCTGAAGCATGCGAAGAAGCAGAAGGTTCACTTCAATCTTGCTGACATGATACAGGATGCCATTATCCACCACGATGACAAGGAAGGTAATGACAAGACGATCGTTTTCTGAGGTGGTGTTTCGTATTTTCTGTTTGTTGTTTTTTGGTGGAGAAGCACAAGATAGAATTGCTTTTAAATATGAGAGTTTTTCTTTTAACTATATGAAATATTCAAGGGAAAAAAATAGCTTTCTTCAGTGAACATAGGTAAAGGTCCCAAGTCTCTTGGTAAAGATTAAAAAAGGCAAAATTTTTGTAAAATTGTTATATATATATATTTTTTTAATTTAAAATTACCTACCTGAAAATCAAGTGATTTCCATGCAAATTGTTCAAGTTGTTAATGAAAATTTTTCCCAATGCAATTGTTCCTGTTGCTAATGAGATTGTGTTACAAAAGTTATTATTATCTTATCAGTTCAGTTCAGTTCAGTCGCTCAGTCGTGTCTGACTCTTTGTGACCCTATGAATTGCAGCACGCCGGGCCTCCCTGTCCATCACCAACTCCCGGAGTTCACTCAGACTCATGTCCATCGAGTCCGTGATGCCATCCAGCCATCTGATCCTCTGTCGTCCCCTTCTCCTCCTGCCCCCAATCCCTATTACTATTAAAGTCTTTTCCAATGAGTCAACTCTTTGCATGAGGTGGCCAAAGTCCTGGAGTTTCAGCTTTAGCATCACTCCTTCCAGAGAACACCCAGGACTGATCTCCTTTAGAATGGACTGGTTGGATCTCCTTGCAGTCCAAGGGACTCTCAAGAGTCCTCTCCAACACCACAGTTCAAAAGCATCAATTATTAGGCTCTCAGCTTTCTTCACAGTCCAACTCTCACATCCATACATGACTAGGGGAAAAACCATAGCCTTGACTAGACGGACCCTTTCTTAGCAAAGTAATGTTTCTGCTTTTGAATATGCTGTCTAGGTTGGTCATAACTTTCCTTCTAAGGAGTAAGCATCTTTTAATTTCATGGCTGCAATCACCATCTGCAGTGAATTTGGAGCCCCCCTAAATAAAGTCTGACACCATTTCCACTATTTCCCCATCTATTTCCCATGAAGTGATAGGACCAGATGCCATGATCTTCGTTTTCTGAATGTTGAGCTTTAAGCCAACTTTTATTCATCCATGGAGAAAGCATCTTTTAATTTCATGGCTGCAGTCACCATTTGCAGTGATTTGGGAGCCCCAAAAAATAAAGTCTGTCACCATTTCCACTATTTCCCCATCTATTTCCCATGAAGTGATAGGACCAGATGCCATGATCTTCGTTTTCTGAATGTTGAGCTTTAAGCCAACTTTTCCACTCTCCTCTCTCACTTTCATCAAGAGCCTTTTTAATTCCTCTTCACTTTCTGCCATAAAGGTGGTGTCATCTGCATATCTGAGGTTACTGATATTTCTCCCGGCAATCTTGATTCCAGCTTGTGCTTCTTCCAGTCCAGCATTTCTCACGGTGTACTCTGCATATAAGTTAAATAAGCAGGGTGACAATATACAGCCTTGATGTACTCCTTTTCCTATTTGGAACCAGTCTGTTGTTCCATGTCCAGTTCTAACTGTTGCTTCCTGACTTGCATATAGGTTTCTCAAGAGGCAGGTCAGGCGGTCTGGTATTCCCATCTCTTTCAGAATTTCCCACAGGTAGTAAATCCAGACAGGCGTTGGCCGCCCTTCTTCTTTCTTCGCATTCTGCGGTGCCCGCTGGAGCCCGCTAAAATTAAAAGAAAAAAAAAAAAAAAGCATTTTCCACAGTTTATTGTGATCCACACAGTCAAAGGCTTTGGCATAGTCAATAAAGCAGAAATAGATGTTTTTCTGGAACTCTCTTGCTTTTTCCATGATCCAGCGGATGTTGGCAATTTGATCTCTGGTTCCTCTGCCTTTTCTAGCTGGATAGATATAGTAGTGAAGTCACTTACCTCCAAAACTCGCAGGATAGAATAATCAATTGGCTTATCCTTTAAAGTTGGTTGACTTTTCGTACCACATCTTATTAAGAATACACACTGAAAATGTTGGTTGCCCTTACAATGCTATAACGTTTCTCAGTTTTTGTGTATTCTTTTATAGGATGTTTTTGTTTGATTTGCAGTCTGCTTTCCAAAGTTCCAGTGTGAGAGAAACTCTCCAAGTTTAGGTTTAAATGTAGAAGGCTTCAACGAATCTGATATAAGTTAATTTATCTTGATTGTCTCTACAACTACTGGCTGAATTAATCTGAAGCAGGCATACAAAGAGTATGGACCCATGACCCATTAATTACATTTCAAAATAAAAATCTCTGGAAAACAAGTTTTCTTTTCTCTTTTTTCTGTGGGTGGGAGGCGGTAGGGGGCAGGGGGAGTGTAACTCATTTAGTGGAAGAACTGGCCCTTGAGCTATTTATAATTCTAACCTGTCCAGTCTGGAGAAATTAGTAACATTCTTGGCTCCAAAGCTTTCAAAGAGGAATTGTGGATCTTAGAAGGCTGACAGTTCATTCTATACAATAATAGCAGTAAAAAGACTAAAGCAGTTCTTTTATAATTACATTTCAAAATAAAAATCTCTGGAAAACAAGTTTTCTTTTCTCTTTTTTCTGTGGGTGGGAGGCGGTAGGGGGCAGGGGGAGTGTAACTCATTTAGTGGAAGAACTGGCCCTTGAGCTATTTATAATTCTAACCTGTCCAGTCTGGAGAAATTAGTAACATTCTTGGCTCCAAAGCTTTCAAAGAGGAATTGTGGATCTTAGAAGGCTGACAGTTCATTCTATACAATAATAGCAGTAAAAAGACTAAAGCAGTTCTTTTTATGGTTTTGTGTGGGCTTGATAGTCAAACTAGAAGTTATGAGTTTTGTTTTGTTTTTTTTCTTTTTGGTGGTATAGAATGAGTGACAAAGACTCTCCTAGTTGGGAAGGACCTAAGAAATGGCCTAGTCTAATCCCTTATTTTATGCATAAAGAAGGTGAGAGTCAGTCAAGGTGACAAGTCTTACAGAAGGCTGTGCCAGACCATTTCACCTCCCATTTTATTATTCTACATTCGTGTGAATGGCCGTCTCCTCTGTGAAGCTATATGTACATTGAGGGACAAGGGACTATCTGTCAGTTTCAGCATACCCACCTGCCCCTCCCAGTATCTTCCATGGGTGTGAAGGGAACGAGTGAGCGATTTTCCCAAGTTTACCCAGCAGGTGTTGGCAGAGAATTCCTAAATTTGAATGCAGGTGGATTTAAGCCCTATGTTGATTTAAAAGAAAGAAACAGCAAGAAAATATTTACAAAGCTCTAAAACCTTCTGTGTAAAATTATTTAATTGCTAAGACATATCTCTTGCGATGCCATGAACTGTAGACTTCCAGGGTCCTCTGTCCATGGGATTTTGTCGGCAAGAATACTGGAGTGGGTTGCCATTTCCTTTTCCAGGAAATCTTCCTGACCCAGGGATCAAACTTGCATCTCTTCTCTGGTAGTTGGGTTCTATACTACTGAGCTACCAGGGAAGGCTTCTATGTAAAATAGTTACAGGAAAAAATTAATACCTAAGTTAGTGTTAGTAAGAAATTAAGCATGGTAAAATAATAATGTTATGCCCAAGTTGCGAAATCTCCCAATGACTACCAGGGAGCTGGTATCCGATGCAAAAGCAAGAGAGTCTTTATTACCAAGCTCGAGCTGGGGCTCCCACCGACACCGACGCAGTAGCTGTAGGGAGGAGCCTCGAACACTGGGTTTCATTGCTTATATAGGGTAGACGTCTAATTGGCTAGGTGTTGGGTTCTGATTGGTTCCCATTTCCCGGGCTTAATTGCTTAATTCGAATTTCCCGTCAGGTCATAAGTCCGGTAAGTAAAGTTAGGAGATCCTAACCTGGGATCTGATTAGCTCGCAGGTGGTGGGGTGAGGTCAGGGGATTTCCAAATACTCTTTGCTCAGAAATGGAGTCTTTTTTAACAAAATAGGGTGGCTTAGGTCCTTCAATAAACCCAGAGAACAAGAGGAAACTCTAATATATTATGTTAGGTACTATAATTTGTGAAAACATTGCAACCATAAAATCTGAATTAATATTTTTGAAGAGTTGCTATAAGCATGGAACTGTGCTGTCACTTGGAGGGATCAAAGAGCAGGGAGAGAGATGAATCCTATCTTCAGAAAAACTCCAATCGAATAGAAAAAGAGAAAAAAATCAGTAAAATACAAAACTGACTAAAAATGAAGTCTGATGGAGGTGGCAGAGTGGGCCAAGTTTCCTGGTGGCTGTGATTGTTTGAGTGACCTGATTTTAAAGCTTAGATACTTGAAGGAAGGAAAAGAATAAATCATTCCCCTTGAGCAGCAATGCAGGTGAGCAGCTGCAGAGAATCAGAGTCCCACACACGGAGGTCTGTCTGAAAGGGTTAGTCCATGCCAAGTTGCTTCAGTCGAGTCCACCTCTTTGTGACCCCATGAACTGTAGCCCCCCAGGCTCCTCGGTCCCTGGGATTCTCCAGGCAGGAATACTGGAGTGGGTTGCCATGGCCTCCTCCAGGGGATCCCCCCGACCCAGGGATGGAGCCCGCATCTTCTGCGGCTCCTGAATCGGTAGGCGGGTTCTTTGCCGCCAGCACCACCTGGGAAGCCCCGTGTAGGATGCAGATGGCGATAAATGCTGAAGAGTCCACGGTTGCCGCCTGAAGGTATATGAGGGAAGGGGCGTGTCCGGTGAGTACAGAGACGGGGAGCATCCCAGCTTGATAAAGGAGCCAGGGTGGTGGGAGCAGATGAACAAGTGGGGAGACAGAAGGGGAGGAGCCAGGCCCCGTGGGGACTCGGAGCGTCGTGGGATGGCCTCTGGCTGTCGTGTCCCGCGCCTGCTGAAGCCTTTGGAGAATCTGAGCAGAAGAGAGACCTGCTGTCCCTTGTGAGTTATCAGAACTGGCTTGGCTGCCGCATTTTGAACTCATGGAAGGATTTCCAGGGTAAAAGCGGGGAAATTGGTTGGGAGGCTCTTTTGATAAACTCAGTGAGAGAGGATGGGGACTTGGACCAAAATGGAACAAGGATGTGGTGAGAAATAGTCAATTTGGGGATACATTTTTAGAATAAAGCTGACAGGAAATGCTGATGAACCAGTGACGGGGAATATAATAATTTTCCATTGCTGCCATAACATGTTGTTGCAAATAGAGCAGCTGAAAATAATCTCAGTAATTATCATATGGTTCCATAGGACAGATGTCTGGTGTGGGTCCCAGTGGGCTGACATCAAGGTTATCATCAGGGCTGCTGTCTTCTGGGAGTTCTATCTGGTAGTCTGTCGCAGAACCTTTTCAGTTTCTGGGAGCCATCAGCATCCATGAAATCTTAGCCTCCTCCTCCATTGTCAGAATCAGCAGCGGTAGGTTGACCCTGTCTCTCAAGCTTTGAATTCCTCTTGTTTCTTTTCTGTCCTTGCTCACATCTCTCTGACCAGATGTTTTGCTCTTCTCTTCTTCTTTTAGGGGCCCTGTGATTGCATTGGGCTCATCTGTATAATAGAATTCGGGCAAATGGCCCTATTTTATGGTCAGCTCATTAGCACTGTTAATTCTCTGTCCCCAGATCATGTAATATATTCACATGAATCACATCAGAAGGTGCAATTCATGGAAGCAAAATCCTACCCACCATGGGGATCTGAGAAGCTCAAGGATGACCTCAAGTTTGTTCTGCCCTGAACAACCAGAAAAATGAAATGCTATTAACTGAGTTAGTGGTGCCTCTAGGAAGTCAGAATAAGAGAGGATGTTGCACTGGCTGGAGATGTAAACTTGAGATAGATGAACATATAGGTGGTATTGAAAGCCCAGTGATATTTTAGTATCACTTAGGGAATGAATTTAGATAAAATTATAGGAGTACAAGGACTGGGTCTCAAGGAATTCCAGTATTAAGAGTTGAGTGAAGTGAGGTAAAACCCCCAGAAGAAAGAAAAATGAAGTGAGGGTGCCTTTCTTGGACTTAAATAATGAGAAATTTTCAAGGAGGGATGAGTAATCAACTATTCCCAATTCTTCTGCTCAGTTCAGTGGGATAAAGGTTGGGTCTTGACCATCAAGCTTAGGAATATGGAGATGATTGGTTTGGCGAATTGTAAGAAGCAGAAATCTTAAAGGTATGAGATCTAACAGAGTGGGAAAACAGAAATGGCCTCAGAGAATATAGAGAGCTCTTTAGAGACTTTTTTTGATCAATTGAAGTATAGTTGATTTATAATGTTGTATTAGTTTCAGATGTACTTCAAAGGGCACATATATGAGGTATATAAGCATATAACTCTCTCTATATCAGTCAGTTCAGTTNGCCAAAGTATTGGAGTTTCAGCTTCAGCATCAGTCCTTCCAATGAATATTCAGGACTGATCTCCTTTAGGATGGACTGGTTGGATCTCCTTGTAGTCCAATGGACTCTCAAGAGTCTTCTCCAACACCACAGTTCAAAAACATCAATTTTTCGGTGCTCAGCCTTCTTTATGTTCCAACTTTCATATTCACACGTGACTACTGGAAAAACCATAGCTTTGACTAGATGGACCTTTACTTATTTATTATAAAAAATTATGTATTTATGAGCTGTGGCAAGCTGGGGCTGCTCCCTAGTCTCAGTTTCTGGGCTTCTCACTGCGGTGGCTTCTCTTGTTGCGGAGTGTGGGCTCTCAAGCACAGGCTCAGTAGTTTTGGCAGGACGGGCTTATTGCACCATGGCACATGGGAGACCCCAGTTGAGTTCCTGGATTGGGAATATCTGCTGGAGAAGGAATTGGCTACCCACTCCTGTTTTCCCATGCTTCCCTTGTGGCTCAGCTGGTAAACAGTCTGCCTGTAATGTGGGAGACCTGGGTTTGATCCCTGGGTAGGGAAGATCCCCTGGAGAAGGGAAAGGCTACTCACTTCAGTATTCTGGCCTGGAGAATTCCATGGACTGTGTACTCCATGGGGTCGCAAAGAGTTGGACACAACTAAGCAACTTTGCCTTCACTATGTGGGATCTTCCCAGACCTGGGATCAAACCTGTGTCTTTTGCATTGGTGGCTGGATTCTTTACCTCTGAGCCACCAGGGAAGCCCCTACCCTGTTTATTCTTTAGGGGTGAAACAACATTGTAATGTGGGAGACCTGGGTTTGATCCCTGGGTAGGGAAGATCCCCTGGAGAAGGGAAAGGCTACTCACTCAGTATTCTGGCCTGGAGAATTCCATGGACTGTGTACTCCATGGGGTCGCAAAGAGTTGGACACAACTAAGCAACTTTGCCTTCACTATGTGGGATCTTCCCAGACCTGGGATCAAACCTGTGTCTCTTGCATTGGTGGCTGGATTCTTTACCTCTGAGCCACCAGGGAAGCCCCTACCCTGTTTATTCTTTAGGGGTGAAACAACACAGTCAGTTTCTGAAGATTCTTAGACACAAATGTCCTCAACTACTACTTATATAAATTTCCTTCTCCCAGGAAAGCGTTTCTGTCACTAACGCAAGCAGAGATGGTGTGCACTAACTAAGGTTAATATTGCCATCAAATGGTGAAGAAATAGTTGAAAGGCTTCAGATTCAGCCAGAGTTTTAATTTGTAGTCAATGATAAACTTTTTTAGTACATTGTTGAAATATAAAATAAAAATTTCTGTGCACAGAGGTTGTCTTAGCTCTGACTGCCATAACAAAATACTCGAGGCCTGGTGGCTTCAACAATAGACATGACTTTCTCATGGTTCTGGAGGCTGGAAAGTGTAAGATTGAGATGCTGGCTGATCCAGTTCTTGTAGAGGGCTCTCTGTCTGGCTCATAGATGGCTGCCTTCTTACTGTGTACTCCCATGACGGAGAGAGAGAAAGAGACTCCTGTCTCTTTTCTTATAAGGGTACTTATAAGGTAATAAGGTGCTTATAAGGGAATCCCATCACAAGGACTCCATCCTCCTGGCCTCACCCAAATCTAACTATCCCCCAGAGGCTCACAAATCCTAATTTCACACTGAGGATATTCGATAGATGAACTTTTGTTGTTCCTATGTCATGTTTCCTCTTTGCAACCTCATGGACTGCAGCACACTGGGGTCCCCTGTCCTTCACTGTCTTCCAGAGTCTGCTCAAATTCATGTCCTTTGAGTTGGTGCTGCCATCCAACCATCTCATCCTCTGCTGCCCCCTTCTCCTTTTGCCTTCAGTCTTTCCCAGCATCATGGTCTTTTCCAGTGAGCGACTCTTTGGATCAGGTGGCCAAAGTATTGGAGGTTCAGCTTCAATGTCAGTCCTTCCAATGGATATTCAGGGTTGATTTCCTTTAGGATGGACTGGTTGGATCTCCTTGCAGTCCATGGGACTCTCAAGAGTCTTCTCCAACACCACAGTCCAAAAGCATCAATTCTAAAGCTCTTAACCTTCTTTATGTTCCAACTCTCACATCAGTACGTGACTATTGGAAAAACCACAGCTTTGACTATATGGACCTTCCTTGGCAAAGTGATGCCTCTTCCCTTTTAATACACTGCCTAGGTTTGTCACAGGATTCATACAGTCATGGTAGTCATACTTTGATTTATTTTTAAGCTACCCACATGCTTAATGTATGCATTTATACAATTGAGACACCAAAAAATGTTGCCATAAGAAAAAAAACTTTCCATTTGAATTATTTTAAAAACTTTACAGAGTGTGTATTTGCTTAAATTATTTTGTCACTTAGTCTCAAGTTCTTTCATTGGCCTGCTGAGTGGGTGTGTGCTAAGCTGCTTCAGTTCAGTTCAGTTCAGTCGCTCAGTCATGTCCAACTCTTTGCGACCCCATGAATCGCAGCACGCCAGGCCTCCCTGTCTGTCACCAACTCCTGGAGTTCACTCAGACTCGTGTCCATTGAGTCCGTGATGCCATCCAGCTATCTCATCCTGTGTCATCCCCTTCTCCTCCTGCCCCCAACCCCTCCCAGCATCACAATCTTTTCCAATGAGTCAACTCTTCGTATGAGGTGGCCAAAGGAGTTTCAGCTTTAGCATCATTCCTTCCAAAGGAATCCCAGGGCTGATCTCCTTCAGAATGGACTGGTTGGATCTCCTTGCAGTCCAAGGGACTCTCAAGAGTCTTCTCCAACACCACAGCTCAAAAGCATCAATTCTTCGGCACTCAGCCTTCTTCACAGTCGTGTTGAACTCTTTGTGACCCTATGGACTATAACCCACCAGGCTCCTCTGTCCATGGGATTCTCCAGGCAAGAATACTGGAGTGGTTGCCAGGCCCTCCTTCAGGGGATCTTCTGACCCAGGGATCAAACCTGGGTCTCTTATGTGTCCTGCACCAGGACTCGGGTTCTTAGCACTACCACCACCTGGGAAGCCCCGAAGCTTGCTGAGTATAAGGGATCAAATATACTTTGTCAAAGGACAGCATGTTATATGTGTTGAGGTTTATGGTGTCTCATTAACAAGAAATTCACGGATTTCTGTTTAACTTTCTAAATGTTGCCTTTTTGTAAGTATAAATTTAGTGTCTTCAACACTTTATTGTTTTCTTCAGGGAGATAGTGATTTTTTAGTGTGTAATCTGTCATTTTAATATATTTCATCAATTTAAAATGTGCTCAATAATTCTTTTCCATCTAGAAAGCAATTTTTTTTTCTAAATTGTTTTAGGGGTTTTAATTTAACTCTCTTTGAGTTATACCATGTTAGAAAGAGAAATTTTCTCTATATGAACAAAATGTTTAAATGGGAATGCAATTCCTCTGTTAGAATTGCTACTCCTAGATACCAGTTTTTACTAATTAGTCCACAATATGTTTTGACTAAAAGTAATGTAAACGGCAGTGGGCTGACTTCATTGTGCATCTGCTGTTTAGCATCCTATGGTTGTTTTCAACAGGGTTTGTTCCCTATATGATTTTAGTCCCTTCGTCTTTCAACAACCATATTCAGTAGGGACAAGAATGTTCTCCCCTTTGTGTGTGTGAGGACACTGAACCTTAGAAGAATTCATCATTTTTCTCACAACACTACCCTGTCTCTTAAGTTAGTTTCTTTAAAGAAAAAATCACTCTGTTGAGATAAGAGTGACATACAATTGTTGTGCGCATTTCATGTGGCATCCTCGTGAGTCTGGAGATAAATGGACATCTGAGAAACCATTACCAGAATCAAGGCCATGAACATCTATCACCTCCAGAAGCTTCCTCCCGCACTCCCTTAATACCGTTCATTAGATTTTCTTCTTTTGTGATGAGAACACTCTAATAGCGCCCCTCAAGCTTATCTTGATGGTGAAATGAGCTGAACCAGCCACTCCATTGACTTCCTCCTCCGGCTGTTTGGATTTCTTCTCCTGGGCAGGTGAACGTTCAGGCCACTGTTAAGGGAGCAGCCACAGGAGTGGACAGATACGCTCTCCTGTGTTCCCTCCTCTTCTGTGACCAACTCCCCTCCCTTTTATCCCCTCTTTTTACAATTTAAAATTATTTATTCATCAGTTTGCATATAAAGTATCCACTGAGAGCCTGCTGTATTCCAGATACCCAGAGTGCTTGAAAGCACAGTTATAGACCTGTAATGTCAAGCTTCATTTCTATCTCCACTCCATATAACTGAAAGTTCTACGTCGTCACTTAGGGAAAAGGAAGCTATGAAATTGTAGGAACGCGAGACTCTGTTTCCTTCTCCTGCCTCACTAGCTCCTGGTCCTTGGTTTCCTGGAAGGCTGTGGCCTAAAGTCATGAGCCAGAGCTTTGAGCTGAACTCTTCTCGTCCCACCCATCTTCCCTGGAAGGTTCCCCTTTCCCCACTGCATCTGCCTTCACCCGCTCTGACGATTCCCAAATCGTATTGAGTTCTTTCTTCTCAGCTCCAGATGCCACCATTCTGATGGCCTCACACTTCTGACTTCTTATGTTCAAAACTGAGTGCTTGTCCCCGTGTCTTTCCCAATCCCAGACTCCTGTTTTCTGTTTCAGTTAATGTCACTCCCCTTCCCCACCTTCTGGTCCAGATATCTGGAGGCCACATTGATTTAGGCCCACATTTGGGAAGTGCTAATGGTTGCACCTCCCCTGAATAGTTTATGGGTGATGTCAGATGTCTGCATATTACCCAGAGCCTTCTAAGAATATGCTAGAATGCAGTGAATGCTCACTACCTACTGGATCATCTCCTAAGAGGTTCCCCTTAGAGTTTCATACGTAGATCACTGGGGACCAAGTGTGGAGCCTTGGGCCAAAGAATGCATTTCATATATTCTTTATGTGTTTCATAGATGGAAAAATGAAATGAGACTGCAGTAAGTAAGCTCCTAGCCCTTTCCCTACATTTACTGGATTGGCTCAGAAGTTAAAATTCTGAAGTAGTTAGCTAGGTCATAAATTTATTTAAAGTTTAAAACTTTGTGTAAAATTTATATTTATTTATTTTTTTAGTATCTAGAGTATAAATGGAGGAGCCAGTTAAGATTTATCACTGTTACCATCTAATATAATACAATCTTTTAAAAATATTACTTATTTAAAAAATTTTTACTGGAATATAATTGCCTTAAAATATTGTGTTAGTTTCTGCTGTCAAATGAATCAGCTGCATGTTTACATATATCCTCTCCCTCTGGTGGTGTTTCCGCAGTGGAGACTGTGGATTTTTACCAGAGGCAGCCTTGTTCTCTCTCTCCAACCTTCCTGTCACCAGCTGCACAAATAGGCAGTTGGAAAATGACAGTCCATTGACAAATTTAAGCTAATACGTACAGAAATGATACCAAAACTCTACCAACATGAGAACAGTGATCGAATCTAATAAGTCGGTACCCAGTCCTTGTTCCCTACTTGCATTTGTTCTCAACATAATTGTGATGCATGTTAAGCACTCCACAAGGACACATATGCCTGGTGAAGTCGCTCAGTCGTGTCCGACTCTTTGCGACCCCGTGGACTGTAACCTACTAGGCTTCTCCATCCATGGGATTCTCCAGGCAAGGATACTGGAGTGGATTGCCATTTCCTTTTCCAGGGGATCTTCCCGACCCAGGGATCGAACCCAGGTCTCCTGCATTGGAGGCAGACGCTTTAACCTCTGAGCCACCAGGGAAGCACACATATGCCTAGAAATTAAAATGAGGAGGATTTACTTGACATGGGCTTTCCTGGTGGCTCAGATGGTGAAGAATCTGCCTGCAATGCAGGAGACCCAGGTTTGATCTCTGGGTCATAGAAGATACCCTGGAGTAGGAAATGGCACCTCACTCCATTATTCTTGCCTGAAAAGTCCTATGAACAGAGAAGCCTGGCAGGCTACTGTCCTGGGTTGTAAAGAGCTGGATTGACCGAGTGAGCATACACACACATTTCAAAACAAGCTATAAAATCATAAATAGCCTCAAATTAAGTGCATTTAAATTCTGTGGGATTCTGTATGAATTGAGTGAGCGGCTTAGTAGTCACCAATACCAAATGCATATTCCTGAGAAGTGTTAATTATTTTAAATGCCTGCCATGTAATCACAACTTTACTGGGTACTGAGAGTAATTGGAAAAAAAAATAGAGAAAAAATTGTGCTTCATAAACAGTTATAATCTAGGTGGAAAGATACATTGTTCTTTAAAAAAGAGATTAGAAGTTATATCTACTTAAAAGCAATTTCAGTGGGCATTTGTTGGGCTGAGGTGAGGAACAGATGAATCAGAAACTCTGCTCTTTGGGAAATTTTCAGAGTTCAGTAGGAAGAGAGAAAGGGACTTTTTGGTTGGGAAAAACAGCTTGAAGGCAGAGAAAAACAGGTTTCTTATAGGAGAGTGTCATGGCAGAAGTTAGCACCAAGAGTTTTAACTCTACATTTGGAGTGATGGGTTTGATCCCAACCCCAAAACTTAGGAGCCATGTGTCCCAGGTCAGGGACAGGCCACTTTCCTATTCTCACCTTCCTCTTCTGTAAATAAGGTTAAGAGGCAGAGATGACCATCTCTCATAAGTGCTCATAAGGATTAGTTAAATAATGCATGCAAAGAACTTGTATCTGTCATGTATTACTACAGGCATAATAAATATCCGCTGTTATTATGACTTGAAAGGGGACTAAGGGATGCTGTTGAAATAGATGGAGCACTCCAACCTCAGGACCTTTGAGCATCTTAGAATTAAACAGAAAAAGGCATTTCTTTTGTAGGGAGGAGTCAGCAGGGCTAGCAGAACTTTTGTGAGGTAAAGGCTTCAGACGCTTTTGAATCTTCACGTTCCCAGCATGCATGTTGTCACCCCTTTCCTCTCCATGGACAAGGACTTGGAGCTTTTGCTGGCTATCTGAAGGAGTGGCAGTATGGCAGCAAGAGCATCAGCAGGGCAGTGGGGCCATGTAGGGATGCCTGCGTGCGCGCTCAGTCGCTTCAGTCGTGTGTGACTCTGGACTGTAGCCCGCCAGGCTCTTCTTGTTCATGGGATTCTCCAGGCAAGAACACTGGAATGGGTTGCCATGTCCGCCTCCAGTTAGGTATCATACCTTTCTTTTTTTTTTAATACCATTTCTTGCATGAATATAAGAAAAAGTGTGAAAGGGAAATACTGGATTAAAAAGTACATTAAAAAATTAACCCAATAGTTTTCATATTTTAGGGGAGAGAAAGACAGGTAGTGAATTCTGATATATGCAAGAAGATACTGTCTTACAGTTTTACAGCATTGCTCATCTGTGTCAATGTCTTATTCCACATGAAGCTGCTTCCTAGACTCGATATCTTTTGACTAATGTGAATGTCTCATGAGAATTAGTGACAGAATCTAACATCTGCAATTTCTCAGTCTGCATACTCTCAAGTTTTAATTAAATCGAGACTGAAAAAGAAAACAAATATTCTAGATCACTGAATTAATACGATGGCTGAGGTCTTCAGTCCATCACGTTTTTAGATAGCATTGCTGCCACTGGTATAAACCAAGAGTTCTCTGAGTCGCTGTGCTTAGAATAGTCTATGGGAAAAGAAAGAAAAAAAACAAACCTGGTAATTTTCATAGAAAAAAGGCTCAGTCTGTCAGAGGCCCAGATTGCTGCTGAGGGTACAAGAGCAGCAGCAAGACAGTCTGTAGTTCATGTTTGCCTTCAGCAGTATGACTATTGTACGCTCCAAAGTAAGGTGTTTTACACGGAAAATGTATATTTTCCATTTATAAGAGCAGAGAAGTCATTTAGTGTATGTAAGGATGGACAGAATATATTATCAGAGGTTTTACTGAGAATTTCCAACATGCAGACAGTTTCTAAGAATTTGAAGCTTGAGAATGCTGCTTTATAAAGCAGCACATTGCAGCCCCACTTGGGAGGCCGCTCCTTCGGGCCTTCTCAGGTCATCATTCGCCCAGGTTCTCCTTCATTGTCACAGCACAAGATCGTTTGCGTGGAAAAAAATATGTTGTAATATTTTCCAAAGTGATAAGAAAAGAAAACTAAACTAAACCACACCCCTTTCGTTTCATTGGTTTCTTTTTACCAAAATTCCTCAGAATTTGTCCATGTTTTTCTTCTTTTTCATTGTACTTATCACTGTGCAACAAATCCCTTGCGTGCTTGTCTGTCTTCTCCCTGTGGAATGGAGAGCTACACGAGCAAATATTTCATATGGATATTCATGTTTTCTCATAAGAGATTTCTAAAACCATGCAGGTTCTTTTGGTTTCCCTTTTTGTACATTTGGAGTGCAATTGGGCATCTCAGAGACTTTCTCCCTGTAACTCAGTTACTCTTCACAGCGCTTCATAATTTCCTTTTTCTGGTGCTACTTTTCATTTTTCTATTTTGTGGGCTGTCGACAACGTTACCCCAAGAGTGGTCCCGCGAGGGCAGCATTGCCCACACCTGGGAGCCTGTTAGACATGCAGGTCGACTGGGCTTGTCCCAGACCCGCTGAATCTGAAACTCTGGAGTGGGACAGGAAGCTGTGTTCCCAGAGACCTTCTTGGGATTCTGCTGTGCTTCCCAACCTGGCATGCCTGTCACACTTACTCTTGGGATTCACTGAAATTCTCTGTCCAAGGGACAAAGAAGGTACACATTTCACCATCTGTGGGGCCATGACAAGCAGAAAACAGTCCTGTCTCAGGCCCCAGTCGTCCCTGTGAAGAGCATGATGAGCCTGATCTAATAGAGATGCTGCCAGGCCTTGAGTATAAGGCTGGCTTCCTGCTCCTCTTAGTTTCTGTGTTTCTTATTCTTATCTCAAAATGTCTGTATTCTATTCGTCTTTCAAGACTTGAATGAAATAATCTCTGATTTCTGAAACAGCATTAATAATAATTCTCCTTGTCAATCCCAAAAGAAAGTCTCCTTTGCGTTTTATTCATGGGTCTAGATTCACTTACTTACATCTGCCTTCTAATGTCGTTCTTGATATAAATGCTGTCTTCCCAGTTCTGTGCAACTCACAACAAAGCTATGTCTTCAGTCACCTTCTGTCCCACGCTGCAGCTGCTGGTTCAGAGTAGGAAGCCCTCTGTTTTCCTTCCTCACTGCAGCAGCTCCTGAGAAAACAGTAGAGTGCTACTGCCTGATTTAGCAATGTCTGGAAATACGGAAAAAAATTAAAAAGGAAAAACCCACACGTTACAATCCATGACCAGACTCTCACGGGAGGCATGTACGAGCAAAAATCTGTGTCTGATAAACGAGCCGCTTCACCTGGAATTGGCGTGTGATAGAAGCAGCTGTAAGTCCTCTTCATTCCAGCTGTGTAATTCTGGAAGCCATTTCTGAAGACCCTGGGGTGACATAGATTTGACAATTGCCTCTATTTCCTTCTCAATTGGAACTGATTCTATAGAAAAACAAGATTACCTTCTGGCTCTAATAAAATGAGGATCACAAACGCAATTTTATGTCCAAGTTGAATTTTAGGAAGATAAAGCTTGATGTTAAGCCTGAGAATTCAGGCCCTTGGCATTCATCCTCTGAATTTCCTTTCCAACTAGGACAACTGGTAGGAGCAACATGCTTTCTTCTTTTAGAAACTCTTGAGGATTTGAAATGGGTTGCCTTCTTCAACACTGCAGAAAGGGTGCATGAACTGAATGACAATATGGTGCCACTTGAGGAGGACTTTTACCTTTTTTTTTAACCAACTTGTGGGATTGTCTTCAGGAGGAAATGTGTTGTGTACCTGTCTATGTGGGCTGCCATAACAAAATGCTACAGAATGAAAGCTTTAATCATCAGAAATTAATTTTATTGCAGTTTTGGGCACAGTTGCTTTCTGGCAAGAGCTCTCTTCCTGGCTTATAGATGGGTGACTTCTCTTGTACCGTTACAGGACTCTCCCTTGACGCCTGCAGAGAAAATGAGCTCTCTTGTGTCTCTTGATATAAGGACACTGATCCTATTAGACCAGGGCTCCACTCTTGCGGCCTCATTTAATTTTACCTCCTCAAAGTGTCCTCCCAGGTGGTGAAGTGGTAAAGCCCCTGCGTGCCATCAATGCCAGGGACATAAGAAATGCAGGTTTGATCCTTGGGTGAGGAAGATCCCCTGGAGGAAGGCATGGAAACCTACTCCAGTACTCTTGCCTGGGAAATTCCATGGACAGAGGAGCCTGGCAGACTACAGTCCATAGGGTCACAGGGTCAGACACGACTGAAGCGACTGAGCATGCAAACCTGTATTCCAAACACGGTTCCAGCGTGTATTAGGGCTTCAGCATACCGATCTGGGGAGGATGCGGTTCTTTTCACAAAGGTGTGTTTTGTTTGATTCTCATTGCTTTTTAAATATTAGTTCGTTAATCTTTTGGTTGGAAGGTAATTGCCCTACAGTGTGGTCTTGGTTTCTGCCGCTCAGTGCCCGTCAGCCACCGCGTGTGTGTGTGTGCATGTCTGTCGCCTCCCTCTTGCTCTCTGCCCTCTCGCGCAGAGCCCCAGGCCGGGCGCCCGTGCTCCGCGGCAGTCGCGCTGTGGTCTGGTTTACACACCTTAGTGTACATATGTCAGTGCTGCTTTCTCGATTCGCCCCGCCTTCTCCTTCCCCCGAATTCTCCTTTCAAGGACTGCATTTGTTCTTGGCCCACTGGAAGGTGGACATCAAGATGGAATTGGATGTGTCGGTGATTTGGTGGGGGGACAGCAGCAAGGATAAAGGGGGAAGGGCGCAGAGGCACCTGGAGGAGCCTTCAGAGCGAGATGCCAGTGTGAGCCAGCTGCGTTAGTGCGCGGAGGCTGCCACAGCTTTGGAGCACAGGCTGGCGGCTGAAGGACAGGCAGGTGTTTCCTCATATTTCTGAAGCTTTGCATTTGAGGATCAAGATGTCCGCATCTTGCAAGTCAACTCATCTCTGAGTTTCAAGTTTCTTGCCTGTTAAATGGAGTTGATACTAGTTTGCAAGCATGTAAAGATTGGATATTAGGTAGATACTTTTTAAATGGTAGCTTTCTTATTGTTCAGAATGAGTTTGTTATAATCATAATTATCACTAGGAAGATATGATTAAAATAGTGCCCTAAACTACTGTGACAATTTTAAAACTTTAGGTTACAAGCTTTAAGAACATAGATTGTTGACTTGACATTTGAAGTCTAACTAAATTTTATTTTCATAGTTTAAACAGTTTTCAAAACTGCTAATCATGTCACAGTTGGTGATTTAATTTTGAAATTTTATGTAATACCACAATTTTTAAGAACCTTCAAAAATACCTTAAAGATAATTGGAAATTTAGCTATTGCAGTGTGCATGTGTTTGTCCTTAAAGGACACAGACCTTTTTTAAATCATACTCGCTAATGAAGTTAATTTTAATTGACTCCCAAATTTTATCAAGGGGCTATATTACTGGAATTAAAATGAATCATTTTACTCAAATGCCTCACAAAGACCTTTTATGAGTAATAGACAGTTTTGATTATCCCTCCCATGACTGTCTTTGGTAAAAATTCAATACACTTTCATTGTCAAAGTGTATCTTTGTTAAACCAAGCAAATAACCTATATCCTTGCTTATTCTTTTTTCATTAACAATCATTTCTTATGAAGTGTATGAACACGCAAGTACAAAAAAATCTCTGAAATATGAAGAATAAAAGCATAATAGTAGCTAGAGGGGGAGGCAGGTGGCAGTGGTGGGAGGGATAAATTGGGAGGTTGGGATTGACATGTACATACTACTCTATATAAAGATATAACCTTTAAGGACCTACTCTATAGCACAAGGAACTCTTTTCAGCACTCTGTAATGACCTAAATGGGAAAGGAATATAAAGAAAGAGTGGTTATCGGTACATGTTTAACTGATTCACTTTACTGTACAATAGAAGGAAACAAAACATTGTAAATTATCTTACTCCAATAATATTTTTTAATGTTAAAAGAAAAACCATGGTAGTGATACAGAAGTGGAAGTGGAAAAGCCCCTGTAATACCAAACTGGACTTGGAAACACCCCACAGCCCACTCAGCTTCATTTCTAACAGAAAAGCACCAATTACTGAGGAACAGTGAGATTAACATGATACAGAAACCGTCTTCTAAATAAAATTCTGTAACAACTTTCGCTGGGGACTGAGAATGTCACAGAATATAATGAATTATGTATGTGCCTGAGTGATTTTGCCATTCTGTCCATCAGCCAGCTCTCAGCTCATTTTCCACTGTTTTTCTCCCAATATTGTTTAAAATTTCCATTTTCCAGCTTAGTAAGTCCAGTGCCTTCCACGAGGCACCCTCCAATCCTGTTCATGTTAAGGTCAGGCTTAGTGGCTTAGAACATGAATACCATACAAAGCAGAACAAAAGAGCTCCTGTAGGAGTATCTTTGAGTGCTTCTGACTCAGGCAGAGGTTTGCGAGACGGAGTGCACCGTTTCTAGATTTCTCTTTCTCTTGGCTTTTCCTGCTTTCCTTTCTTTCTGCTCTTTTGCACAACAGTGGTTAAAATGGAAGTTCCCGCTGTTTTATTTGACAACTTATTTGCATCTTTCTTCCCCTACTTCCAAATTCACCTCCTCCTCGAGAACTGGAAGGGCTGGCTGTAGATGTCAGACTCACTGTTTAGCCCAAGTCCATTCATTTTCATCAGTCTTTATCTGATGGAAAAACATGCTTGCAGAATATATAACAACCTGATTGACTCTTCTCATTAATTTCTTTGTTTTCACTCATAACTTAATGAACATCAGTGACAAGTTGAAGTACTCTCAGAGCCACCACCATAATTTTTATGTTTGAGTGATACTTATTATGGATTGAGTTGGCCAGGCCAGCATTAATTCTGACCATGCCTGCAAAACAGGAGACCCAGGTTTGATTCTTGGGTCAGGAAGATCCCCTGGAGACGGAACTGGCTGCTCACTCCAGTGTTCTCGACTGGAGAATTCCATGGGGTCGTGAAGAGTCGGACTGGACTGAGCGACTAACACTTTCACTTTTTACTTTCAGTGGTCTTCTGTCTGGAGTTTCTACCTTCAATATTTCATTCTTCTGATATCTCATGCACTCAAATATATTAGTATGTTCCCAAAAGATCCTAGCAATGTCATTCCTAGTCTCGGAAGCCTACCTGCCTTTTTTTTTCCGGAAGAATGAAGATCCTCTTTCAAATTGTGTAGTTTCAAGATTTTTGTAACCTGATCTTAGCATGTTTTTCATTATCTCTAATTTCACTACAACTTAAGTCCCTCCTCTAAATCTTCTCTCTGGGTGTATTCAAATGCATCTCACTTTCTTTCTTTTTTTTTTTTTTTGCTTCTCAGCTTTCTTCATAGTACCAGTTCCAATGCAAGACTTTTCCCTGTTCTCTCAACCTCTGCTGTGTTCCTCCACTAAATAAAATATCTATAACCAAAAACCTGCTAAAATATTCCACCACTTTCCTCTTTTTTCCTCTCTTTTCTCTTCCAAAAGTCTCCAGATACTCAAAAGTGTGAAATTCTGTTTTCCTTGATTGATAAGCTTGTTTTCACAAATCACTCTGGGGTGGGCTTTATGAGTTTTCTGTTGCCCAGTGGTTGGATGGCATCACCGACTCAATGGACATGAGTTTGAGCAAGCTCTAGAGATGGTGAAGGACAGGGAAGCCTGGCATGCCACACAGTCCGTGGGGTCACAAAGAGTCAACACAACTGAGCGGCTGAACAGCAGTGATTATTCTGTAACAAGTTAATCACCCACATAGCCCCTTGAGGCACACACTTGGGATGTCTCAGTTTTTGTGGCTCAGGAGTCTGACCGTGGCATCACTGAGTCTGTTACTTAGGGTGTCAAGTGGCTGTGGTTAAGCTGAGGGTGGGCTGTGTTGGAGACTTGACTAGAGAAGAACCTTCTTATAAGCTGACCAGTTCCCTGTGGGTTAGGATTAAGGCCCTGGCTTCTTGCAGGATGTCTTGGGTCCTAGAACCCATCTCAGCTTCTTGGCAAGTGGCCTCTCAGCTCAGTCCGAGGCCGAATTCAAATAGAATCTCTAGAGTGAGTCTGTCAAGACAGTCACGGAACTGATGTCCCGGAACCTTGGTGACAAGTTGTCACAATCTCAACATGTTCAAAGGGAGAGGGTCATAACAGATATGAACACCAGAGGGTGGGTCACGGGAGGGGGGCACCCTCGGCAATGCCTCCCAACCATACTGCTGTGTCTTCTGCATGAGTGGAGCCTGGTAACGAAGACTTATGTCTGTATTTCTGTCTCTCTTTCTGTCTCCTTGTCTATCTCTTTCTCTGTCTCCTTGTCTCTCTGACACACACAGGCATGCATCGACTCCTTTTGATCACTTGAATTCCGCATCCTGGAAGGGATTCATTGAAAATTTTTTTCATTAATCTTAATCTTTTTCATATGAAAGTTCCTAAATGTATTTTCTATTAAATGAACTTAACTGCTGAAGGTTCTAAGAGAACCTTTTAGAAGTAAGCAAATTAGCTACAGTTCAAGGCATTGAAACTCTTGTAAACTGTTCACAGCAACCACTTTGAAGAAATGATCCTCTGGCGATATATGCCACCCCAACATGCAAAATCGTATTCTTTACTGCATAAATATTTTTCTTTCTTCTTTTCGAAGTGATATGTGGTTTGAAAAATTTAAATTAGACCGTTAGTTCATGGCAAAGAATTTACAAAGCTGCTCTGTCATCCATGCTCACCTTTACCTATGCTGTTGATTATATTCTTATTTTACAAACGTATTTTAGCCAAACAGTTCTTTTAATCTTGATTCTAAGTCATTGTTTTACTTTTTTACATATTTGTTACAAAACCAAAAAAAAAGAGAAAAGGTCTGTTGTAAAACAACAACTAGAAGATACTCTCTGTGAGATCAAAATTGAAGAGCAAACAAAAACTCCTCTTGAGAGGAAAAAGACAAAACTCAAAATGTTTTTACGAGTAGACAAGTTAGATAAGACTAGGCTGGTAGGCGTGTGCCAAGGATCGCTGTGACCTGTGAAATGCACTGACCCCATTAGTGTGTCCGTGTAACGGAAGACAGGCAGCTTTTGTTCTACGTTAATGTTTCTGCATGTGTTCTATAAATTTTGTTCTACATAATTTAGCCAATTTTTAATTGAGCTGCTTTAACTGATTGCTCTGATAATCAGGGTTGATTGTAATCAGTGAAATTAAAATAATGATACTAGCAGAAAATACTGGATCTCTGTCGTGCTTTCTCTCTCTCACACACGTACGCTCACATAATCATGCTGTTAAATACCACGTGTGTCTGGCCTTTCGAGTGTGGGGGCGGCTTTATCTTAGAGTGTTGCTGGTGGACCATGCATCTCTCCATCCCCTCCATGGTGTTATCTGGTAGCTGCATTGCTTGCTCATCAGCTATACCGTTTTACATTTCCTCTATTGCTTCCCTGAAGTCACCTCAGCCCCTTAGTTCCTTGCAACGTCATTTGTCTGTTTTCTTGTAACTCACTCTTTAATCCCTTAATCTTCTGGGTAGCTGCCTGTCTTCGCTGTCAACTATACTGTAGACTAAAATTGCCAATGTACTAAATGTCTCAACATTGCTAAGTCTTTTTAATCCAATAAAAATAAAAAGCATCTTTTTCTTAATTTGGAGCTTAAATGTGTCTTATTACACACATAGACATTTTAATATACATTTTTTATTGTAAATACCTTTTTTCCTAACCTCAGTTCTCTGATAATCTAAAAATATTTTTTGATGATTTGAATATATGGGTTCTAGTCCCAGACTGACACACACCTTGAGAACTAACCCTTAAATCCGGTAGACAAAAATTTGAAGCAGTGATGAGCAACGCATGTCAGCCCAAAACTCTGAACATTGCTTAAAGAATGAGAAACAATGTTTGTGAGAACTGAATGGACTGTTACGGTCTGAGAAAAATGAAGATTATTTAGTACATGGAGGTGGATAAATGGGCTAATTTGAAAAAAAAATCATTTTGTAGCAACATTGCTGGATGACTTAAGGTGAGAAGGGGGACACATTTAATCAGATTTTCTTACAGGCAGTTTTCAAATCACAGCTTTCTCCCACCTTGGGATTTTTGTGGTTCCTCCACATTGTGTAGTACCTGACGTGCATCTGTGTAGCCAGCAAAGGGATAGATGCAAAAGAGCAGTGAAAATCACAAGGAGTTTTAAATCCTGCCCTGAACTTAACCAGGTGGAGGCTGAATCAATAAGTTAAATGTAAAAAAAAAAAAAGACACATGTAGTTAGATTTAACTGATTTCCTTTTGGGAAGGATAGAGTCTTCCTAACATAGAATAAATACGATTTAATATTTTTATTTGAGTTTGTATCTCAAAGTTGGCAGTGAATCTCAGATTTACATAGTAGTTTGTGTAGCAATAGTCCATAGCAGGGCTAATTTTGGGCAACATAGGACATCAATATGGCCAAATGTCAACTCATCTCACTTTTGTGTTTAATAAATCAATATTCATAATATATTGTGCTTCTGAAAAGATTGAAAACTTTCATTGGTACTCTTTTATTTTAAAAAGAGATGGCCACATAACCAGCAAAGTCATAGCCCCAAAATACACATCCCGAATAGGTGGGAGAATTGGCAGCCAGGAGTGTCAGCAAAGCTGCATTAGTTCTTCACATTCACATTTTACACACGCTCCCGTCACTACTGTGCTTAATGTAACTCAGCGTTTTTACACGTTCTGAGTTAACATTCCCTCCTGTTTGCAAAAGGATGATTCTTACTGTAGTTGTAGGTTTTGATTAATTTTAACTTGACAAGATATTAGCAAATTATTTATACAGGTTTTTAATTTACTTTTTCCCATATCCAAGTCAGAGTCAGTCTACTTGCCATAAACGGGCATAGTTCTGTTTTCTAATATTTTCAGGTAGATGTTGGTCAGAATAGCTGCTTGTGTGATTGAAGTAAGTGTGAGGCTCAGGAAAGTGTTTGACTCTCCTTCATTTATTTCTCACAGAAAGAATGTATTTTGTATGGTATGTATTTTGTGGTCTTCCAGTTTGGGGCCTGTTAGATTTTTTCTTCTTCTTCTTCTTTCTTTTGTTAACTTTTTAGCCACACCCTGAAGCATGTGAGATCTCAGTTCCCCGGCCAGTGATTGAACCTGCACCCTCTGCACTGGAAACACGAGCCTTAACCACAGGGCCACCAGGGACGTCCCTAGATTGTATTCTCAATAGCAGAAAGAAAAGTTGAAAACCATCCTGGTCCGAACAGTGTAAAACAGTAGCAAGGGGAGAGAAAGAAACAAGAAGTCTGAGCACAGGCCATTTCATCATTTGGGCTTTAGTTTACTGTTTGTCTGTCTTAGTAGGATTCGTTTGGTCTTGAGTCCAGAGTGGTGGAGGATGCACCTCCTCACTTGCTTAGCCAATCTAAGAGCTAGCTGAGTCAATGTTTTTTCTGGCTTGAAGAGAGGTGACTTTTGCATTCCACACTCTCCTGAGTCACGTGTTTAATGAGCATCAATAGGCTAGAAAAGGAGCCATGTCTGTCACTGCCGCCACATTCCTGAACTTTCAGGAAAGCCCGCTCTGCGTGGGTGTTGGCCTCGGTGTAGAGGTTGACTAGATGACAACACAGGAAGTGCCCTTGTCAGATTCGAAAGCAGAGTGGTCATCAGTATCTCTAAGGTAAGAGGCACTGCTTTCAATGGCATTTTGAAACATCCCTAAAGCCTAACTTGTTGGATGCTTGCCTCTGCCTTTGTTTGTTTTCCCCTCACACTTAATAACGAGCTTCCCTGGTGGCTCAGATGGTGAAGAATCTGTCTGCAATGTAGGAGACCCCGGTTCGATTCCTGGGTCAGGAAGATCTGCTGGAGAAGGGTTAGGCTACCCACCCCAGTATTCTTGGGCTTCCTTGGTGGCTCAGCTGGTAAAGAATCCACCTGCAATACCAGAGACCTGGGTTTGATCCCTGGGTTGGGAACTTTCCTTGGCAAAGGGAAAGGCTACTCACTCCAGTATTCTAGCCTGGAGGATTCCATGGACTGTATAGTCCATGGGGTCGCAAAGAGTTGGACATGACTGAACGACTTTCACTTCACTTAATAATGGAATTTAAACACATAACGTCATGAGTCAAATGTAAATGCTCAGTATAGATTTCAGCTAAATAAAGACCTTGGTACCAGGAACAGATTTCTCTTAAGACCTGCTCTTTAAGGAATGATATCCATGATGCATGCCTTATGTTTCCTTGATTTTTCATGAGACGGAAATGTCCTCAGTACTTCTGAGACGAACGGAGGTATTTGGGATTCATTGGCATAACTTACCCTGCACACAGAATGCTGGATTTCAAGAGTATTTAAGACACAAATTGAAATCGGTTAATTAAAATAAAGTATGCAACATGCAGGGACATGAAAAACTGTTGATTTTGCGTTTGTAGGGTGGTTCTTTTCTGTGAAGACCTACCTCTGATAAACAGATTTTTCTGGCAGCTTCTGAGGTCATGAGCAAGGCAAGGGCGGGCTCACTCGGTTTTGTTGAGGGTGGAAGCCTCTGGCAAGTATTGAAATTGGAATTGATCATTTCTTAGGGGCAGTGTTTATCTCTTTCCTAAATGTGTCACATGGTACGTATTTTTCCACATGAACATCTCTGGGGACAACAGTTATAAATGCTTAATGGCGTACAGGTCAGAGCATAAAAAAGAAAAATGTACTGATGAATGAGACTCAGAAAAAAGGTAGACATTGAAATAGTAACCTGGGAAATATCGGAGTCAAGTAACGACTGCCACTGCTGCTGCTGCTAAGTCGCTTCAGTCGTGTCCGACTCTGTGCAACCCCATAGATGGTAGCCCACCAGGCTCCCCTGTCCCTGGGATTCTCCAGGCAAGAACACTGGAGTGGGTTGCCATTTCCTTCTCCAATGCATGAAAGTGAGAAGTAAAAGTGAAGTCGCTCAGTCGTGTCCGACTCTTAGCGACCCCATGGACTGCAGCCTAGCAGGCTCCTCCGTCCATAGGATTTTCCAGGCAAGAGTACTGGAGTGGGGTGCCATTGCCTTCTCTGCAAGTAACGACTAACATGTGGTTTATTTGATGCTGAGTTGAAAACTGTAAAAACTGGTGTCTAGGGTGCTAGTTAGACTTGAACACCCCTGCTGAGTCATTCTTAAGTGACCAGAAACTATACTTCTGAATTCAGAACTGCTCTCTATGACATTCTTTTGGCTAAACATACCTATTTCAGCACATTGGAGGAATGATATTTTACAGATAAGAAGACTTCATTATCACTCAAATTTATTCCCATGCTGCTTCAGAATTATTGAGAAACATGAATAGGATTTATGCAAATAAACTATTTCTGTTTTTCATTCTGTATACATTTTTTACATCGTTTCCCTAGTAGCTCAGTTGGTAAAGAATCCGCCTGCAGTTCAGGAGACCCTGATTCAATTCCTGGGTAGGGAAGATCCGCTGGAGAAGGGATAGGCTACCCACTCCAGTATTCTAGGGCTTCCCTGGTGGCTAAGCTGGTAAAGAATCCACCTGCAAGGTGGGAGACGTGGGTTCGAACCCTTGGGTTGGGAAGATCCCCTGGACTCCAGCCTTCTGGTCTGGAGAATTCCATGGACTGTATAGTCGATGGGGTCACAGAGAGTCAGACACGACTGACTTTGACTTTGACTTTCATAGTTTAATAAGATATAATAAAGCACATGTGGTTTAAGAAGGTTATAAGTTTAATAAAAGCATCACAGTAAGAGGATTATAGCTTTTTATTGTGATATAATCCATCTAAAATACAACTGTCCATTTTCATTGTTTTAAAATGTACCATTTAGCACATCCACAATGTTCTGTGTCTACCACCATTATTTAGCTTTAGGACATGCATGTCATCACCCCAAATGAAAATACTGAATCCCTTAGACACTCAGTCTCCATTTCCCCCTCGCTCAGCCTCTGACAACCACCCGTCTGCTTTCTATCTTTATGAATTTCCTTCCTCTGGATATTTCAAATAAGTCAAATCACACACTATATAGCTTACTGTGTCTGGCTTCTCTCACTTAGGTTTTAAATATTCATTTGTGTAACAATAACCTCAATACGTATCAATAACCTCAGATATGCAGATGACATCACTCATGGCAGAAAGCAAAGAAGAACTAAAGAGCCTCTTGATGAAAACGAAAGAGGAGAGTGAAAAGTTTTGCTTAAAATTCAAAGATCATGCATCTGGTCCCATCACTTCATGGCAAATAGATGTGGACACAGTGGTAACCATGACAGACAATTTTTTTGGACTCCAAAATCACTGCAGATGGTGACTGCAGCCATGAAATTGAAAGACGCTTGCTCCTTGGAAGAAAAGCTGTGACCAACCTAGACAGCATATTAAAAAGCAGCGACATCACTTTGCCACCAAAGGTCCGTCTAGTCAAGGCTATGGTTTTTCTAGTAGTCATATATGGATGTCAGAGTTGGACTATAAAGAGAATTGAGCACTGAAGAATTGGTGCTTTTGAACTGTGTTGGAGAAGACTCTTGAGAGTCCCTTGGACTGCAAGGAGATCCAACCAGTCCATCCTAAAGGAGATCAGTCCTGAATATTCATTGGTAGGACTGATGCTGAAGGTGAAATTCCAATACTTTGCCCACCTGATGCAAAGAACTGACTCATTTGAAAAGACCATGATGCTGGGAAAGACTGAAGGCAGGAGAAGGGGACGACAGAGGATGAGATGTTTGGATGGCATCACCAACTTGATGGACATGAGTTTGAGTAAACTCCGGGAGTTGGTAATGGACAGGGAATCCTGGCATGCTGCAGTCCATGGGGTTGCAAAGAGTCGGACATGACTGAGTGACTGAACTGAACTGATCTTGTAACGTAAATTTACTTCCTGTTTCATAGATAAATAATTCTCCATTATGTAGCTCTAACTCACTTTCTTTGCTCATCAGTCGTTGATGGGCGCTTGGCTTGTTTTCACCTTTCAGCTGTCCTGAATTCTCATTCCCGTTTCATTGGTCTATACATCTGTCTTCAGTCAGCAGCACACTGTTTTGATGAACAAAGCTTTGCAGTAAGTTTTGAAATTGTAAAGCGAGTCATTCCACATGCTTTGTCTTTTTTCCTTTTTTTCGTTCTTTCTTTTTCAAGATTATTTTGGCTATTTGAGCATCCTATGAATTTTAGGACCTGCTTCTCTTTTTTCTACAAAAAAAAAAAAAAAAACTGCTATGGCTTTTGTAGGGAGGTATTTTGGCTTTTTGATAAGAAAATGCCCTGGAGAATGAAGGAGCACTTTGCCACTTCATATCTTCTTTTTTCGTCATTCTCGCTGGTATTAGTTGTAGTAGGTAAATTTACCAAAAAATAGTTACTACTTGGGCTTCCCAGGTGGCACTAGTGGTAAAGAACCCACCTGCCAGTGCAAGAGCCATGAGGCACGGGTTCAGTCTCTGGGTTGGGAAGATCCCCTGGGGGAGGGCATGGCAACCCACTCCAGTGTTTTTGTCTGGAGAGTCCCATGGGCAGAGGAGCCTGGTGCGCTGTGATCCATCAGGTCACAAAGAGTGAAACACGACTGAAGCGACTTAGTGTGCACGCACTTACTACTCAGTAGCCAACGTTTCTAAACTTCAGTACTCTAGAGAACGTTCCTTTGCAGGGCTTCCTATGAGGACACAGCTTAGAAGCTATAGCAATGTCTGTGTCAGTCTTCCTTGACTCTGTTGATTTCAAATGTGAAATCTCTGAATACAAAACCCCTGTTATCATGAGAACCACGTGTAAGCAGAGATTGCTGTGCAATCAGATGTCCACCCCAGCTCCTATGATCAGCAAAGCACTTGCTCTTATCAAGTTCTATCAAGTTACCATCATTGATGTGCTGATTGTCCTCAACACCAGGTAAATCTGCCGCATCTGGACACTTACAATGATGACTGTCATCATCATTGGTGTTGGTGATGGTTGATGATGTGGGGATGTGCAGGGGAGACAGCTGCAGATCCGATTAACAATGATGGAGTTTCATCCATTTTTACCCCAATAGCTGAAGATTTAGAGACTGGATGTTTCTTTTTAAATATCAAACCATGTCCCCCGCACAGACATTGCGGTGGAACTTCTGTGGCAGCTTGATGATAAAGCTACAAATATACAATAAATGCTGAATCAGTTCCAAGCAGCGACACTCTAAAAGGAGCCTCCGCTTCGTTATTCTGTTTCATCCCCAGATGGCTGGTTTTCCTTGAGCTGTTTCCTTGAGATTTTATTGTAACAGACTCTGAGTCAAGGTGCCTTTTCACTTGACTGTCAGTTCCAACTATGTTGTTATAAAGTTGTTACGAACTGGAACCTTTTTGAAGAAAGTATTTGAACCTGAATTTGGACAGGTTCTCACAAAATTAGTAATTATGAGGACATTGCCATAGATCTTGAATCCTGTTGCTGTTCCCGAGTTGAAGGTGACCCTTCCACATTCCTGTCACATGAGAGGTAAAGTGTCCTGATGCTCTTCACAGTTAAGAACACAATCCTATATAGAAGCCACAGGTTTTACATCCACCATGCTACCATCACATAACTAATAAGCCTCAGTTTCCTTATCAATTTTATTGATACGTATACAAGCACAGTATTTGTGTCAGAGAGTTGGGAGAATCAAAGTAATTCTCATACTAATGCACAGAGAGCAGTATCAGATTCCTGCATACTTCGGAAAGCTCAGTGTATGCTTAACATGAATTTATATTTGCTTTATTATATCTTTACATCTGGGTATCTTATGATGTCATTTTTAACCCTTAGCACAGGCTTACAGTTTAGCACAGTCTACCGTTTGTACATGTGAGGAATATACCGTTTATTTAGCCAGCAGTCGGTTTTGTCTTATTCTTGCTCTGGATCCATGGTGTTTAGGGGCGAACCAGCCCCTAACCAGTCTGTGGTTCCACTTTAGTTCTGAGAGTGTGAACAATGCTTAAGAAAACAGTCTTTCTATCTAGGAAGAGAAAAGGCCGGATTTCCCTTCTTTTCCTCCTGAGTTTGAAGTCTGCCTGAGTGAGGGAGGGGCTGGAGTTTATTCACGGGTTTCACTGCGGCAGGAAGGATCCGCTGCAGTTGCTGGGTGCAGAGTCTATCTCATTCCTGGATATTCTTGGACAGCATTCCTTGTCTGCCTCATGCTTATCCACCATTGTGTTTCCTGTACCATGCTGGTGGCTGTTCTCACAGTCCCTGAGAGCCGATTGTTAAAATGTCAGGAATTAATGAGTTGGATGTAAAAAGTTAGAAAAAAAAAAACTATATTAACAACTAAAGTATATAAACTTAAAATTAAGTACTGAATTGTAATTAACTCATTGTTACTTAGATTGTAATAAACACCAAGGTAAAGCTCAAAGCTCATCACTTCCTAATCAGTTCTCTACTTTTCCTCTCCTTTTTTGCTCTCGACGTTTTGTCTCTTTTGTCTGTGTGATAAAAATGCCACAGAACTGTGAGTTCAGTCACATCACCTCCAAACTCTGGGTTCAGTGACACCATACCCTGGTAGCTTGGGATCAGCCATGGTGGGAGACTTACACCAAAAGAGCTGGCCAGTGCTAGAAATCAGAGCTTGATTTATTATCCTGACTGTGTAGAATTCAGGAAGTGGTGGAGAAAGTGTTGATGGTGCAGGTTGTACTTTAAAATGTCCTGCGTCAGTGGCCACTATATTGTGAAAAGCACAAAGATGTCATAAATATGATTACATTGTTCAGAAACTAATATCTGTTTAGCAAAGCTGTCGCTCAGGTTGTTGATAAATTCCTGAAGTTCTGACATCCTTCACTGTTTCACTTCAGTCTTACTCTCAGGAGTCAGCAAACCTTTTCTGTGAAGGTCAGTTAGCAAGTATTTTAAACTTTAAGGGTCACATACAGTCTGGGTTACACATTCTTCTTGGATTTTTTGTCTTTTTAAAATTTAATTGTTATCTTTTCCTCACACACCTTTCAGAACGGTAGAAGTCATTCTTAGTTTAAGGACTGTATGCTGACAGATTTGGCCTGACTGCCATAGTTTCGTGACCCCTGGCTCATACTCATTAATTTCAGTGAAAATATCAACCAGAATATTAAGGTCCAGGTCATTAGTTGGAAATGAAGATTGACTGTGTGGATACAAGAGTTAAGTAAAACTCAAAATCATTTTATGAGAATCATTTGATTATATGGAATTTACAACAAATTGTGGGCTGCACAGCCTGTATAGCAGCGAATTCCTAAATGCATACCCATCCCTCCACCCATCCATCCATCCTTCACCGTCCCATCCATCTATCTATCATCTAGACTTTTCCATCCATCCTTGAGCATTCACCAGCACATCACTGCGGCCCACCTGCTCCTGTGGAAACACATCTAGCCCATAGCCCCTTCCTAAGGATCATTTTATGTTTTTACTTCTTTGCTTGATAGGCCATGATCCTCTTCGTTGGCCGCAGGATGATGCCTGCATCTTGTAGTGTGATGTGAAGTATCCCCACAGCACATTCCTCCAAGTCACACACAGCCTCCTGCTCCTGACTATTGTTTGCTCCCCCCTTGCTCATCATTCTCCCATCACCTCCTCCATTGCCCTCTTCTACCCCTTTATTCTGCCTGATACACTGTATACTCATTTCTCAGTGAATATTGGTAAATTTGCATTGGCTTGCATCTTATACTTAAATTCAGCCTTTAATAATCAGTATGTTTTGAGAAAACTTAGAATAAACGTTAAGGTATGTGTTTAATGAGACATTGTTGGTTTCATAACTTAAACAATAATTTTACTAATAAAAACCATTTAGTGACCCCCTGACCAGTGCCAGGAAGCTTGATCAGTTTGCTGTATGTGTTGTTCCATTTAATTCATGCTACACTCTCGTCATGTGAGTCTAAAAATTGTCTGTTATTTTACTAATGGAAAACTAAGACATAGAAATCCATTAGCTTTCCCAATGGGGCTCAGTCTCAAATGGGTCAAACTGCAAGGCCAGTGTATCACTGACTTATATTATGTATAGTTCACCACATGTGTGCATGCTGGATTCTTTGTAGAAATATGGTAGCATCTTAGCAATGTTTTAACTAGTAAAGTAGAATCTTCCTCACTATTGGTAGTGTGATCACACCAGCACAAGTTCTTGGTTGCAAAGTCCATAAAGCACCAAGGAGGGTTCAGCCAGTTCAAGATGAATAATTTCGTTTGTTAAGCAAATAATTATTAGGGTAAAGGTGCTATTTTCATCCTGAGAAAACTATTGGTAAATATCGTTAAGGAACTTTCTGTTTTCATGAACAACTTTCTGAAATTAAGAGTGGGAAGAAAACGAGGGAGTAAGCCATGCGTGTTTGTGCAGAAGGAGACTGAGAAAGGGGGCAAGGGAGCCTGTTGACATACAGCCGGGCAGCAGGCTGGCTCATAGCAGCTCAGAGACGGGAAGAAAAGCCAAGGCCTCGCCTTCCTGGGCGTTCCTGTAAGGGCAGATAAGGGAGGTACCTGCGTCCGCAAATGGATGAGCCATATGATGCCAGGCTACAACTCATCCTGTAAGATCTATACGTTTGTCACCAACCTCCCACATTAGGAGAATCTAAGTTACAAAAGGAGTTAAATTATTAATGAAAGAGCATCACCAAGGCAAAGCTATTGGGTGAATGAATAGTGTAGACATGCTTCTACAGAGACACTTTGTGGAAGAGGGCTGGGAGGACCAGGCTGTGAGATCAAGGAGCCAGGCCAAGTATCACTGATGGTCTGAGAGCAGGATTGCATCTGACTTTCCTGAGGAGAGAGATGTCGGGAGCCAGCGTGAGGAATCCCACCCGTGACAAAGTCATGCGGCAAGAGACCTCGATGGGCAAGGCGATTCAAGACTCAGGGCTTCCCCCTGGTATTTCCTGAGCATGTACCCCCAAAATAAGAATCTGCCTGCTTTTCCACTCTTCTGACATTCTCTGGAAAAAGTCAACTCAGGGCTTTAGTCTTCTGCATTTGAGAGGAGTGTTTCAGATCAACCCCCTCTGATAACGCTCTAACTTAAACGCTCTAACTTGTCTAACAGATTCCCCGGACCTTTTACAGCTTATGAATTGCTTACAGCCCCCAACTGTGAGGGGCACAAAGCTTAAGTATCTTAAAGTTACAGAGCCTTTTCAAAAACATATTGGTGACAGGATTTCACTGTTGCCTCAATGATTGCTGCCAGACCTCCTTATTCTTTGTCTTTTAGGCACCTGGGAGGATGTTAATCAATGTAAACAGGATATGGAAAAAGATATATAGTAGTTTTGATGTTAGCAACACTAGACTTTTGAGTTAATACTTTTCTTTTGTTATAAATCACTGTACTCCTTCTACTTGTTACAAATTGCTGTATCTTTGCTATGTAAGAATGTAACTTTATTTAGTACTTTCTGAGAATGGCACCAGACTGGAAAGAACAACACTTTTAACACAAATGAGTCTTCTGGTTAACACACCCTTATCAGAAAAGAGCCGTAAAATGTTAATTGGCCCTTTTGGCCAGAAGATGATGTAAATCACCTAAGACTTGTATATACAACTAGGTATGCAGAGAGAAAAGCCTGATTTTGATAAGAGTCTGGGCTGCTGACGCTGCATAACTTTATATTACCCATTGATCTCTTTGTACAATCAAAAAAAAAAAAAGTATAAAAGGCCTTGAAGGAAAATAGAGGCCTGGGGCCAGTTGCTGGACTGGTTTCCCCCGTGTCTTCTCTCTAATTTCTGGCTGAATTCCCATCTGGGGCGTGGAGGCTCGCCATGTCTACTTACTTGTCCCAGTTTCTAAGATCCACGTGAGGGGGCGTCCAAGGTGGGGCACCCCTCAGTATTCAAGAGGACGCCGGTGGCCTAACGTAGATAGTGCAAGCTCCTTGTCTGGAACTTTATTGGCTTTCCACGTAAACCAAGTTATTCAGCCTGTTTTCTCCACTAAATTTTCCTACTATACTATTATTTCCTAATCTTATACATCTAAATAAATAATTCTTTCTGAGACGCCATGCCGTCCCTGCTTCGCATTTCCCTGGATCCACCAGGGCTGGACCCCGACAGAGAGGTTTGGACAGGGATGCTCCCATTTCAGGAGAGGCTGTTTGGAGAGTGTACTGGGCTGGGTGTGGGTTTGTCACTCCCGTGGGGCTGGCATGCCTCCTCTTCATCCCTCGTGCAAGCGTCATGGAAGACATAGTCTGGGAGAGAAAGCAGTGTCTGAGAGGAGCGGTGTCTGTCCTCTGTGATGTACGGTCAAAGTTGGGGAAGATGGTAACAAATCAGAGACTGGAACCCAGTCAAGACTTGGGGTGACAAATATGTCAATGGGGTGACAAGAGTAGTGTATGTGTCCTAATAACATTAACAAGTTACAGAGAAGGTTAGTGGAAGGACAGTTTGCTCTGGAAGGTATGAGTCTGAATCTTAGTCATTTTTGTACAGTTCTGTGTAATGAACTCGAAGAACTGTTGCTTTAGTTACCTATTTGTGGACAAGGCATGAATGGCTCTTTTTGAAAGCTACGATGCTGCTGTTAACAGTGGGAACTGGAATAGTGCCTTGGGGAACGGATGGGCCTCTTGGAGCCCGCAGTGTGTCACGGAAGATATATTAACAACACAATCTATCTCCCAAGGCCTGTTGCGTTCCTTGCCCTACCCGGCCCACCTCTGCTGTCTGACTTTGCTAATTTAGGTACAGATGGCTTTGGGAGAATGATGGAAGTGGGGCCAAGGGGTAATTGCACAAAGGAAAGTTTAATGTGCAAAGTGTCAGCTTTTATTGTTTTAAGCCAATGAGTCCTAATGAGTTTAAAAAAATAAGAGTGAGCTAAAGCATACCTGAGCTGAGGGAAGTGATTCCCTTCTTTTTGCTCATTTCTCCTTCATCTACGACAGAAGCTCAAGCTAGGCACTTTGAAATAATAAATTGTAAGAGTGTGGTCCCCTTTGGGAATAATTTGCGGGGCTGTAATAGGTGATGATGTTGGCAAACTAAGCAATGGGTTGCAATGTGAAGAGAAATGCTGCCAAGCTTAAATCCCCAAGGTAAGGCTGATGGCGATTCATGCATCTTCTTTGGGTTTCATGGCTGTTTGGGATTTAGACACAAATGAAACGCTGCACCTTCTGGTTCACGGCGTGGAACAAAGGTGTGCTATAACTCTCCTCTCTCATTCTTCCAGCGCTGAGACTCCTGAAGGAGGGGGCCGACCCCCACATGCCTGTGTCCTCCGGAGGGTCCCTGCTCCATCTGGTAAGAGCTGTGATGCCCGGGTGAGCGTGGGTGACATGTGGTGGAAGGGGAACCAACTGTGGATGCCAAACTCAGTAGCAGAATGCACTTGTACAGACGACGATCAGAGCAGCGATGTGCTTCAGATGAACAGGCTTGAATAGTGACACGGTGGTGTTTGCTAATTACTCGTATTGTAGCTTGTAGATTGATGTTGTTTAGTTGCTTAGTCGTGTCTGATTCTTTCGCAACCCAGGGACAGAGGAAGCGGGCGGGCTGCAGTCCATGCGATTACTCAGGCACGAATAGTGGAGTGAGTTGCCGTTGGTTCCTCCAGGGGATCTTCCTGACCCAGAGGTCGAACCTATGTCTTCTGTTGTCTGCTGCATTGGCTGGAGGATTCTTTCCCACTGAACCACCAAGGACGCTCATCTCTCTCTCTCTCTTCCTCTCCCTCTCTCTCTCAATAGTGAGTTAGTGAAAGCTGCTCAGTCGTGTCCGACTCTTTGCGACCCCATGGACTATACATGTATTCTCCAGGCCAGAATACCAGAGTGGGTAGCCTTCCCCTTCTCCAGGGATCTTCCCAACCCAGCGTGAAATATATATATAATACAAGGCTAAATTGAACTGTTCTGAGTGATAAAATATATGGCCTAGAGACCGTATTGTTGGTCAGAAATAGAGAGACACGGCTTCTTTACAGTTGAGCCAGCTAATCTTCAGTGAATGGAGTTTGCGTATCTGCATTAAAGAAGATCCTTTTGAACATGAATCATATTAAACAAATAAGCAGAATAATATTGTATCAATTATAGAGCATTAGGCAGCCATCCTTTCTTTTATTTACTTTCTTGTCCCATTGAGCTTTTACAATTCTCTGCTCATGGTCTGGATAGTATAAATGTGAACAAAACTTTACTACATTCTTGTGGAAGCAAGCAGGGAACAATTAAGTGAATAAACAAGTAAATAACCACATAAACAAATAAATACAGCTGTTTCCCATGCAAGAAATTTTTACTGGTTCAGTTAAGGGCAAAACTTAAGTAAAGGGAGATGTCAATAATTATTCAGTTTAGTGGTCTTTAGGACTAATTTTAAGCGTAAGACATGATTTTGAAAAAATGCCCAGTTAAAAGCCTAATTTATAATTGTGTACCAATATTTTAAAAATGCTGTATTTCTGCCCTTAGCACAAACCATGTTAAGGAGGTCAGTCATCGATCAGATGGAGGCTCTCTAACCTGGGGCTGGATCGGAGCCTGGTTGCCTCCTAGAGTCACGTGGCAGCTGTAAGATGCCCACATCTACCTTCTGGTGACAGCCCAGCCTGGAGATTCTGACTTCACTTTTCTGGGGTGTTGATTGAACTTTGGGGTGGTACAGAGCTCCCCTAGGTGATTCTAATTCATGGGCAAGGTTGAGAACCACTGCCAGCAAGAGAAACTTGTGTCTGCCAAAGCCTGGGGACCACCCGGGGTGCAGGCAGTCATACTATACACGCAGAGTAGAATGGTAACTCAGAATCTAGATGGGGAACACAGCTGAAGAATGTAAGCCATTTCTCTCCAGCACAGATGGAAAGAGAGATTTCTAGAGCATTTTGGCTGTGGAGTCTCCGTTTTATCCCCAGGAAGCCACCTCTCTCCAGCATCAGTGGAGATGGAGGGCTCTAGGGTGATTTGGCTGTGAAGCCTTTCTTTCTGTTTTATGCTCACATCATTACCTGGCTCGCATGACGTTTCCAAGGAGCCATGTGGCCCATTAGTGCTGGGTCCCAGGTTTGGTTGTAACAAGCAGTCTTAGACTAAGGACACGCTGCACACCACCTCCTAGAGATAGGATTCTCCTCTTGGTCAGTATCACTGGCATCCTTACCAAGGGGTCCAGCAGTCTGCGTGTTCTCAAGGAGACCACCCTGGCCCTGCCTTCTTTTCTTGGGGGCACTGACCGCTCCCTCTGTGTCCTCTTTCAGAAGGTGAGCAGGAGGGAAGTAAGTCATGTGCCAGCTGCTTTCAGTCTTTTTTCCCCTCTGTGTGATCACATGGGTTCCACGTACCCTTTCCATTAAGCTTCAGGAGACTTCTAAGCTCACAGAGCCTCCTTTTTTTCCCATCTGTGAGTTGAGGATGTTATACAAGCCGATACTTTCAAGTATTTACTATGATGAACAGGAGTTCAAAGGATGAATTGTGTTCAATTGACTTTCAAACCATAAAGTGATTTTGATATGTTAGAGATTAATCAATAGGTGCCCTGCATTGTAGCATTTATGATGTACTTTCATCTTGTTTGACTTTTTTTATATTCAGAGCAGATCTGTGAGGGTGGGCCTAGGCTTATGTACTTAGGTGGGTCAGACGTTAAAGTGTCTGCCCGCAATGCAGGAGACCTGGGTTCGATCCCTGGGTCGGGAAGATCCCCTGGAGAAGGAAATGGCAACCCACTCTGGTACTCTTGCCTGGAGAATCCCATGGAGGGAGGAGCCTGGTAGGCTACAGTCCATGGGGTCGCAAAGAGTCGGACATGACTGAGCGACAATGTACTAAGTACTAGGTAAGCAGCTGAGGGACAGAGTTAAAGTCACACAGCAGGAATTAGTACCAGAGCTTAAACTCTGACCTTCTGTCTATAAATACTGTAGTCTTTCCTCAGTAAGTTTCCCAGTGATACCTGGATTAAGTTTTGAGAGAACGCATATTCCACTGGACTAGTGGCAGACAGATCTTTTCTTTGGAAAAACATCATGTCCATTCATTGTTGACAGTCCAGCTCTGTCCACAAATGACAAAATTTTGCTCCTTCTCGTGGCTGAGTGATATTCCACTGTGTTTATGGACTGCATCTTCTTTTTCCATTTCTCTGTTATTGGACGTTTAGTTTGTTTCTGTGTCCTGACTATCGTAAATGGTGCTGCCGTGAACATTGGGATGTATGTGTCTTTCTGAAGTATGGCTTTCTCCTGGTATATATCCAAGAATGAGATTGCTGGATCACATGGTAGTTCTATTTTTAGCTTTTTAAGGGACCTCCATTTCTCCATTGTGACTATATCAATTTGCATTCCCAATAGTAGTGCAAGAGAGAAGAATGTAATGTATTTTTACTCTCTGTGAGTGTGTGTATGTGTTTGACAGACGGAGAGAAAGAAGCAGAGGAGGACGACCACTTCTTCAATACACACACTGTGTCCAACTTTATTGAGCACATAGAACTCCATCCTGTTCATCAGCAAAGCAGCGGTTGCTTTCTTGACCTTTGAAATATGGTCAGAATGCTGCCGTCTCTCTTCACCTGGATAGACTTCCTCTAAACCGCCCTCTTCCCTGCGCCTGCAGCTTCCTCGCGCACTTCCATGGCCCCATCCGAGTCCAGCCTGCATTCTGTGTCCTCCACAGCAGCCAGGCTGGGTCACTCCTCCGTCAAAATGAACCAGCGACTTCTCTTCCCGATCAGGGAAGACCCCGAGCCCTGCCGACGGCCACACAGGATGAGCTTACACTCTGTGCCCACATGTCCAGGGACCTCTGCTGCCTCTCCTGATTCTTTAACGGGCCCACCAACCCCAGGCCCCCATGCTCTCGCTGTTTCTTCCCCTTTTGAACGAAATCCACATGGCTCTTTCCTCTGCTTGCTTCGTGTCTCAGCTCAAAAATCATCTACCGAAAACACTCTCCCAGGGCTTGCCCCCAAGGATATGGTAACCCACCCCCACCAGCCCACAATCAGCTCAACTGTATGTGGCTGTTTGTCTCCTTTCTTATCACACAGTTGCCACCAAACAGATTATAGGCTCAGGCTGATTATGTTCTGTTTACCAGACTGTCGGCTGCCTCGGACTTGGCCAGTTTCAACACATCTGTAGCACTTACGGGCGGCCTGGCACTCAGAGGTGCTCAGTAGATTTGTTGGGGAGCCACATTAACCCCTTACTTGCTTAATTAATTAATGTGATGCTATGATAGATATTACGAGTTAAGATGCAAGCAGTCTTATTTAGAGTGGAATTTTCAGAAAGACAGAGAAAAAATAAACTGATCACAGCAGACCTGCATGAGGGATAAGCAAGCGATAAGAAAGAGGAAAATGATGACATCACTTGGCCACCTTCAGAGGTCAGTTGTGAAGCCTCCTCGGCCCTCCTGGTCAGACTGAGTTACTGTTTTATCCAAGATCTCATCACACATGGTCCTTACTTTGCTATAAATCTTGTCATAAAGGATTGTAATGAGTGGAGAACGTGCCTTTTCTCTCTGCTAAAGTAAATTTTCAAAAACTGTGACGTCTTAGATACATTTGTATCCTTAGCCTGTGATGCATAGTAGGTACTCAGTACATCCTAAAAGGATAAATGGGTGGATGAAGGGATGGGTGGATGGATGGATTACCTGTAAGAATATAGGGGTCTTTGTCTAATGAGACTGCCTAGGGAAGAGAGTAAAAAGATTCAGAAATGGTAGAGTTAGAAGAAAGAAGAAAGGAGATGAAGGGGATGAGGTGAACGGGAAGCACTCAATTAGCTCTGAATCCAGTGCAAATACTCTGCGTATTTGCACTGTTAGACTTTGGTTGTCAGGCTAAGAGAAAGAGGCTTTGAAGCTGGAATACATGTAAGAAAACCTCCTGACGGCTGCAGGAATGTGGGCTCAGCAATGTACCTCCTTTTCCTGGGCTTACTGAGTAAATAAAAACAAATAAGAAATTGCAGGTTCCCAGAGAGACAAAATTACAGGGTTTCAAAATGACTTGCGCACTGAAAAAGGCAATTTCGCCCTTGAAAATGTCAAGCGTGAGCAGCTCTGTGTTCGCCCCACCTCTTGGGTGTCCTGCATTATGAGTCCCGATGCTTTATCAGCACCAGCGTTCTAATTATATATTCTTAGATCAACATCTTTGAGAAAAAGACATCGCGTGCTTATACAGGGCATCAGGAGAAAGCTGTGGAAGTTGCTAAGCATTTCCAGTTTCATTTGTTTAACTCCATTTATTCACTGAGTATCTGAGTCTAAGTGAGATTTCTGGAAGACCTCTGTTAGAAACGCCCAGTAACTGTGAAGTTGGAGAAGAATAATTCCACACGTGTTAAAGGTGGGTAGTTGATGCATCTTGAGTGCTTAGTTGCTTCCATCGTGTTGGACTCTTTGCAGCCCTATAGACTATGGCCCTCCAGGCTCCTCTGTCCATGGGATTCTCCAGGCGAGAATACTGGACTCACATCTACTCCTGGGACTCCTGTATTTCAGGAAGGTTCTTTATCGCTAAGCCATGGAGGAAGCCCTGGATAGTTGATACACAGGTTTTAATATTTTTCATCATATACAGTCTTTAGTTTTATCATGTTTTAATAAGCTTTCAGTAAGTCTGAATTTCGGAGAAGGCAATGGCACCCCACTCCAGTACTCTTGCCTAGAAAATCCCATGGATGGAGGAGCCTGGTAGGCTGCAGTCCATGGGGTCGCTAAGAGTCGGGCATGACTGAGTGACTTCACTTTCGCTTTTCACTTTCATGCATTGGAGAAGGAAATGGCACCCCACTCCAGTGTTCTTGCCTGGAGAATCCCAGGGACAGGGGAGCGTGGTGGGCTGCCGTCTATGGGGTCGCACAGAGTCGAACACGACTGAAGCGACTTAGCAGCAGCAGCAGCAGCAGCAGCAAGTCTGACTTTGCCTATTTATATTCATGAATCAAATCTCTGGCAGGTGTCAGCTACTATCAGAGGAAAAATAATGAAAACAAGTAAGAATCTTTTGCACCCCAGGGATTTAGTCTCTTAAGAGCAGTATAGAAAAAACTCAGACTTAACTCTTTGGAAGGGAAGGTGCTATGTATGGAGTTAAAAACAGAATCACAAAGGGCTTTGCTGAAATGCTGTCTGGCGTTTTATTAATAAGTTAAGACGTTTAATGTATAAACTGTTGAGAAGGAGCTCTTGGTTCTAAGGAAATACTCTTGACTGGAGTATGACATGCGAATTCTTTTGATTCCGTGCTGTGACAGCAGACGTCCATAGCAGTGGAATTCTAAGTGACTCAGTGGTAAAGAATCCACCTGCTGATGCAGGAGCCACAAGAAATTTGGGTTCAATCCCTGGGTTGGGAAGATCCCCTGGAGAAGGACATGGCAAGCCACTGCAGTATTCTTGCCTGGGAAATCCCATGGACAGAGGAGCCTGGGGGGCTACAGTCCGTAGAATTGCAAAGAGTCAGACACGACTGAGTGACTGAGCACTGAGCATTATGAAACAAGCTGCAGCAGATTCGCAAATATGCTCAAGACATATTGGTAACTCAAAAACAGCTTAGAGAATAGCACATTCTCGACTCCAGACAGATAGATGGGGGAGGGGAGAGTCTTTTTCAGCAGCAGAGAGAATCTTGAAGACTAGATAAGGAATTTTTATCAGTGACCCAAATGGGAGAGGAGGCAGAATCTCCTTTTTAACTCTTTCTGTTTACATATTGCTTGAACATTAAAGCATGCATGTTTCTATACAGTAAAAGAAATTAATGCAAAAATACTGTGAACTATGTTTTTATTAGAAGCTTAAATTCCAAGTGTTTTACTCACTTTCCTGTTCTGCTCAGTCGCTCAATCTTGTCCAGCTATTTGCTATCCCAGGGACTGTAGCCCCCCAGGCTCCTCTGGTTCATGGGATTTCCCAAGCAAGAATACTGGAGTGGGTTGCCATTTCTTTCTCCAGGGGATCTTCCCGACCCAGGGACTGAACCTGTGTCTCCTGCATTGGCAGGTGGACCCTTTACCGCTGAGCCACCAGGGAAGCTTAAAAGTTAGGCTGTCTTCTAATTGCTAACTTTCAGTCAGTTCAGTTTAGTCGCTCAGTCGTGTCTGACTCTGTGCGACCCCATGAATCGCAGCACACCAGGCCTCCCTGTCCATCACCAACTCCCGGAGTTCACTCAGACTCACATCCATCAAGCCGGGGATGCCATCCAGCCATCTCTTCCTCTGTCGTCCCCTTCTCCTCCTGCCCCCAATCCCTCCCAGAATCAGAGTCTTTTCCAATGAGTCAACTCTTCGCATGAGGTGGCCAAAGTACTGGAGTTTCAGCTTTAGCATCATTCCTTCCAAAGAAATCCCGGGGTTGGTCTCCTTCAGAATGGACTGGTTGGGTCTCAGAAATTTATCCTGTAGTCCCCATTTCCAATGTTGTCAATCTAATGGGTTATCAGCCAATCAGTCTGAAGTTTTCCTACAACTCACTGATACTCCATTCGTTTATTTAGCCATTTTTCTCTGTTTCATTCATGCAGTTTTTACTGCCTTCAAGTCACTAACCTTGTCTTCTGTAATATCTGGTCAGTTTTTTTCTTTCCACTGTCCATGGATTCAGTTTTCCTTTCTTACATAAGCTTCTTTCCTTGTAAGTTAGTACAGAAGGGGAGCAAATTCCTCGCCAGTTTAGCTCCACCTCCCAACTTCCATAATTGGCACTAAAGTTTTCTGTACGTAGAAAAGAAATTTGGAATAGGAATAAGCCTACCGTGGTTTATTGCAATGGTATATTTTCTTTTCTTTCTTTCTTTTTTTTTTTAGTGTGCTCGGTATGATAATGTCTTCATCGCCGAGATCCTGATTGACAGAGGGGCCAATGTCAACCACCAGGATGAAGACTTTTGGACACCAATGCACATTGCCTGTGCGTGTGACAACCCTGATGTTGTCCTGCTGCTTATATTAGTGAGTAAAGCGATCCAGTTTGTTACCGTTTGAAAAGATTTGATGGCATAGAGAAGTCTAGATACTTAACTAAGTATCCAGATGTAGAAAAGGCTACATACTTAACTAATACTCTTTCATAGTATGTGATGCTTCAGTTGAGAAAGAATACATGCTTATGGCAGCACTTATTTGCCTGGAATTACAAGATAATTAAGAGACTGAGGTTGTGGGTCTGTATAGGTAGTAAAACAATCTGTGTAGATATCATGCCAAACGGAACTCCTCTTGCCTTTTTCTTGGAAATTGTATGCCTTGATACCTCACGAGTCAGAGCTGACTGAATAGTTTGATGATTGTTGTTTTCTCTCTCAATTCATTTTCCTAATATTCAGCCAAAGTGGGCACATGATAGTAAGGATAAATGGCTAATATTGAATCTTCTTCTCCTGTTAAAATCTAGCAAAGAGGTGTCTACAACATTTGTGTTTACAGGAAAGTGAAAACGTTAAGTATAAAATCACTGGAATTATTTTGCTGTCATTGTCTTCAGTTATAGCTCAGACATAGACATGGATCCTTACACATACTGTAATTATTTTAGAATTGAATCCTTTCTGATTGGTTTATCTCTAACAAAGATTTTAAGAAATTATGCAGGATTGTTAGAGTGCATACTAGAATATAAGAGTAAGAATGAATGATTTTGCTTTTCCTCTTTATTAATAAAACTCATATAATTCCTTAGCGATTTTCTATTATGTACCTGGCTTTTTACAGAAGCCCTCAAGATTTCACACGCAAGCAAATTGGTACTCAAAGATGTTAAGCAAGTTGCCATAGTCCAGAAAACACAGTATAGATTTGTACCCAAGATCATTGTCCAGAGTTGATCCCTTTTCCCTTGGGTCTTGGTGCCTGCCCTAACCAATCGCCGCACGCTTGATGGCTAAATATAAAAGAACCATATTGGCCTGCATTTTGAAGACCAGAAGTCTAACATCAAGATGTTGGCAACGCCGTAAGCATTGCCTCTGTGAGCTCTAGGGAGGAATTCTTCTGTGGGTTCCCCTAGCTTCTAGAGACCCCTTGCAATCCTTGGTGTTCTCTGTTTAGAGATGCCCCACTCTAATCTTTGGCTCCATTATCACAGGACCTTTGTTCCTATATGTCTGCATCCAAATACCCCTTTATAAAGACACCAGTCATAGGGTTTAGTGTCTACCTTAACAGCCTCATCTCACCTTGATCTGCAGAGACTTTATTTCCACATAAGATCTGTCACAGATTTTAGGGTTAGAACTTGAACACATCCTTTTAGAAAACACAATCCCACCATACCGCTTTCTTCTCCCTTTTTAAGATCATAAGCAGAAGCATTTTAGGATGAAGACTATGACTGGAGACGCCCTTAATCTTGTAAGAGGTTTAATTTGGCCTAGTTTTGTCTAATTTGTCCCTCAAGAATTTATATATATATATATTTTTGTTTTTATAGTAGAAGTGTATGTCACTGGAAACGTATTCCTTTCAAATCCTGGAATGTGGCAGCTATAATTAATGAATTAAAAAAGATAAAGGAAATAGGACCATTGAGCTTGAAATAGAATCATTTGGAGGGCTTGGACTCACAGGAAAACACACAGTAAGGCGCTTAGCTCATTGATGAGAACAAGTCTCCATTTTACAGAAATGTAGTCTCAGAGGACCTGCACTAGCACGCCAGCGTAAAGACTGTGGGGTTTGTTTAGTTGCTTCTTATTATAGGAAAATTTAAGACTCATCTCAGAAGAGAATTACATGACCTTTCAAGTGACATTATGAAATCATCAACTGTGAACTGTTTAGAATTCTCTGAACTCATAGAAGAGCAGGCTAACTTTTTAGAAATCATTTATTCCTCATTTTCCCACGCTTATTTGTTTTGGATGTGAGGCATGTGGCATCTTGCTTCCCAGATCAAGAATCGAACTCACACCCTCTGCACTGGGAGCATGGCGTCCCAACCAGTAGACTGCCGGGAACATTCTAATATATATATATATATATTTTTTTTTGTTTGTTTGTTTGTTTGTTTTTGAAAGTTCAACCACTGGATGACTTGAGTGATGTTGAACTTTAATTTTATAAGAATAAGATAGAAAGTTAGATTCATAGCTTTTGCAGTTTTCCTGTTTCAATTCTTTTTTTTCTGAATATTAGTTGAGAGATTCAGTCACTTTTTCAAGCCCTGTCTCCATTTATTTTCTCTGATTGTGATTAGTTACGCCAAACCTTTGCCAGAATAGGCTTTCTATTTCTGTTTCATTCATGCAAAATGCCTATGGTTATTCTGAGAACCCCATATTCATGTGACTGTGCTTGAATTCTTAAAATCCTTCTCTCATTTCCTCAATGTATACTGCTGGATGAAGACTTTCTTGAGTTCAGAGAGCTTGTCAGCCCTTATTTCACTGCCTGCCAGGATTTCTTTCCTGCCTTCACTCTGGAATATCTATTTCTTACCTCTGATGGAAAAGGGTAGGAGGATCTGACTTCTTTACAGAGTCTGCACTTAGTCCCGGTCTAGGCATCTCATATGATGCCGACAATTTAAGCTTTTATGGACAGCCAGGGGAAGGGCTCGATAATGGCAGCAGCAACTGTAACCACTGCAGAAGACTCCCCTTCAGCATATGGAGACTGTGGTCTCGAGCAGCATGGCTGTCAGAAATATCACTGATGGACCAGAAGTAGAAAATCACCCCGACCACCCTGAGGGCAGGGAGGAGGCATGATTATAACCAGAGCAAGAACTGGTACCTTTGGTGTCAATATGGAAGGTTCACAGTAATTAGAGACATAAGTTAGACATATAGTGGCAAATTACTTAGGTCTTCCGTGTGACCGTTTGCATATCTGAGGAAATATAGGTGAGCCTTGTTCCTGCTGAGTTTAAACAGTATCTTCCAAGGAAAATCAAGAAGCTCTGGCACCGATGCCATTTCCCAAATTCTTGCTCAGAAAAAGAATGACCACCTGAAGAAGTACTAAACTGTGGTCTCGACTGGGGACACCCCCTTCATGTCATTGTCAGACTCCGTGATAGCTCCATTTTGCTGAGAAGGATTTCTCAACAGTCCTTTTGGGGCACTTTCATTGTATTCCCCTGTTCTTTGGCGTTTTCTCCCACTTGCTGCTACAATCATCAGCACATTAAATGACTTGTTTTAAAATAATTCCATAGTGACTTGCTGTTTCCCAGACTTTAAGAAACTTCTCTGTTAGCCAAGAGTAAATTGTAAAGGCTGAAAAGTAGTTAATTCAAACCATCTCTTGAAAATCTTGACCATATTTATTTGAACCAATCATATATATATATATATATAATTATATTGCATTCATGTCTGATTTATCGTATATTTCCTTAGTGCATCTATGCCTTGAATGTATACTTGCAAGCATCAGAATCTGCTCTGTCTCTTGCCTGCAGAGAGAGGAACAACAGACTTTTCTGTGCTATTTCGTACCGTGGTGTCTTAATAGCATTGCTCAGTGTCCACTTCTTCGCTGACGTGACTTTGAATCACGGGGTTGCATTTATCTGAGGCATGCTGGATCTGAATTTTCACGTTTAATTTTTGCTGTGGCCACAGTTGCTAAGCTGCTCTGTCCTATTAGCAGTCCTCAAACTGGACCACTCTGTCCATTTGAGCAGCCCATTGCGTTTTGAACCATAAGAAACAAATTATTTTTTATAGCGGAGTTAATCATTTTAAATGGAAAATAATTTGAGTTAAGCCCTGTATAAGATGCTTCTATTGGGGGAAAATGATTACCTATGCTTCTGAACAGTCATCTCAGATTTTTTTATCTTGGGGAGGAAAAGCTTTGATTCTTCACTTGTCTTGGATCTGTTTAATAAACCTTACTCTAAAGGGTGTCTATTATATGTAATGTCAAGAAATGGCTAATAGATAACTGAAGGCTAAAGTATTATTTAATGGTTTTATTTTTCAAAGGATGACAGGGAATGGTGAATTGCTGAATCCTTACTGTTAAATTTTCCCAGGATATCTTGCAATATATTTTTACTCCCTGAAATCGTGAAGTGTAGGAGATACCAGCGCATGGATAGTCATTTAGTGAGTGAGACTAATACTGTACTTGTTTCAGTAATGATGAAACAGTAGTGTGTCAGTGCGCGTCTACTATCATTGTGGAGAAGGCGATGGCACCCCACTCCAGTGCTCTTGCCTGGAAAATCCCATGGGCGGAGGAGCCTGGTGGGCTGCAGTCCGTGGGGTCGCTGAGGGTCGGACACGACTGAGCGACTTCACTTTGACTTTTCACTTTCATGCACTGGAGAAGGACATGGCACCCCACTCCAGTGTTCTTGCCTGGAGAGTCCCAGGGACGGGGAGCCTGGTGGGCTGCCGTCTGTGGGGTCGCACAGACTCGGACACAACTGAAGTGACTTAGCAGCAGCAGCAGCATACTATAATTGTGTCACTCCAGTAACAGAGGGCTGATCCCCTGAAATTGCCCTGTGTGTTTCCTCCACCTTTGGCCTTTGGTGTTTGCGTATCTCGTGTGAGCGATGTCTCTGCCTGCGGGAGGCAGTGTGTCACACACTGTTCAATGGGCAAAGCGGGACTCGATCATTTTAATGGGCAACCGCTGGAACTAGCAGTTCTGCTGTCACTGAAATAACAAAGATGTTTCAAAACACATACTGCGTGCTCTGTGTTAGGTGGCCGAAGCCGATGTGTGCTGTGCTCAGTCGCGACCCCATGGACTGTAGCCTACCAGGCTCCCCTGTCCATGGAATTTTCCAGGCAAGAATACTGGAGTGGATTGCCCTTTTCTCCTCCAGAGATCTCCCTGACCCAGGGATTAAACCTCTGTCTCTTGCATCTCCTGCACTGGCAGGAGGATTCTTCACCACTGTACCGCCTGGGGAGCCTGGCCAAGTTGATAGACCAAAATTAATCATTCCAAGACTCAATTCATTCATTACTTAGACGATTTCCAGGTTAAATCTTAGTACACAGTTTTCTATATTTGTTTAATTATAAATTACCATTTCCATCACTTTGATCTGTTAAATATTAGAACACAAGGTACCCTGCCATTTCATGACATTTTATTTCTCCCTAGAAAATGAGCTAAAGCCCAACAGTTCATGATACGCCTTGGTTTCCAGTAGGAACTGGGCAGAACAGATGATTATCACTCAACTCTTTATGTAAATGATGACACACATGCCAGAGTTAATATTTATTTCAGAGGTTGGTCTTGCCTTCAGTTTTTCTGAGAAAATTGAAGTTTTCAGGCTTCAATACCTTCAACTTCCTACTAAAAACTGTATTGATTTTTTCCTAAATATTCCCCAGCTTTCTTCTACCCTTAGAGAGGTGTTTGTTCTCTTTTATAAGCTAATTCCTTCCACATCCTCTTCAGAGTCTATGAGCTGCTCCTTCTCCAAAGATTTCTCTATCATCATTTATGGAGCTTTCATTTCCATAGTCATCCTTGTATCCTTTTCCTTTAACTTCATTCATGGTTATGCTCCAATCCATACCATTTCTGTCCTTTATCGAGCTTATCTTTGCATGAAAAGTTCCCTTGGCATCTGTAATTTTCTTGAAGAGATTTCTAGTCTTTCCCATTCTATTGTTTTCCTCTATTTCTTTGCATTCATGTTGAGGAAGGCTTTCCTACCTCTCCTTGCTATTCTTGGAACTCTTCATTCAAATGGGTATATCTTTCCTTTTCTTCTTTGCCTTTAGCTTTTACTCTTTTCTCAGATATTTGTAAGGGCTCCTCAGGCAGCCATTTTGCTTTTTTGCATTTCTTTTCCATGGGGATGGTCTTGGTCCCTGCCTCCTGTACAATGTCACAAACCTCCGTCCATAGATCCTCAGGCACTCTGTCTATCAGATCTAGTCCCTTGAATCTATTTGCCACTTCCACTGTATAATCGTAAAGGATTTGATTTAGGTCATACTTGAATGGTCTCGTGGTTTTCCCCACTTTCTTCAATTTACGTCTGATTTTGGCAATAAGGAGTTCATGATCTGAGCCACACAGCTCCTGGCCATGTTTTGGTTGACTGTATAGAGCTTCTCCATCTTTGGCTGCAAAGAATATAATCAATCTGATTTCTGTGTTGACCATCTGGTGATGTCCATGAGTAGAGTCTTCTCTTGTGTTGTTGGAAGAGGGTGTTTTCTAGGACCAGTGCATTTTCTTGGCAAAACTTTTTTAGTCTTTACCCTGCTTCATTCCATATTCCAAGGCCAAATTTGCCTGTTACTCCAGGTGTTTCTTGACTTCCTACTTTTGCATACCAGTCCCCTATAATGAAAAGGACATCTTTTTTGGACGTTAGTAGTAGAAGGTCTTATATTTCTTCATAGAACCATTCAACTTCAGCTTCTTCAGCATTACTGGCTGGGGCATAGACTTGGATTACTGTGATATTGAACTGTTTGCTTTGGAAATGAACAGAGATCATTCTGTCATTTTTGAGATTGCATCCAAGTACTGCATTTCAAACTTTTTTGTTAACCATGATGGCTACTCCATTTCTTCTAATAGATTCTTGCCCACAGTAGTAGATATCACGGTCATCTAAGTTAAATTCACCCATTCTAGTCCACGTTAGTTCTCCGATTCCTAAAATGTCAATGTTCACTCTTGCCATCTCCTGTTTTACCACTTCCAATTCACCTCGATTCATGGACCTGACATTTAATCATGGACCTAACATTTAGGTTCCTGTGCAATATTGCTCTTTACAGCATTGGACTTTACTTCAATCACCAGTCACATCCACAGCTGGGTATTGCTTTTGCTTTGGCTCTATCTTTTCATTCTTTCTGGAGTTATCTCTCCACTGATCTCCAGTAGCATATTGGGCACCTACTGACCTGGGGAGTTCCTCTTTTGGTATCCTATCTTTTTGCCTTTTCATACTGTTCATGGGATTCTCAATGCAAGAATACTGAAGTGATTTGCCATTCTCTTCTCCAGTGGACCACATTCTGTCAAACCTCTTCACCATGGGAATATTTCATGCAAAGATGGGCACAATAAAGGACAGAAATGGTATGGACCTAGCAGAAGCAGAAGATATTAAGAAGAGGTGGCAAGAATACACAGAAGAACTATACAAAAAAGATCTTCATGACCCAGATAATCACGATGGTGTGATCACTCACCTAGAGCCAGACATCCTGGAATGCAGAGTCAAGTGGGCCTTAGGAAGCATCACTACAAACAAAGCTAGTGGAGGTGATGAAATTCCAGTTGAGTATTTCAAATCCTGAAAGATGATGCTGTGAAAGTGCTGCACTCAATGTGCCAGCAAATTTGGAAAACTCAGCAGTGGCCACAGGACTGGAAAAGGTCAGTTTTCATTCCAGTCCCAAAGAAAGACAATGCCAAAGAATGCACAAACTACCATACAATTACACTCATCTCACACACTAGCAAAATAATGCTCAAAATTCTCCAAACCAGGCTTCAACAGTACATGAACTGTGAACTTCCAGATATCCAAGCTGGTTTTAGAAAAGGCAGAGAAACCAGAGATCAAATTGCCAACATCTGTTCAATCATTGAGAAAGCAAGAGAATTCCAGAAAAACGTCTACTCCTGCTTTATTGACTATGCCAAAGCTTTTAACTGTGTGGATCACAACAAACTGTGTAAAATTCTTAAAGAGATGGGAATACCAGACCACCTGACTTGCCTCCTGAGAAATCTGTATGCAGGTAGGAAGCAACAGTTAGAACTGGACATTGAACAGCAGACTCGTTCTAAATCAGGAAAGGAGTACATCAAGGCTGTATATTGTCACGTTGCTTATTTAACTTATATGCAAAGTGCATCATTTGAAATGCTGGGCTAGATAAAGCACAAGCTGGAATCAAGATTGCCAGGAGAAATATCATTAACCTCAGATATGACGGTGATACTACCCTTATGGCAGAAAGTGAAGAACTAAAGAGCCTCTTGATGAAACTGAAAAAGGAGAGCAAAAAAGTTGGTTTAAAACTCAACATTCAGAAAAGGAAGATCATGGCATCCAGTCCCATCATTTCATGGCAAATAGATTTAGAAACAATGGAAACAGTGAGAAACTTTATTTTGGGGGGCTCAAAAATCACTGCAGATAGTGACTGCAGCCATGAAATTAAAAGACACTTGCTCCTTGGAAGAAAAACTATGACCAACCTAGACAGCGTATTAAAAATCAGAGACATTACTTTACCAGCAAAGGTCTGTCTAGTCAAAGCTATGGTTTTTCCAGTGGTCATATATGGATTTGAGAGTTGGACTATAAAGAAAGCTGAGCGCCAAAGAATTGATGCTTTTGAACTGTGATGTTGGAGAAGATTCTTGAGAGTCCCTTGGACTGCAAGGAGATCCAACCAGTCCATCCTAAAGGAGATCAGTCCTGAATATTCATTGGAAGGATTGATGCTGAAGGTGAAACTCCAATATTTTGGCCACCTGATGTGAAGAAATGACTCACTGGAAAAGACCCTGATGCTGGGAAAGATTGAAGGTGGAAGAAGAAGGGGACATGAGAGGATAAGATGGCTGCATGGCATCACAGACTCAAGGGACATGAGTTTGAGTAAGCTCTGGAAGTTGGTGATGGACAGGGAAGCCTGGCATGCTGCAGTCCATGGGATCCCAAAGTGTCAGATATGACTGAACTGACTGACTGATGTTCCAGTACATTCCATTAGTTCAAAAAAAATCAAAATACAAAAAAAAAAAATACAAAATGATCCAACTTCTTTCCTTGGATGGTCACCATGTTATCCTTCTCATGTTCATGGTCAAACTTCTCTGAAGGACAGTGTACTTTTCCTGACCCTAATTTATGGCCTCCGTCACCTCAACTAGGTGACGTGATTTCTCTCCACTGAAGCCCCTCAAATGGCCCTTTGATAAGAATGCTTTGACATCTCTGTGATGGGGTCAGTGGACACATTTCATGGTTTATCCAACTTAATGTATATTTCACTAGGTTTAAAAGCAAGTTTGTCAATCAAGGAAATGGGGCAAATATTTAATATTTTTTACTCAAGTTTGTATTCTTTGTGCTAATTGGAGTACTAATTCGAAGACAGCTACTCTGGGTATAAGCCCTGTTAGTGACTATTGATTAATAATGTATTGTTTTCTTTTTTCGGTTTTATGGTGGTGTAACTGACAAATAATCCTGTATGTATTTTACAACAAGATGAGTTAAGTCTGTTTTGTACAGTGATTACAACAATCAAGTAAGCGAACACATCCATCATCTCACATGGTCTTTCCTGGTAGCTCAGCTGGTAAGGAATCTGCCTGCAATTCAGGGGACCCCAGTTCAGTTCCTGAGTTGGGAAGATCCCCTGGAGAAGGGATCAGCTGCCCACTCCAGCATTCTTGGGCTTCCCTGGTGATTCAGTTGGTAAAGAATCCGCCTGCAATGTGGGAGACCTGGGTTCGATCCCTGGGTTGGGAAGATCCCCTGGAGGAGGGAAAGGTTACCCACTCCAATATTCTTGACTGAAGAATGCCCTGGAGTGTATAGTCCATGGGGTCACACAGAGTCAGACACAACTAAGCAAGTTTCACTTTCATCTCACATAGTTAGCAATAATTATTTGGGGGGAGGAGTGAGATGCTTAAAATCTGTTTTCTTAGCAAAATTCAGGTGTGCAATAGATATTAAGAACTGTGGTTGCTGTAACATGCGTTCACTCCTGGGGCTTATTCATCTTAGATCTAAAGGCTCCTGCCATCTCATTAGCATCTCCCATCCCCCCCCCCCCCCC